>JALPQD010000148.1:60972-515972 GCA_023101885.1 Typhlomys cinereus | reverse complement strand
ATCTTGCAAGCATAACTGCCCATTGTCTTGGATTCTCTTCCAGGACATTTGCCTTATGAACAGCCTTGCAAGATGTGATGTTTCCCTTCAGAACAAAGAGCAGGTGAAGCAATGGTCCCTTACAAGATAAGGGGGTCTCAAAGCTCAGGGTTCAACCTCTGCAGGGCGGTCCATGCCCATCTGTCTCCTTGCCCTATCACACCACCCTGTGGAGTGGTGCGGGGCTTGGGGAGCTGCCATCCAATTGCTGATACCTCGTAGTTAGGGATGTCTAAGCTCCTGGGTTCAATCCCCAGGCTGCTAGTGTGTCTAATGAAGTGTTTTTTTGTCTCTAAACCCAGGAGTCTCATATCTTCTACCAACATCCATAAAACTGTGGCAATTGACCTATAAGCATGAGTGTATGCTTAAATCTCAGTCTCTTCACAGTTACTAGCAGATATTTTTCTTAAATCTTCTATAATTAGGCCATAAGTGTGATTTTTTCCTCTCTCCTCACCTCTTGCAAATGCCTAATTTAAATCTATCCCTTACCTACAGTTCTCTAAGAATACATCAACATTATTGGAGAAAGAAGCATATTGTGGAGAGATTGATCTGTTATGCTACTTTAACATTCATTAGTTCAGGGAGAGGATAAAGAAGAGGGAAAATTTTGCATCTGAAAAGCATCCAAATCCGGCAGCCGAGACATTGATGAATGTATGAACACGAACAACTTTTATTATCTTTACGAAGCTCTGTGTAGTCAAGAACACTTTGGTTCCGACAGATCTTCTCTGCCTGTCACCTCAAATTCCGTGAAGAGCTGACTTGCTGACAACTTTTCTTTAGGGGAGAGCTGGGGATGCCCCTCCCAGCTCCAGGCAGCCAAGATAAAGGATGGGCTGGTGCTCGCTAAACTTTATGAAATAACTAATTGGTGCCATTTGTGGTTAAGTGTTGCTAATCTCTCGTATCAACAATGCTGTCATCATCCAAAGCTAGGCGGGAGAAAGGAACAGGAAGAACGCTTGGGTTGACATGCCTGAGCCCGTCAGAGCAAGCCATCAGCGAAGTCATGAAGCTGTGGAAGTTTGTCCTAGGCACCATCCACTCCTTTGCTTGTCCCAGCACCTTTTTCCAGGATCCTGGGGATACCTCCAGATGCCTTGGGCTGTCCCGTTAGAGCACTGGTGACTCCCAGTCCTCAAGAGTGCCTGGCAGGAAACTTCCAAACTGTCAGGGCTACAGACCAGCACCAGTCCTTTAAGAATCTCTCTCTCTATCTATCTTAAATATTTGAGGGGGAGAAGCACAGCACATGCGTGGTCAGAAGACCACAAAGAGAGGCAGCTCTCTTTTTTTAACCTTCATGTGTGTTCTTAGGTCAAAGAAAGATGGAGAATCATAAAGAAGCAGGAGATGGCAGGGGGGAGATGGCTCAGGGGGTAAGAGTGCTTGCTGTGGGAACATGAGGAGGACTGAGTCTGAATCCCCAATATTGCCTTAGAAAGAGAGGCTACAGCAAGTTAAGGAAGGGAGATCTTATCTGAGCTCACAGCGTGAGAAGATACAGCCCAGATGCAGTATGAGGCAACTACCACATTGTATCAGCAGTCGGAATAGAGATGACAGACAGGAAAGTGGAGTGAGTGATAAAACCTCAAGGCCCAGTCACTCGTTTTCTTCAGCAATCTCTGCCTCCTACATGGTCCATAACCTTCCAAAACTACACCACCAGCCGGGGACCATGTTAGGTGCTAAATGGAGACATTTCACATCCAACCACAGCTGGCTGAGAAGCTCCGTGTCTGTAGTTTAGTTAGATCAGTGTTCAGACAAGCCACACTTAACAGTTCCATGGGCCTGGCTTCAGGCTGCCACTCTCTGTCCATTTAGGCCAGTTTCAGGTCACTAACGTTGTTGTCACTTGGCTATGAAGCCCGCCACCTCCAAAGGTTTATGTGTTGAAAGCTTGATTCCCAGCTGGTGGCGCTATTGAGAAGTACAAGGGAGTCTTTAAATAAATGCTAAGGAAGCTAAGGCTCTTCAAACATTGCTTACTATTGATCCTCACTCAGGGCATATTTCATACCTGTTGACAGGCATTAAGATAGAGGCAGCAGATCTGTGTTACTCCTTCTGCCACTGCCCACTTACAGACTCCTAGAGAAACAACTAACGAGCCAAGTGCTCTTTCCTACTGAGCAAAAAGGGCATCAGAATCCTTCTTAATAAACTTGTCCAGGCGGCCACTCCCAACCAATTGGAGCTGGTATGTGACAGGAGCTCTGTTGATCTCAGCTCTGCTATCATGAGCTAATTAGTTGATGATTTCTTTCTCCCAGCCCTCTGTTGACCAATGGAAAAGTCTCATTGATTTAAAAAAAAAAAAAGTCATAAACATTTGAAAAAGCGCTGAGGGCCTGTGATCTATGTGGCTGTGGCAAGTGCTGAGGATTGTGGGAGACCTTGCTTATTATGATGACTCTGTCATCATACACACATGAAGGTATTGCTGAAGTTCTGGTCTTGGATGTTCTGCAAAGGCACATGTTTTAAAGACTTGGTCCTCTGCTTGGTGGAGAACTTAGGCAACGAGCACTGTGGAGTTGTGAGGGTCCGCCTCCAAGGAGGACCCATATCTCTGTCTCTCTGTGTCTCTTTGTCTCTCTCTTTTTTTTCTCTCTCTGTGTGCAATGAATTTAAAAAAACAGATTTAATAATAATAATAACTAAATTGTTAACACATCAGATCCTCACTTCAAGGATGTAAGAGTAGTTTGATATTAGACAACCTAATATAACTCAATATATTGGCATATAACTCTAAAGATAAATCTAGATGAGGTAAAAAAGACTAGATGGAGTCTAGTATGTGCTCATTATTCATAAAAAGAGGATTTAGTAATTAGATTAGAAACCAATTTCCTTAAAATGATAAAAAGTTACACTAAAACTATGTCATACATGATATTTCATACTGAAATGGTAAAACTTCCTTTAAAAAAAATCAGGTGCCTTGCTGGACACGGTGGCCTATGCCTATAATCTCAGTACTCAGAAGGCTGGGGCAGAAGGATTGAAAGTTTGAGGTTAGCCGAGTTTACATTCAGAACCTGTCTCAAAAACACACCAGCAAACCAAAAGCTAAAAACAAACCAGAGTCACGTACAAAGAATTATCAGCACATTTATTCAGCGTTGCACTGGAGATAGCTGCGCAGCGAGACAAGTTAAAAATAGAAGGATGAGGACTGTGCAGAATGAAGATGGCCGAGCGCGCTGACACCTGCCTGTAGTCCCGGTTCTTGGAGCGCTGGACAAGATGGGCTCGAGGGGAGAAGCAGTCTGGGCTTCACAATGAGAACCACAGTAAGATAATCCTCATTTCCACATGAAAGTGCAAAGGAATCTACAGGAAAGTTATTGACTACAAACTTCATGGGACTATAACATCAGTGCATGAATGTGTATGCCATTCACAGACATTCAGTGAATAACGTGACATGTCAGGTACTGAGCGACAAACCACGGAGCATGAAAGAGTTAAGGTCCCTGCCCACAGATGGTGACAACTTAGTGAAGAAGATAAACAAAAAGATACCAATACAGGAAGATGGCGATAGGGAGGCTTGCGACCTTAGCAAGAGTCTCTCATGTCCTGCAGGGCTTTGAACAAAAGTTCCTGGAAAGAATTTAACTCAATAGTAGAGCACTTGCTTAGCATGTCGAAAGCCCTGGGTTCAAACCCTGCCAAGGACTGGGACACAGGTTGAAAAATCGAGATTCAGTGAGGCCAAGAGTCAGGGGAGGAGAATTGCCAAGAATGAGAGGCACAGGGGTGGGTCAGGCAGTGTGTGACTTAGAAGGTCTGTGTGGCAGAGGTCGAGAGAACAGAAAGCCTTGATGGGAGAGATGGGAGCGAGGCAGGTGGGAGCCGAGAGGGGAAGAGCCTGGAAAGCCATGGTAAGTGCTCTGAGTGTGAGCCTGCGGACTTTGGGACCCATTCAAGGCAGTTTAAGTCGTCTGTCCTTCGGAAAAACCACTCTGCCCACAGTAGTGTAGGCATGGATGCGGAGCGCCGGAGCCAAGCCAAGCTAAGGAGGACCGGTTAGGGAGAAAGCAGCTCAGTCTGCCAAAAGATGCCCGTGGTCTGCAGAAGGATAGAGCGTAGTGCTGGGGGCACAGGCTGGAAGGACCAGATTTGATTGCATGATGGAGAAACAACCTCCACCTCGTAGAGTACACAAAGACTAAGGGAAAATGCTCTAAGCTATGGAAATTGCCTCTCTGCTGTAACATTACAGATGTTCTTTGTTTTCTTCTTGATTTCTTGAAGTTTTCTATTAAGTACAGAGCTTTCAGTATCAAGAAATTCTTACTTTACTTTTCCTAACGTCTCTCTATTCCTTAGGGCTTAGCTCTCATTGAAGAAATGCCATTATAGCTCAGGCTAATGGAATATTCTCTCGATGTAAAGTATTTTGCTCTTCATTGTTGCTTTCAGATGGGAATTTCCCAAAGGGCTTCATGTTTTAAAAGCTAGTAAATTACAAGAAAAACTGGGAAAAACCTGGGCTTTGGCGAACAGGAACCTTCAAGTGTACACCTGGCAGTTATAAGGAACTTTCCCATTGTCTTTAGTAATACCAAAACTCACACTTTAGAAATACTCATCAGACACCCCCAGATGTTAGCAGTCACCTGGCTTTACCAGCAAGGGTGACACTCCAAGTTCTTTCCTGGAATTTATTTTCTGTGAAATTTTTCTCAGAACTTCTGTGTCTGTCTTCCCACACTTCATTGTATTGTTAAATACTTCCAAGATGGAGAATCTTGAATATCAACTTGAGTGGATGTGTCTGTGAAGGAGTTTGCAGAGCTTAACCAGCAGGGAAGACTCACCCTGAATGTGGGTCTTAGGGCTGACGGGGTGGGGGCCCAGCTAAGTACTGGTGTCTTCATTCCTCTGCTTCTTCATCCCCCCTAGATCTGAACAAGTGGTCTCATGTTCCGCCACCATGTCTTCCCCATCATGATGGAATCTAATCTCTGAACTGTGAGCCAGAGTGAATCTTTCCCCCTTTCAGTAGTCTCTTGTCAGATGTTTGCTCATAGCAGTGACAAAAAAGAAAAGTCCCTTTTGAAGAACTACATCCTCTGTTGTCTTCAGCATTAGGAACCTCAGGCCTATGTGACCCGACAAAGTACAGTGGACTTTGGTTTCAAGTCCATGGGGATTCAGATCCTACACAAATCATCCCATAGGGATTGTTGTGATTAATGTGGTAATTTTGTGTTCCTCAAAAAGGGACACAATCTAGAGCCTAGTGCATGGTAGGGAAGCACTCTGCTCTTAAGCTATATCTCTAAATTTTGTCTTTTTTTGAGACAAGGTCTCTCGCCACGGTGCCCAGGCTAACTTGAGCTCATTACTATATGACCTAAGGAGGAGCACTATGATCCTCCTGTCTAAGCCTCTTAGGCAGCTGGGATTATGAACCTGCCCATAAATGTATTATTATCACTAAGTAAAACCAGCTAGTATGATTAGAGACCATGTCTCAAAGAAAATAAAGTAGATGAATGATTGAGGATGATTCCTGGTACAGATTTAGGGTCTGCACATATACTTGCACACATATGAATGTGCATCCCCCAAAAAGATGCACATACACACTCACATATGTACCATACACACATGGGAATGGAAAAAAATCATAATTATGTGTTTTTACACTCTTCTGTGTGCAATCTGTATAGAATTTCAACTCACCAAACAGCAGCCATTCAGTTAGCGATCATCCTCTAGCTCTTCAGCATCCAGTGAATGAATCATGTTGGAAATCAAGACATCCTTTCATCTCTTTCTCCTCTAAAACCCATTTGAAGTTCAAAGGACAGTTTGGGATGTGACAGACAGAACTTGGCAAGGCTTGGATAGGACAGGAAAGGTGGAATGCTAACCGGCAGAGGAAAATCACTCCACTAGCCTCCAGCCCTTCCTGCCATGGGGGTGACAGTTTCAGTGACTCCACCCCCCTGGGAAGTGCAGAATGGATAAAAAGAGCTGAGCATTACACACATTGAAAATTCATACTACAGCTACCTCTCGCCATTTGGAACAGGCAGACTGTGAAGGGTCCTCAAGCTTTCAGAAGCTGTTTCCTCTCTTGGGATAAGAACTCTGCAGTGGCAGGGGCTGACAACTACTTCAAAGGCATGCGCTGAGATAAGGCCCAGCGATGGCTCCAATCTGCAGCCGTCTGTCATCAGGAGCCTGGGACCTGCAGGCGCTGATTGCCTCTCAGCAGCCGGAAGGTTGAAGGTTGCACTTCCCGGGCAACAGCACATTTTTCAACCAGCCCTTGTGGGGGGAGAGGGGAGGGAAAAAGAAATCCCTTATCCAAGACCAGGGAAGTGAAATTCCATCAGGAATTCTTCAAGAGAGAGTTGGCAGAGGAACATCTGTGGAGGAGCCTGCTTGGTGGGAGCAGAGAGGCGGATGGCACAGGAGAGCAGAATGACCCAGACACACCGGGCGGGGGACCCTCTAGAGGGGTGTCCAGTGTGCACGTGGCCTTGCTTGCAAAAGCAAAAATGGTCCTGAGAATTTCCTCTCCGAGGGATTGGCTAACTGTATGTCATGGCAAAATAATTCCTTCCTTTATCATTGTTTGGACAGTCCTGTGAACGTAAGTCAAACTGTTGACATGGCTTTATTAATCTTAGGCCATGCTTTTTTTTTCTTTCTTTCTGAGAGTTACTAGTTATCTTGCTCACAACCTTTTGGGTAGTTTCAAGTAATAATCCACTTTTGATTTCTTATTGCTCTTTCTTTTTGGAGATTAGGCTTGCTGTACATAGTTTGAAGCAAGGCTCAAATCGCTGTGATCACAGGGCAACCTTGAAGCCCAGGCTCTCCTGTTACAGCCTCCTCCGTGCTGGGATTTACATATATGTCTCAACCACACTTGTTTATAATTTCTGATGAGTTCCCTTGATTTAAAAAAAAAAAAAAACAACTTTTTTCTTGTGCACACATATCCCATGGTGTACAAGTAAAGGTCAGAGGACACCTTTCAGAAGTTATCTCTCCTTCTACCATGTGATCTTCTAAGGATTAAACTCGGGTCACCAGGTTTACAAGCATTTGCCTTACTCACTGAACTCTTTTGCTGGCCCATGCTCTTTGGATATTGAAGAAAACTATTTATATACAGAATTGGTTTGCGAGTAACTGTTTTCCCAGAGGAAAAATATTGCAGTATAAACTGTAAATTAAAATAATTGCTATGTGCTCTTTGCCTTGGGATGAATCTGAGGATTACAGAGATTTGGATGACTTTTTATAGAACTTTGAAGACCCTCTAAACCATGCCTTCCTCTCACCTCTATTTTTAGAGTCAGAAGGGTGAAGACACTTGTTCACAAAAACTCAAAATGAGATTCTTGAGAATTGGATATCAACAGGTCTTCAGGAAAGCACCCCATGCATGAAGAACATGTGCCCCCCCACCTGGGTCACATGCTCATGCAATGAGCCCTGGGCACTTGGCCATAATTCAAGGGAGCATGTGGATGGCTTGGAGCCAGAAGCAGGATGCTGCAGAAACCAGTTGCACTTTGGACTGGCTGGAAAGCTCCAGTGGATTCTGAGACGCGCCCATGTTCCTGCAGAGCACACGGCCTCGCTCCCTGCTCTCCAGAGTCACATGATCCTTATTTCTCTAGCCAGTAAACACGGCTAAATCCCCACTTTGTGGTTTACTTTATAACATAAAATTAGGACAGGACCTTATATTCACAGTCTTCACTTATGGGAGAAAAGATTTTAGCAAGGTTTGCGCTGGAAATCCATACCCAGGGCTTCGTAGTTCCTAGGTGGGGACAAGGCAGGCACTGAGACACTTTCCATTCATCAGACACTTGGTGAGCAAGTCTTCTGGCTTCTTATCTTTTTGCCTTAGCCTATCATGAAGGGATGTAGAGTGAGGACATTTTAAAACTACAGACTTGAGAAACAGAAACATTTCTCTCGTGTATCAGCTCTGTGACCTCTGGTAAGCGAGATCTCTGTGGAATCTGCACATTGACAGCAAGGACCCAGAACTTCCTTACTTGTGGTGTGATACTGTGGTGAAGTACTGATAACAATGCTTTGCGGGCAGTCAGCACGTGTTATGCTTTTCTTTACTCCAAATGTGATACAATAACTCTAGAACATGCTCCTCCAGCCCCTTGGTTAAGAATGATTTTTTTCAAAAGATCTTTTAGAATATAATAACATGTGCAAGAGCGCCCATTACACATTCAATACTGTTAGTTGCTCTGAGGAACATTTAAAAACTATACATAGTAAAATACTATAAAAATCGGAGTGTCCAGAACACATACAGAATTCCTGGGCTGTTGAGATGGCTCACTGGCCAATCAGGAAAATGCAAATCACAACTTGCATTTTGACTATAATTTCAAAAACTGGGACTGGAGGTACAACAGTGCTGACATGCTTGCTTATCATGCACACGGTCCTGGGTTCCATTCCCACCTCCACAATGAAAAATAAAGAGAGACTACAGGTGATGTGTTGATAGTAAGCTGATATCTTCACCCATGGCTAGTGAACATAAAATCGTGAAACTCTGGAAAACAGTGTAAACTTCTAAGAACTTACACATGAATCTTTACAGTAGCATTTTTCACATTAGTCAACTAGTGAAAATAAAACCTAACAGTCTACCAAGCAAAATAAGTGGACAAATAGAATATGGTATACCTATACAATTGACTATTATTATTTTTAAATCTTTTTATTTATTACTATTGGATATGGAAACTAGAGAATAACTGTGTGTGTGTGTGTGTGTGTGTGTATCCATGCCTGTGGAGGCCTAAGGGTGTCATTCGGAATCAACCTGGATTTCTTTTTCTTTTATTGCTTTGCTCTGAGGTTTCCCAGGCTCTGCCTTCCAGGGGTAGAATTGCAGACCACCACCATTTCTATCTGGCATTTTTTTTTTAACATGTAATCTGGGGATCTGAACTCAGGTCCTCTTGCTTGTGAGGCAAAGGCTTTAACCAGTGAGCCATCTCTCCAACGCTACAACTTTATTTAGCAATAAAAAAAAAATCCACGAAGTTTGATGCATACTGTAGTATACATGCTCCACCTTGAAAATATTATGGCAAGTGAAAGAAGTCATACTGTATGCTATATAATTTTATTTATATAAAATGTCCAGAACATATTACTCTATAGAGCTAGAAAGAAATTTAATGGTTTCCTAGGGCCAGGGTAAGAGGGAGATTATTGGTGTGTCCATTCGGTTCCTAGGGCTGCCAAAACAAACAACCAGACTCCTTAGAAAAATGGACATTTACTTTCCAGACATGAAAGGGCTTGGCAGGACTTTGCCCCTCTGACAAGTTTAGGGAAGATCCTTTCTTTGCTTATCCTGCTTCTGATAATTTCCCAGGATTCTCAACATTCCTCAATGGATAGAGGCTTCATTCCTATCTCTGTCTCCATCTCCACAAGTCCTTTCCTTTCTCCTTTTGTCAATGTTATGGTTACATTTTAGTGTCAACTTGATAGTTGCAGAGGCGTGAGCTTTAATGGTTGGAACAGACCCCTGAACAAATCTGCAGATACTTGACATATTGCTGTGGAAAACCCAGGTAGCACTTTCCAGTGGTGGATCAGATAATAGGAGGTACAAGGAGGAGGGACTTGCTCTCCCCTGATCTTGTGTTGACTTGCTGTGGAGTTCACACTACGAGAATATTCACTTTTAGAGTGTCGTTGTCTTCTTTGTTGCTACTGCTGCTGCTGCCTCCGTCCTTGGCTGACTTGGAGCTTCATTCTTTCCACATTGCTGCTGTTCCCGCTGCCTTTGGAGCCTGACCGATGGGCCTTGCTGTTGATCGCTATTCATCACTGATATCAGAGCTCGGCTGTTCTTCACTGATGTCAGAACTTAGCATCTTCAACCTTCAGAGAAGTAAAGACCTGAGACCTTCTTGGGATCCTTTGGCTTTGTGAAGCAGCTATGGGTGGCTACTTTAAAGGACACCGTTTTTTATTGTAAGTTAATTTAATAAAATTATTTATATATATTGCATTCTAGACATTCTGTTCTTCAGAGAACCCTGACTAATACATTCTTTTATCCAAGTTTCCCTCCTCTGATGATAGCACTAGTTCTTACTGAGTAAAAACTTGTCCAAATCCAGGATTGGTCACATTTTAACTGGGTCAAATCTGCAAAGAGGTGGATCACATTTGTGGTTCTGGGGCTTAGACCATAGACATATCCTTGCTGCAGAAGACACAACTTTAACACAGAATATGAATACAGAGGGAAAGATTCTAATGGACATAAGTTTAGAGGTGGAGGATGAATGAAAAAATATTCTTGGTTGTAAGAATGGTTGTCCGACTCTATGAGTACATTAACAACCATTGCGCTGTACGTTTTCAGTGATGAACTATACAGACACATGAAACATTTCAAAAGTACCATTACTAGAAAATAAAACTATAAGGGGCTGGGAAATGGATAAAGTACTTGCCCTATAAGCATAAGGAGTGGAGTTGGGATTTCCAGAACTCACACACACACACACACACACACACACACAAAACCCCAGGGGGGCATGGTAGTCCCTTGGAATTCCAGCACTTGGGCAGACAGGGAATCCCTAGGACAAACTGAATGGATAGCCAAGCCTATTGGTGTGTGTTGAGTTGAACTGAAAGATCTGCCTTAATAATAAAAGTAGTTATCAAAGAAGATACTGATAACCTTCGGGCCTCCACACACATGCCCACATAAATACACATGTACTTGCACATTCATTCACATGTAAAGAAAGATGAACGGAATACACATATAATTATAAAACACAGTCCCTGTCCTCCTGTGGTCCACAGGCAAGTGAACCAGTTTGCTTTGTCAGGGGAGGGCAAGCAAGAGAGTTGATACCAGATAATTCAGCAAGAAGAGAGCAGAGCATGAAATGTCCAGTCGAAAAAATGGTGACACACTGGAGACAGGAAGGAAGAAGTGTAGCAAGTGGTTCTCAATATAATGGTTGGATTCAATATTATTATGAGTGTCTTGGCAATGAGAGAGAGAGAAAGAAAGGGTGAGAGAGAAATAAAAAGTGGGACAGAAGAAAAGAGAGACAGAATCAGAGCAATGAGAGAGAGAAACACATAGAGAATGAGATTAAGAGATTCCCGTGTTCTTATTACTGGAAAAGGGAAGTATACTAGTTGCCTAGGGGCGGAAATGTCTTCCTGAGACTCGATAATAGAAGATATTTCTTACAAGGGGACTTGGCAAACATGATGCCTTTGTTACTCCTGGAGCTGCTCTTGAGGCTACAAAAGGGGGATGTTTGCTGAATGGGAGGTTGGTACCTGTGGCTCCATCTGCTGGGATAGAGCAGCAGGGGCAAGATAAAGCCAGACACTCTGTTAAATGGTGGCGAAACAGAGTCAGGGAGGCCCTGCTATTGGTGAAATTAGGAGCCAGTGGGCAAGAGACAAAGGCCGGAGCTGAGTGGCAGCTGCTCAGACAGTGAGTGGCAGGGCTCATCCAGGAAGCGGGTAGAGGACAGATGCCTAATGCATGAGCAGGATGTACCATGGCATTTGGACCAAGCTCATCCAGGAAGTGGGTGGGGGAGAGATGCCTGACGCATGAATGGGGACATGCCAGGGCATTGGACCAAGGAGGGAGCACCCGCCTTTCAGGAGGGTGAGCTTCTCCCGTGGATCTCAGCTCACAGAACCAGGGCCCTCGCCTAGAATGGTGACACCAAGCTTTAGTGTGACATTCTGATGATGATAAGGTCTGAGTTCCCGCCCAACATGGACTCCAGCTTAGGGTACGAGAAAAAATGATATTTAACTAAAATTACTCTTGTGAAAATCTTTATGCTACCTCTAAAGCAAGCTGTTTATACATTTATATACCCCATACATATCCCACTATGCAATGATAAGTAGAACATGTGTGAATTATAACTTTTATGTTATTTTGCTACATCATTGAAATTATTTTCCTCTTCTCACTGGTGTTCAAGTACAAATGGCTGCTTCGCTGTAATTCATGATGATGGCATGGCACTGAGGCTAATGCTGTTCTCTATAGGATCTGTGCGTGTGTGCGTGCGTGTGTGTGTGTGTGTGTGTGTGTACACGTGTGTGCACGTGTGTGCGCATGTGCATGAATATTAGAGAGTACTCTGTGTGTGTGTGTGTGTGTGTGTGTGTATGTGTGTGAGGCCCAAGGGTGACATCAGGAATCATCTTGGATTGCTCTACCTCCTTTCTGCTTTGCTCTGGGTTTCCCAGTTTCCAAGGCTCTGCCTTCTAGGGCCAGAATTGCAAGCCGTCTCTTCTGGCATTTTCTGCTTGACATTTTTACATGATGTCCAGGATCCAATCTCAGGTCCTTTTCCTTGCTAAGCAAAGACTTAACCCCTGAGCCATCTCTCCAACCCGGCCGGGTCTTTCTTACACCACTCTCTATAGTGTCTTTGGATGCTGTTCTTAATGAGATCTGATGATGCTTTTCTCCATAGCATCTTTCTGTTTCCTTACTTTGTAACAGATTTCATAGGAGCACTGCTTAAAGTCCTCTTTAATAGAATCACCATGCTAAGCCTCAACATATAAATCAGTCAAGAAAATTCTAGCAGTGGGCAGTGAGTTCATGAGCCTGAAGTCTAGTGACCAGCGCACTAGCATGAATTAAGGTAGAAGAATCTCAAGCAGTTGGAATAACTAAATTCCCCCAAAGTACTGTTACTCTGTGGAACTCTTTGTTAGAGATGGACAGAAGATGAACCATCTGATTTTTACTAAAGGCTGTGATACTGTTCTTTACTTCTAATTCAGACCCATTCTTTTAGGAAACAGAAGAAGGCTGGAGAGAAGGCTCAGGGCTTAAGATTACCTTACAAGCAGTAGGTCCTGAGTTCAAATCCAGATTCCACATTAAAAAAAAAACCCACCAGGCAGAAATGGCAGCAGCCTGCACTTTTATCCCTGGTGGGCAGAACCTGGGAAATCCCAGAGCAAAGCCAGAAGGAGGTAGAATCGATCCAGAATGATTCCTGAAGTCACTCTTGATCCTCCACAGGGACACACAGTGTTTTCTCTCTCTCTCTTTCTCTTTCTTTTTCTCTTTCTCTGTCTCACACACACACACACACTAAATAAGTAAATAAAATATTTTAAAAAGCAAACAGAAGAAGAAACTTTTTTGGGTTTGGATCTGATCCCTGCATTGACAGAGAAAGTTTTCCAAAAGTCTTAAGAGAGAGTCATCTTTCTGTGAGGAGACAGGAGTAGGTCTTGGGAGGATTGGTGTGTGGTGGTCCTAAAGCCAGAAGTATTTTGTTCAATGAGTCACCATTATCTCAAAGACAGCTAGTAGGGTGTGCCCCAATTATCTGCAGAAAAGTGAGCCCACAATATCTGTGATAATTGATAGGCTAGAGATTCCAAGTTAGACTGGGTTCACCATAAACATTCAGAGCAGGATGTGTAGCAGGATCCTATGGAAAGGAATTGCTTGTGGCCTTACCTGTCTCAACCCTCAAAGAGGAAATGCAGACGTGAATGAAGTGCTTGAGTGCCTTTCCTTTGACAGATATGCCTCAAAGTCTTTCGCTTCTTACATTGAGATTGATCACGTTTGATACCGTACCTCAGGAAACTAAGGCTGAAGAAAACTGACAACTTGTCTGAGGCCGTATACCTAACAGATGACTGCAGTATTTAGTTTCAGATGTCAATTTGACAATTGAGAGCTGAGTCCTTAGGCACACTTATAAAGAATTATTTAGCTAAGGCCAACCTCTGAGCAAGTCAAACTGAGGATCCAGCACATCGTGGGTGGGGCCATTCCCCGAGCAGGTGCATAAAATAGAGCTCTGCTTGGAATTTGGCAGACTGGCAAGCTGGAAGGTATACATCAGTCCTTGCCTGCTTTCTGCTCTTGCTGTGGATGTGATAGGTTTGGTTTTCCTGGGCTTCCAATGTTGGTAACTTGTGCCTTGATGAATGGTAGCTCAAAATCATAAACTGGACTAAAAAGAAAATCCCTTACTCCCTCAAATGGTTTGAATTATTTCTGTCGCAGTTACTCTTAGTGCTGTTGTGAGACAAGACTCAAACTCAAGCAACTTCAGGGGAGAAAAGGAGATTGATTTAGCTTACGGTTCTAGAGGGGGAGATATAGCTCACCACAGTTGAAAAAGCATGGTGGGCAGCAGAAGCAGGAGGTGGCTCAGGTCACTGCAGTCAACGTGATGGAGACCGGAAGAGCAAGCAGACGACTGTGAGGCAGACTGCTGGAGGAAGCAAGTGGGGCCCACCAGCCTTCTAACCCACCCCCTGTGACAGGCCTTCCTCCAGCAAGGTTCCACCTCCTAAAGGTGTCATGACTTCCCAAACATGAATGACAGCTAAGGATTCAAGCACATTAGCCCATGGGGAACAACTCATGTTCAGATCCTGACAAGGTCTTCCTTACAGACATGAGAATATGAAACAGACAATTTGGTGCCAGAGAAGTATTGTGTTTGCCGAGGAACCAAAACAGAGACACAGCCAGATGAACATTCGGGACTGTGAATTTGGTAGCAATTAACCTGAGTTGGAAGTAAAGAAGACCAGCGCTATGGCCTTAGCCAAAAGCAAGTGGTTACTCTTCCAGCCAGCCTTCGCTAGCGAAGAACTCTGTAGAGTGACAGTACTTTGGGGATGTCACAGAGAAGAAGCATCTGCCATCCAGCCACTTCACCACTGCACAGTAGGCTGTCATCTTGGGAATCCTATAAGAACATTCATAATCACCTAGATCATTTTAATAAGAAACTAACAGATGAAAACTGTATTCCTTACTCCCAGTGTGTAAATGCAGGGAAGCTAATCGCTTGCTGTTTCATGTTGTCAGTATTAAGTTTGTGTGGTGGTGATGATAAACTATTAACAGCGTGAAATTTACCATTTTGATCAGTTAACTGATCAGTTAGCAGTTCAGTTGCATCAAGTACCTTCACAGAGTAGATGACCATTCTAACCGACCATTCTTTCTTTAGAACTTTTCCATCTTCTCACACTATAATCCCATATTCCTTAGTTACTAACTTCTCAACCTCTCTGTTACCCACACAAATGTTTTGTGTTAAGTTTGTGGCACACAGAACATGAAGCTTGTGGCAGAGTTTAGGCCTAGATTTCTACTGTTGATTTCTCTTTCCTTCCAGAACTGTCACAAATAGAAAAACTAATTGAGGACTTACTGCTCAAAAGTGTGACAGAACATAGGCTTTGTAAATAGGTAAGCAAAATTTTTTGAACTCGTATGTGTGTGTGTGTGTGTGTGTGTGTGTGTGTGTGTGTGTGTGTACGGGTACTTTGCATGTGCATGAGTGTAATGTGTGTATATGTCTACAAGAGGACACCTGAATGTGTATCCCTGTAGAAACGCAAGGATAACTTCAGGAATCATCCTGGATTGTTCAACTTCCTTATTTTTTTGCTCTGGGGAATCCCAGGCTCTGTCTTTCAGGGCTAGAATAACAGGCATCTGCCATATCCACTTGGCATTTTTTACATGGGATCTCCGATCCTTTGCTTCTGAGGCAAAGACTTTGAAAACTGAGCCATCTCCCCAGCACAAATAAGGAGAACTCAGAAACTGTGCTCAAGGATGAGGCTTAGAGCTGAAACCCATTGAGTGTTCTGCTCTCGTGAATCCCTTTGAATTTAGACTTCAAGGCCTCTTGCGCGTACTCACAAAGCTACTACCCAGAAGGTCAAGCTGGCTTCATCTGCCAACTGTCAGAAGGCAGGGAGGAAGATTTCTTCATCCAAGGGACACATGGCATGAAAGGGAGGTGCCAGGCTGCCTGGTGGCGGGTCCCCCCAGAGGCACAGCCTGGGCCACCTGTGACTTGAGACATATCATCTTCTCTTTCAGTAAGACATGACACTGAAAATACCAGGTGTCCCCTCCCTGGCACGAGAGAGACAGCAGGTGTCCCCACGCTGGGCTCCCTTCTCAGGACAGGGAACAGCAAATCCCGTCCTCCTTGGGCTACGAACAAGGATGATAAATATTCTCGAGAATTCGAGTTATGCTGAGGGCATGTCTGAAAACCAGAAATAAACAAGAGGCTTTGAGTCAAGACGAGGTCATGGGGACAATCTTACCATCTGAGCATACTTCAAGCTCACAAGGATCTTGTGTCTACTAAGAAGCCGACAGCATCATATTCTAGCAGCACGGAGGTGTGTATTCTGTATAAGCGCATGTTATACTTGCTCTTACGGTATCTCTCAGTGTCATCAACCCCTGAGATTAAGGGAATGGAAAAGCACAGCAACCCAGTCCAGGCGGGGCTTCCCATGATGCGGACCCTGCAAGAATGAAGATAGTGTCACTCTACGAGGAAAAGAACATGAGTGGCTGTGGTGGTTACTGAAGGCAAAGGAGAGATAGAGTATTTGTGGAGTTGGCCATAAATACTAGCCAAATCCAGAAACAAGAATTGGAATACGATGTACAGAAATTTCATAATTATTTATTTGTTATATTGCTACAAATACATTTGTGTGCGCTCAGTCTGTTTTCTTCTCTTACTCTCTCACCACGTGACATGAAGTACATTGACTTACTACCATAAAATTTAGGTCTTACTAACCTTATAGTGTTCAGGCAATGAGGCACTGAATTCAGAGAAGAGTATCACTGAACAACCTCATCTCTTCCACGGAAGAGGTGAATATGTTTTTAATTGTATAACTGAACACTTGCATTAGTCAATACCGTGGCCTTGTTACTATCTTGATTTGGAGATGAAGAGCCGATTAAGAAGATGCCTATTGATGCCAAATTGAATATGATGGTTAATGTTTATGTCTGTTCTCATAGGTCAAAAGTTCCAGATTAAAAAATGTTTCTGTGCATTTCTGTGAAGTTGTTTCCAAACTATATTAGAAGGAATCCATGGAGACAGTAAAGGTTGCCCTCCCTACAGTGCCTGGGCATTATCCAATTTCTTGAAACAATAAATATGACATAAGTAGAGAAGCAGAATTTGCCTTCTCTCTGTGTGTGTATGTGTGTATGTGTGTGTGTTATATGTACTTGTTGGAATGAGTTAGGAATAAATCTCTCTCTCTTACACGCACAAATGAACACACACATGCACACATACATGCATGCATACACAGAAAAAGAGAGAGAGAGAGAGAGAGAGAGGAGGAGGAGATGAGAGAGTCTTGCATAACTGAGACTGGAATCAAACTTACAATGTAGCAATGTCTGGCCTTGATTTCTTGATTCTCCTTCCACCATCTCTCTATACCTGGCACATGCTACTACACCTATGGGTTATTCGGAAATAAGTTGTTCAATGTTTAAATATTTTACCTTTTTGTTGATACTTTCTACTCTAATCACATTGTGATCTGAAAGATCTAGTAGGATTTCTAGATTTAAAGTTTGAGAAGAGTGTGTGTTGTAATTATTCAAAAATATTAATCCATTTATGTCTACCTTTGAAAGAGATTATATAGTTGATATAGATTATTTTTTTAAAACTTTATTTATTTTGCACATGCATGTGTGTGTGTGTATGTGTGTGTGCACGAGTGTGCACGTGTATCTCAGAGGGCACTGTGTGTCCCTGTGGAGGCCCAAGGGTGACTTTGAGAAACATCCTGGATTGCTTCTACCTCTTTTTTGCTTCCCACTGGCATTTCCCAGGCTCCACCCACCAGAACCGAAAGTGCAAGCCACTGCCATTTCTGCCTGGATTTTTTTTTTTTTAATTGAGATCTGGAATCCACATTCAGGACCTTCTTCTTGAGAGGCAGAGTCTGAAGCCCTGAGCCATCTCTCCAGCCTGATATAGATTCTTAACTCCTTAACAGAACTGACTAGGAAATCCATCTTGGCACGGTGTTTTGGATGGTGCAGTGGTTGGGGTTTCATTGCTGTGACAAATACTTGCGAGAATGACTGAAAAGGTGAAAAGATTTGTTTGGGCTCTGGCTTCAGAGGTTTCAGACCGTGGCTGTGGGCCTGTGGTGCAGCATGTGGTGGTGAACAATGTTGGCCTCCTGCTGGCCAGGAAAGCAGAGCGAGCAACAGTCAGGGCCAGGGACAAAGCACCTGCTTCTTCAGACAGACTCCCTTTCCAAGTGCGTTTCATACCAGAAGGTTATGAAGCAATCCCATTTCTTTAACAGATCCAGGCCTTCCAAGATTGTCTGCTTCTAAGTGACTCACCTATGAAATCCCAACACTTGGGAAGCTGAGAAAGGAAGCAAGCTGGAGACCAACCTTGGACGGTAAGACTCTGTCTGTCTCAAAGCAAACACAAGGGACTGGTAAGATAATGCAGCGGGTAAAGAAGACTGTGTACAAACTTCCTGACTTTGATTCCCACATGGTAGAAGGTGCAAGTTATCTGCTAGCCTCTGTACTTGTACCATGACATGTATTCTCCTCTCTCTCTCCCTCTGTCTCTCTTCCTCTGTCTCTCAACTGATGACATTCCCAGACTTTGTGCGCTTTTATTATTATTATTATTATTATTATTATTATCATTATTATTATTTATTTTCTTCTTACTTTGGATTTTGTTTGCTACTTATTTTCTCGATTCTGAGGTAGAGACTTCAATGACTCATTCCAGATCTTTCCTCTATTCTAATACTTGCATTAAGTTCCATAGTTCTCTCTAAGCTCAACTTTTACAGCATCTCACAGCTTTTGCCAATTGTGTTTTCATTTATTTCAACATATTTTAAATTTTAAGATTTCTTCTTTGACATATATGTTATTTGAAGCATGTTGCTCAGTCTAAATATTTGGTATTTGTGTTTTGATTGCTGCTTCCTCCTACTTTATTCTCATTGTGGTCTGAAAGTAGATCTTGTAGGATTTCTAGATTTAATGTTTGGGAAGGTATGTGTTGTAACTCTTCTTATTTTGCTGTGACATAATACTCTTATACGACTTAGGAGGGAAAGGATATCTATTTGGCTCATGCTTCCAAAAGGAATATAGTCCATTGTAGTAAGAAATCACATAGCAAAAGGCATGATTGGAGGCAGAAGCAGGAGGCTGGTTCAAGGCACTACAGCCATCAGGAGGCAGACAGAACAAGAATGAGAGGAAGCAAGGTCGGACTATCAAACCTCAAGCCTTTCCCCTTGTGATGTGCCTCCCTCCAGCAAGGCTTTACTGCTTAAAATGCCACAGTTACTCCAAACATGAACACTTAGTTAAAGATTCAAAGACATGAGCCTAGGAGGGGCAACTTATATTCAAAACATGACAATAAGACCATATTGTGGAAAATTAGGAAGAATCATATCATTTCAGTCTTTGGATGAAGTAACCTATAGATGTCAATTATATGCAGTTGATCAACATGGTGGTTAAGTTCAACAATGTGCTAACTTTCTGTTTGTTGGGCTTGTCCATTTCAGATCGCAAGGCATTAGACTCTCCAACAATAGCAGTGGGCTCATCCATTCATGAGCATTTCTATCAGTTTTGCTTCATATGCTTTGACACTGGTGGTGCAAACACACCGAGGGATTCTAGGTCTTCATGGAACATTGATGTCTTTGTCTTTGTGCAATTCCTCACTGCGATTTTAGTAACTGCTGTGGTTTGAGTGTGTAAATAGCCCCAGAGGCTCATGCTGAAGGTCTGGAGTCCAGTGGTGGTGCTATTGAGAGGTGATTGGTGACCGAGGACACTTAGCAGAACCCACTATTTGGAGGTAGCTTCTGGTGGGAAGAATTAAGTCCCAGAATGGTGTATGTCTTTGTAGGCTATATCTTATTCCTAGACTCTTCTTGCATCTCTCTCTCTTTCTCCCTCTGCTTCTTAGACATCATAAGGTAAACGGCTTTCTTTTCATAGGCCTCTCTATCATGTTGTTTCTTAGCTTTGTTACAGGTTCAAAAACAATAAAGCCAGCCAATCACAGACTGAAATCCCTGTCTAAACCAAACCCTTCCTCCTTTGTTTGTGTTAGGTAGTTTGTCACCATGACGGAAAATATCTTTCCTTGTTCTGAAGTCTGTGCTGTCTAAATATAATGGAGTTCTATCTGTTTTCACTTGGTTGGTGTTCATGGCCTAAGTTTCTCTGCCCATTTTTCTTACTTGCCTAATTTGTTTTTTCACTGTTCGACGGCTTCATAGATTTTATATGGTGATTTTTAGTTGTTTTCACCTCCTTCTCCTGTTTGATCACCATCCCTTTTCTGCTGACTGTCCTTCCCAACAGGTCCCCCTCCTATTGTCTTTTCTTCTTTTTACTGTGACCCATTGACTTTAGTTAGAATTTCTTGCCTAAGCAAGGATTGGACATTATGCACTGGAGCAAGGATAACTTATCAGTGCCCACACCACTGAAGAAAATGACAGCCCTCCCTCCCCCACACTTAACTACTAACGGCCCCCCTCAGGGTGGAGTGGGGGCATTCATGAGGAAATGTGGACTTCCCCAAGTTAGGGAAGCTCTTCCGCAGGTAACCACTGCTGTAGTGAGTTCAGGATAGCAACATGCACCACATCCAGAAAATGGCTCTTTCGCTTACCCTTTTTCTTCCAAGATGTCCCCTGAAACTTGGAAGGGGGGTATAGCTGTCCCATTTAGGACAGAGCACTCCATCATCACTTACAACTTTGTCCAGTTATGGGTTTCTGCCAACAACTACTATAAGAAACTTCTCTGAAGGCTAGACACAGTATTAATCTCAAATCGTAACCAGGAGACTAGGCAAGAACATCGGTATGCCTCTTATGTGGAGTCTATCTATCTATCTATCTATCTATCTATCTATCTATCTATCTATCTATCATATATCTATCCATCCATCTTCTATCATCTACCTATTTTCCTCCCTCCTTCTATTCTTTCTTTCTATTCTTTCTTGCTTTCTCTTTCTTTCTTTCTTTCTTTGTTTCTTTCTTTCTTTGTTTCTTTCTTTGTTTGTTTCTTTGTTTGTTTCTTTGTTTGTTTGTTTCTTTGTTTGTTTCTTTGTTTCTTTGTTTCTTTCTTTGTTTCTTTCTTTGTTTCTTTGTTTCTTTGTTTCTTTCTTTCTTTCTTTCTTTCTTTCTTTCTTTCTTTCTTCTCTTTCTCTCCTTCTCTTTCTCTCCTCCTCCTCTCCTCTCCTCTCTCCTCCCCTCCTCTTTTCCCCTCCTCTCCTCCTTCTTCCCTCCCCTCCCCTCACCTCCCCTCTCTTTCTCTCCCTTCCCCTCCTCTCCTCTCTTCTTTTCTTCTTTCTCTTTCTTCCATAAGGCCTCACTGGACAGTCCAGGCTAACTTTGAATTAGTGTTCCTTCTGCATCAATTTTCTAAATTCCAGAATCATAGGCATGTGTCAATATGTATTCTTGCATCTATTTATTTCTACATTAAATGAGCTTTATATTTAAAGTGGTTCCATGCTGACAACATATATTTTTTAATTGTTTTCTGATCCATTTTGACAATCTTTGTATTTTAACTGATGTAGTTAGACCATTGATTTATAAAGTATTTATTGATACAGTTGGATTAATATCTACCATGTTTATATTATTTTCTCTTTATGTTCTTGTCCACTCTTCCCATTTTGCTTTTTTCTGCCTTTTGTGATTTTAATGTGCTATGTTTTAAATATATTGTATATAAATATAAAATATAAAAATTATACAAAATATATTCATATACACTTAGTTTGGTTACCTAGAGTTTGCAGTGTACATTTAAAGCCAACCCAAACTCACTTTCAAATAATGCTGAACTTACTGATGAATGGAGCAAGTGTCCTGTAATAACCCTAATAACATATAATTTCTGCAACTTATCTATAAACTTATGTAAGCTTATAAACAAAGGGTCTTTGAGATGGATAAAATTACTTGCCACACAAGTGTTACAACCCAAGTTCGATCCTTGGAACTCACATAAAGGTGAAAGGAAAGAACAAAATCCATAGAGTTGTCCTCTGATCTCCAAACGCACACCTTGTACCTTCATGCACATACATCAAACACATAGACACACTATTAAGTAGATAAATAACCTTAATACCAAGGAACATAAATAAAATATACCCTTGCTGGGACTGGAGAGATGGCTCAGGGATTAAGACTCTGCCTCACAAGCAGAAGGTCCTGAGTTTGGATCCCAGGTCCCACATTAAAAAAAAAAAAAAAAAGCCAGGCAGAAAGAGTGGAGGCCCACGCTTCTGGCTCTGGTGGTTAGAGCCTGGGAAATCTCAAAGTAAAGCAAGAAGGAGATAGAAGCAATCCAGGATGATTCTCAAAGTCACCCTTGGAGCTCCACAAGGATATACAGTACCTTCTGACAAACACACACTCACATACACACACACACACACACTCTAAACAATAAAATTTTTTTAAACAATGAGCACACACTTGACAAAAAATTTTTTCTTTATTATTAGATTGAAGTCCAGGAGGAAAGAATCATGGCAGTGATGCTGGGCTCCTCTCATGCAGCTGTTGGCTTGTGGCTTGGATTTGGTGTCATGGATTTTTCACTTGTTTAAGATAGCACCTCATTGTGAACTTATGTTTTCGTTTTGTAGTTTTCTTGGGAAGTACTTTGTGATTAAATATCTTTTTTTAATTCTTTATTTGATAAAAAGGGTAAGATTGTAAGAGCCTAAAAATGGGATGGTCCACCTTTGGGCAAGATATTTCACACAAAGCAGGTTGCTGCATTCAGGAACTCACTGCAGTGAGGCTTGTCCTTATCAGCCCTGCATAAAGACTGACATACCAGCATGACTTATAAAATTTTGAGATCATTTTTCAGTACCTGGTTTTATTATACATTACACTTAGAGAAAATTTTTTAGTGTGTTCATGTCAGAATGAGGTTTTGGCCTTTCTCAAGAACTAAAGGCATTAAAGAAACTAGCAAACACTGAGAAATAGAAAATAATAATAAAGTAAATGTACTGTCAACTAACATATTCCTCTTTTTTAAAAATTAGTTTATTTATTTATTTATTTATTTATTTATTTATTTACCTAGTTATGCAAGTTTAATGGATACCCTCAGCCCCTCCCTTCCTTTCCCTCCTGCTTCCCTCCTCCCCCATCCCCCTTTCCTTTCTTCTCTCTTGGTGTTTTGTTGGGACAGGTTCTCTCATGTAGATCAGGCTGACCTTGAACTTCCTGATCCTCCAAGTGCTAGGTTATAGACCGGTGCCATGGGCCTTGTTCTCCTCCTTTACTTTCGAAGGATAACGTTATTCTTGCAGGACAAACCACAGAGTGGTTTTCTCCTGACAGCATTTCCCATGGTTCACCCTGCTATCTTCTTACTTCCATGATTTCTGAGATGTCAGCCAGAATTCTTATTGCACGCCTCTGTAAGGAAATGCATTCGCCCCCTGACTTCTTGCAGGATTTGTGTTTGCTTCTGGTTTTCTGAATTCTGAAGATGCTAACCCTAGATGTAGATTTTCTTTTTTAGCTTGGGTTTATCCATTTTGTACTTTCTGAGCTTCCTGGATCAGTGATTTGATGGCTGCCATTCATTTGGGGGAATTTCTCCGTCACATCTGTTCAAGTACTTCTGGTTCTTGCATTGTTCTCCTGGCGTTTCTGTTGTGTGAGTTATACCTGTTGAAGCTGCCATGTGTTCTTGGAGATTTTGCCTTGTTTTTCTCTCTCTCTAGCCCTCTCTCTAATACTCCCCTCTTAACCACCTACTTCTTTTTTGGATATTTCTGTTGGGATATCTTCCAACAGGGAGATTCTTCCTTTAGCTATTTGCAATCTATCATGAGCCCATTAAAAGCATTCTTCACTTCTATTAAGATGCTTTTGATTTTTAGCCTTTATTTTGGTGCTTTCTTTGGATTCCCATCTCTATTTACATTGTCCTTCATAGACAGCTTTGTTCATTACATCCTCTGGCATATTAATAATGGTTCATTTATTTGTTTATTGAGGGTTAGTTTTGAGATAGGATCTCTACTGTGTTGCTAGACTGTCCTTGAAGCCACTCTGTGGACCAAACTCATTGAAGACACTGGGATCCTCCCTGTGATCCCTCTGCCTCAGCTCCCACATGCAGGGTTTATTGGTGTAAGTCACCATGTACAAATTGGTAATGGTTGCTTTAAATTCCTTGACTGATAATTCTGTTACCTGTACCATATTTGAAGTAGGTTCTCAGACTTTGTTTATCTTTTGGTAAATCTCCCTTTCCTTGAAGTACTAGACAAAGGCTGGTTGCTGTGTGTTACAACAGGGTGGGATGGGGAGACTCCACAGTTCTGTGATTGGGTCCGGGTCCTGCCATGAGCCAGTGTCTTTGGACTGTGAACTCCGCACATGACCCTGAGTTCCTAATCTTTAGGTGATAGGCTGAAATAGCTAAGGCAAACTAGAATTGCACATTTCCTTTTCCCAGGCTAGGGAAGTTCTAATAACATCCTACCTGGGATCCTACAAGTGAGGGCAGGTTTTGTTGAGAAGAGCTACTGCATGGGATACATCAGGATGTTTCTTTCTCCAAGAACAAAGGATATTTTTCTCTACTTCTCATTCAGTGACTTGCTGAGCTGCAAGAGGAGACTTATTCCCCCTGGAGTTTTTCAGTCTCTGAATTGTTTACACTGAATGTCCAACATTCATCAATTACGCTTCGGGTTGTTCTAGCTGAACACTGGTTCCTGCCGAGATTTCAGCTTGTGGGTTTCTGCTCACAAGCTGAGTAGAGTTTGCCCTGCGACCTCACGTCTCCTATGGATCTAAAATGAGCTGTGAAGTTTTCAGTTTGCTCAGCTTTTGCTTATGAGGACAGAAGGATAATTTCAAACTTTCTTGATGCCAGATTGGATTTTTTGTGGGGAGGGGGGAGAGGAGCTTGGTTTTTCTTCAGTCGAAATGAGTGGAATCAGAAAATTCTTTTAAAACTTAAGAAGAATTTGAGCTGAATTTATCCCATTGATTAGCTTATTTATTACACATCCTATCTGAATTTTCATTTTAACTTGACCCTGAAGATATGGATCTGAAGAGGGTACATTCTAAGCGAGGTCCCAGTGGATGATCTGTTGACATCTGCAATAAAAGTTGGCAGGAAAGACTTGGGTCCTTGCCTGTCTTTTAGCATATCTGTTGCTTACCCATTTTTTTTCCTGCGTGTTATGTAATTTCTGAAGTATTTCCTTTCAGAGTTCCAGCCTTGTGCTCCAGTGTTGCCTGTTCTATGGGGCTGACTCTTCCTGTATTTCTTGGTTTGACTCAATCTTTCCCAGATCCTACATTTTCTTCTTTTTTGTTTTACACCCTCTTGTACATGTACATGTACCTCTTCACATTACCAACCAACCTTGAGATGTTCAGCCTCGTGGTGCATTGCTTGTAACCCTAGCACTAAGAAGCCTACAGCAGGAAGATTGCAAGTTCAAGATGAACTGCGGTACCATGGAGACCCTGTCCTAGAAACAAACACTGCAAGCATAAGGATACTTCAGTTCTTGATTGATTAGCACAGAGACAGTTTCGAACACCAGTGTGATTGCTCATTGCATAAAAAGGCACTTGCCACCAAGCCCAATGATCTGATTGATTCCCAGAACCCACATGGTGGAAGGAGAGACCTTACTCATTCAAGGTATCCTCTGACCTCCACACTAGTGCTGTGGCACATACATGTACACCACACAAACATACACACACACACACACACACACATGATTGGAAGAGTTTTCCAGCAGGTACTTGTCTGCAGGGTTGGAGAGTCTCCTTCTCGGAGGATGGCTGTTACGTAAGATCTGGCTCCGGAGTAAACAATACAGCAGGAAGGAAAAGTAACAACTAAGCCAGAAGGGGGAACAATGTGCATAATACTCAGAATAAACAATTGCTGGCAGAACAGACGTGCTAGAGGAAAGCATAGCAACTTGTACGACAACAAAAAGGTATCAGGGCCACCCAGGGCCTCTGATTCCAGCATTAAATTGAAACTCAACATCATGGCACTTAAGTTTTAAAACACAGCAAATACATAAGAAGAGTCAAGAAATAAATAGATATCTGGAAGATCAAGTGAAAGAATTCTCTTCAAATAGCAGGAATTTAAAGGCAGAGTCACTTAGAGACAATGTTAGAGAACTAGAACATAGAGCCTGAAGTTGTAATATATTAATAAGCTGGAATTTCATGAAAACTGTAAGTCAAGGAAGAGTGCTTATATTTAAACAAAGAGGTGAAGGAAAGCCTAAACAAAGGAAAGCTTTATCTCCAAATAGAAAGAATTCTTTGAGTTCCAAGGAACTCACAGGAACCCCAAGGAAGTGGGAACCAAAAACAACCCACTAGAGATACCAGTGCAATGGTCTAACTCCAAAGATAAATGACACAGGCCAAAGTCTTCCAGACAGCAAGAAGCAACTTCTTCCAGGGACAAAGCCAGGCTGGTTTTGGATTGCCATCTGCAACTCTGACATCTGGAAACAGAAGGATGATGTCTACCAACAACTGTCAGTGTAGTTTAAAAATCAAAATCCAAACACATTTTTACTTAAGAAACTCACTCTAAACAAAGTGAAAAAGAAAAGTTAGAATTCAGAGGATGTGTACAGAGATGCCCTCAAGTAGACATAAACCCAAGGAAGTGAAGTCTGACAACATTAATATTAGACCAAACGGTGAATTTTACTATTGTACAATGAGAAAAGGTGAATTTTTGGGATACAACAAATATTAACAATGTTCATGAATTAAAAAGTAACTAGTTTATAAAGCAAAATCAGATGCAGTAAGAATATAATTATAATAAGAGATTTTTGAAGTCCTTTTTCATGTTGAAAAAAAAATCAGGTAAAAATTACTAAGGAGGGAGACAGAAGAATAAAATAATCACCAAATTATATATAAGAGTTACATGGAATACTTATATCTTGTAATTATATTTACTATTTTGTTTTTTGAGACAGAGACTCAATGTTGCTCAGATTAGCTTCAAACTTGATTTGTAGTCCAGGAAGATCTTGAAGTTCCTGCCCCTGCCTCTTCCAGGCATGCGCCACCAATGCCTTTGAGAGAGAGAGAGAGAGAGAGAGAGAGAAAGAGAGAGAGAGAGAGAGAGAGTGTGTGTGTCAGAGGACACTGTGTGTCCCTGTAGAAGCCCAAGAGTGACTTTGAGAATCATCCTGGATTGCTTCTACCTCCTCCTTGCTTCACTCTGAGATTTCTCAGGCTCTGCCCACCAGAGCTGGAAGTGCAGGCCTATCCACCTGGCTGGTTTTTTTTGTTTTGTTTTTTACATGGGATCTGGAATGCACACTCAAAACCTTCTGCTTGTGAGGCAGTTTTAACCCCTGAGCCATCTCTCCAGCCCTATAAGAATATTTTCAAGCTAGAATTATAACAAATGCAACAAAAATTTCCAGAATGAGAATGACTTCCAAGTTGAAAGGGGAATAAAAGCATATGACATGTGAATGCAACTGGATGATTCCAAACAGAATGGACTTTTGCTCTAAGAAAATAACACACATAATAGGACCTGTGCAATGACCAGCATTATCATTGAACCCCCAAAGTCTAGCATGGATCACAGGCACTAGGATTCTTAGAAGCAAAGGATTAATAGTCACAATAGTGTTCCCATACTAAAGGGGAACACAAAAAAAGAGCTCTAGGCAATGCCACTGAGTCCTTACACCTCATCAGAGAGGAGGACCCAGAGGGAAGTTTGACTTGCACACTAAAGGATGCTCCAGGGATAGGGGGAGGGAACACTGGGAGAAAGGGAGGGAGGGGGAAAGGAAGGGGAAAAGGGGGAAGGGAACAAAGGGATCCAGGGAGGGGTGGAGGGAGGGAGAGGGATGGGGTACTTATCAACTTTGTACAAGTGGAAGAAATGAAAAAAAAAAGAAAAGAACACACACACACACACACAGAGGCCTTCCAGAGAGAAAAGAACAGCATGCAAAGAAATAGATAAAAGAGAATCCTATTGTTTTAGAAACAATTTGTGCTCATTTGTTTTGTGTTTATCTGTATGTAGCAAAATGTAGAAAGAAACAGGAAAGGTGGCCCAGCACTCAGAAGGTGGAAGGAGGAGCAGAAGCTCACGGTCATCCTCCCCTACCTACCGAGCTTAAGGGCTTCATGAAGGAAAAGAAAGGCAGAAAAGGAAAGAGCAAAGAAAGAAAGAGAAGGAACCCATATGATATTACAATGGGTGGGAAATGAAATGTTGCTAGGATGGTATTGCACACTTTTGTTGTATTTTTCTCAGTCTGCTCACAGTTCTGGATGAGTTAGCTACGTGTTACCAGTTTGGATAAACTACTTATGACTACTCCCTTAGAAATAGAGAGGGACATTGTCTGCAGATCTACAGCCAAGCCCCGGCTGAGAAGACCCGAGTCTGAGAAAAGCAAAAGAGGGAAGTGATGAATTCAGGACCCAAAGCAGGAGTGGAGGCCCAAGAAGAAAGAGAACATGCCTGGGTGAAGTTATTTATTCACCTGAGGTGAGCGAGGAGGAAGATTCCAATGTTTCGGAGCAAACCTCAGAGGAGGTGGCTGGTAGAGAAGGTGTGCTTGCTTAACGGTGGGATAGTTCGGTGAGTGAGACCCCTGCTCTCAACCTGAGACAACCAGAGTTGGGTTCCCAGGAAGCCTACTTGGGGGGGAGGGGAAAACTGACTTCTAAAAGTTGGCCTCTGACCTCCACCTGTGCAATATATATGGCATGCGTGAATGCATTTCTCTCTCTCTCAAATAAATAGAATATTTTTAATTATTTATTTATTTTTCTATTTTTACAAACATATTGAGTATTCATTCCAGCTTCCCTCCCTCCCCCTTCCCTTTTGTCCCCTCCCTTCCCTTCACCATTCCCTCTCACTCTCTCCCACCCTTCCACCTCTATGCTTCTATGGACTCAGAATTCACTCTGGCTTGTCTATTCCATGGTGTATCAAGTTACTTTTCTTTAGGCCACCCCACTGACGTGTGCATTAAAGGTTTCCACTGTACGTTCCCATTCAATGGGTATAATAACAGCTACCTATAGAACAGCCTTCTTGATGTACTGTCTTTCTACCTATAGGTTTATTGGCTGTCTTCCTTATTGATCTATTTCCTTCCCTTTTATTTAGGTTCTTGTTCTAGTTTACAGTAACAGGGATGGGTACCACTCTGAGAAGTGGGTCTTGAATTCAATCAGAAAGCTGTTGGTTGTCTCCTTGATACTCATGCAAATAATAACTCAATACAAATAAATAGAATATTTTTAAAGAATGTATACTGCGATTGGTTGTTTTGTTGTTTTGTTTTGAAAGGGTCTTTACTATGTAATCCAGAGTGGTCTGGATCTTATGTGCTCTAGGCTAGCCCTTGAGATGTCATTCTTCTGCTTCAACTTGAGTGCAGTGACTTGGGAGGAGGTTCTTACAGTGGGAGCCACACATAGGAGGTGTGTGTGCTTTAGGGAAGGTTGTAGTCAAGTGATACAGCACAGCAGGGCTGTGGTTCCCCGATGGGCTCTTCCTCCTGGATGACTCTTCCAAATCCACACAGAGAGCAGGTTTGGCAGCTTCTGCTGCCTGTGTAAAAAGAAAAAAAATATGAGATTTAATAATACAGAATTCTGGTATTAGTTAGAGGAAAAAATGATACTAAATGCCTTCATGTAAAATAATAATGCTGGCTGGAAAGATGGCTCAGGGGTTAAGACTCTGCCTTGCATGCAGAAGGTCCTGAGTTTGGATTCCAGATCTCATGTAAAAAAAAAAAAAGGTCAAGTGGAAATGGCAGTGGCCTGTGCTTCTGGTCCTGGTGGGCAGAGCTTAAGAAATCCAGAGTGAAGCAAAAAGGAGATAGAACCAATCCATAATCATTCCTGAAGTCATCTTTGGTGCTCCACGGGGACTGACACACACACACACACACACACACACACACACAGAAAATAAAGTTTTAAAATAATAATGGCTATACTAATTAGTACTAACACTAAAATAGCCAAATGTTGCTGAGTTGTAACCAATGGCAACATTAGTGCCCTAAGCACTTCAGATGTGTTTCTTTCAAGCTTTGTAGCAACCTACGAACTAGGGATCTTGATCTCTATTTCACATACAGCAAAACTATAAAGTTTACAGGGGTTAAAATAACTTTCTCAAAGTCACCTAAGTGAAAACTGAGACCCAGAACTCCAACTGAAGTCTGTTGAGTCTGTAGTCTTTACTACTCTGTTTGTACAATAACTGACATTTGTAATCACTGCCTGACCCAGGCATAAATATTAAATTTTCAATGTCTTCTGTTTCAGACTCCAGTGATATGTTTTATACTTCATATTTTTTAATGCAACTAGAAGTTGGTTTTCTGCCGTGACCCTTTCTTGAAGGACTCTGGATAACGAAGCCTTCACTGTATTTTGTAACTTCTCTCTATATTTCAATAATTGGAGCTCTACAAAATTGATTGAGTTGCAAGTAAAATTTTTATGAAATACTATAAAGTATATTGGTTGTGAATTCTGAGCACCACATAAATTATATCTATTGCGTTTCCTTGCAAACTTCAATTTTAAGAAGCCTCTTTAGTGTTTTTGGCAGGATTTTATTTTTTTCTAAATAATACTTCACTGTAGACTCTTTCTGGGCGATCTGTGTGATTTCCTGAGAGTTCCTGCTGAGTGTACACTTACTATGTAAACAGAAAAGCTGATTCCTCTAGTAAAGGCAGCAAGAACTTGCAAATGACACTAGGCTTTCTAAGCAATGCCAAGTCTCAGCAAGGCCATCCCTCTTCTTCCCAGTTTTCCTGTGACGTTGTGTAGTTGGAGTCGAGAACCTTTAGAGAAGCTTCTTGTAGGTACTTCCTCCTACAACCTTTTTCCTGGGCATTACTTCCTTTTCCCAGAGTAAAGAATCAGATTTAGAACTCTAGCCGTCCCGGTCACATTTCCTACAATATGTCAGCTCTATTATAACTGCTTTGAACATCTAACCTTTCCTTAACCCCCATCACGTTCATACAACTGCACGTAATAATATATACAGCTCCTTTTCATTTATCAAAAGAAAGAATCCTGGTGGAATAAAGGTTTGACAGCTTCTGTTACAAGGTAATTGTAATACTCTAAAAGAGAGAGAGAAAGAGAGAGAGAAAGAGAGAGAGAAATGAGACAGATGGTGTACACTGGAGACATGTGGAAGCTTGTTTGAAAAATAGCTTTGAAAATTCAATTGAGACTGAAAAGAAATTATGCAAATCATCATTTTTGCATAAAAGCATCATGGAAAACAAGGAAATTATCTTAATCTTTAATCTTCCACAGTCTTGTCAAAGAAAGCATGTCAACTGGACTGATATAACCTTGAATCCTATTTAAGGAGACAAAACAGAAATCTGTAGTCAATCATTTGAATTACAAGGGAAAGAGTATTTTGAATGAAATTAGCAAACATTATTTTCTATACTGTTATGCTTAATTTTACTTCAGAACTATATCCATTACTACATTTTTGATGGGTTTTATGGTATTTTTATTACATATAATTCACATAAAGAATGTTTCATAATAAATTTATTAGATATTACATTAGATTATATGGCATAAAAGTGATGAAAATTTTATTTTTTAAATTATACTTATTACTTTAAGAAATGATTTTCAAACTGTCTTTTGAAACTTGATGTGTTTGCCTAATTCACACACACTACATAGAAATGAAAAATATCTGTACAATGCCATGTAAGGACAGAAAAGGATAATATGAATTTCGGAGAGAAATTTTTAGAACAGAAAGTATTGGAGGGAATGAGAGACAGAAAAATAACAATTAAAAAAAACATTTCATGGACAGGCAAAATAGCTCAGTGGGTAAAGGTGCTTGTTTGCAAACCCAGTGACCCTGAGTTCAATCCCAGAAGCCCACATGGTGCATGTATGCACCTCCCTCCTTCAAATAAATAAATAAAATATTAAAAAAAAAACCTCCCCAAACTGATTTCAGTAACAATGACAATTCAGTCAAGTTTTGAGAAAACCAGATTTATAGGTAAGTGACTAGCCTGGTTGAGACCACTGTTAAGACAGCGTGAGGTTGCGGAGATGAATTGGGCATAAAGTGCTGCTGCACAAGTGTAAGGATCTGACTCTGGATCCCCAGCATCTGCATGAAACCCAGATGTGGTCAGATATGTCTCTTAGTCCTGTAAGTGTCCAGCCAGAGACAGGCAAATCCCCAGAACTCACTGGCCAACCAGTCTGACCAATGAGTGAGCTCTGTGTTCCATGAGAGACCCTGTTCAAGAGATCAAGTGGCGTGGTGAGATGAGTCAGCAGCTAAAACGAGCTGTGTGCACATCTGGCGAGCTGTGTGCACATCTGGCAACTGCAGTTCTGTTTCTAGAGCCTATGTGGGAAGAGGAAGAAACCAACTGCCCAAAGTTCTCCTCTGACCTCCACATATGCCTGCTTTCTGTTTTTGTCCCTCTCTGCCTCAAAATAAATAAATAAAATATTACAAAAAAGATAAGGGAGAGCAACAAAGACACAGACCTCTGAGCTCCACTTGTGTGTGAGTTCACACCATCTGCACATTCATGTGAGCATGTGCATGTGTCCATGCACCACACACACACATATACACACACACACATACACCACACTCACACACACACACACACACACACACACACACACACACACCACACTCACACACACAAAATGATAAGGTAAAGAATTAGCTGAAGGCAAAGAAGGTGAAATGTGATGAAGTCGTTTCTATTTGTGGCATCGCAGAATACAGCCTTCAATTTGTTTGTATACATATATTATGGTAGGGAAACGGATAAAGGCTTACAACTTTTCCCTAATACTATTATTTAAGCCACAATATTTTCCCCTCGTGAATTCCAGTGCTTTCTGTTCAGGTGAGAAACTTTAAACTGACTTATTTAGCTGCTATACGAAGCTCTACCTCTATCTAAAAATTTTATCAGCAAGGATGAAGGTGGAAAGTTGGTGAACAATTTTTAATATATAAAGATGGGTTACCAGCAAAGATTATGAAATTTCATTTCCCAAAGATGATAAAGTGATGGATATGTATCTACATTTCTTGTAATAGTTTGGATTAAGTGATGTTTGATTAGAAGAGACTACTTGGAGGCTTAAACTTTGAAAATGATAATGGAATTTGACAAAATAGAGGATTTCTATAAAAACGAAGAAATCCTGTTATTTTTTCTTGTATAGAATAATTTTATGTTTGAGTAAACATAAAATTTGAATAAAACATATGTTAGGGGCATATTTTCATCTAAATTTAATTTTACAAACAAAAGGGCCTTTGGAGGCTTGGTGTGGGGGACTCCCACTCACTTTTAGCCTCGTGGGGAGAGCTCATGGTCAGAATGATGTGTATTTGTCTTGGCAGCATAATATTCCAGGTTTTATTTTAAAGATTTCCTTCCAGCATGATCCAATATTTAATCATTAAGACAAGCAGCACACTGGTGTGGAGACAGAGCTGCAGATCGGAGTCACAGGAACTTCAGCACTCAGTTGTTCTCCGAGTTTCCTTATCAAACCAGCTCTGGCGCTAAGCTTCCACATCCATCTCGACGAACCCAAACCCCCCAGCCAGCAAGCTCTGGCTGCCTTGGTCAGCACCTGGGTCATTTCTCTTTTCATTTGCTCCCTGAGACGACAGGGTCACGTGTTCCTAACCCGTCTACGTCACAATCACCTGCGTCTTAAACTTCGGTGGTACCTGCTCAGTATCTCCAGGGATGAATCCAGAGCACTGCATGTGTAAAGAGCTTCAGAGTTCGGTCCAGCTAGCTCAACCACGTGATCACTCCCAGAAGGCTGGCGGGATTAGAATTCGTCTGGGTGAGAGAATTGCAGCTCTTCCCAGGTATTTCACCAGCAAACACAGCTCCGAAAATGTTCAGATCTGTTGGCGGAGGATGTGGTTCAGCTGCCACCTACCCATTAGTCTAACTTTCTCTCTAACATCTTTTTTTTTTTTCTTCTAGCATCCTTTTTGACTGAACTGAAATTCTGGGGAAGTGCTTATAAATACTCCATCTGCTCAGATTTTTTTTTTTTTTTTTTTGCAAGACAGTGGAGTCTGCACCACCTTCCCACTACTGCAGACCAAAATAATCTTTCTGACTTGCCCGCTTCTCAGAGCCTTGTTTCCTGACAACCGTGGCACCTTGGGGCCACTTGGCTTCATACAAGGGGGATTCCAGTGCTCATGGATGGTCTCTGTGCAATTAGGATGGAAATAAATTCTTGGTACCGGAAAGAACTTTAGACTCATCCAAAGAATCTCTCTGTAACATATGGAAACAGGCTCAGTGAGATACACAGAAAAGAAAGTAGAAGTCCTGACTGTGTGTCAGAAAGGTCCCGTGCTAGGTTTCGAACAAGCTTTCAACATAGATAATATCACACCCATTCAGACAAATGAAGAAGGTGAAACTCAGAAAATTAATCTATAAAGTAATTTATGTAACAAGTCCTAGGTGCATAGCTGAATTGGTTCTCACAAGAATAGTGCTGTTGTTGTGCGCTGTGTTTTATGCGATCCCTAAAAAGACGGAGGCAGGAGGATGTCAAGTTCAAGGCCAGCTATGTATTGATACTGTGCTTCAAAACAAGAGCAAGACAAAGCAAAACAACCACTAAAACCTATTGTTTGCTCAGCCCTTAATGTGTGTTGGACACAGTTCTAAGCATTTAAGAGGCATCTATAAAATTTCTACAACCCCCCTGAGATGGTTTTATGTTGACTTTACAGGAGATGTTCAGGTATAAAAGATTAGAAATTTGCCTGAGATCACCTTGTTAGGAGGTGGCACAACATTTAGCTCCTAAGAATCGAGTACCCTGGAGAGACTTGGGAGCGGGACAAAGTTATTGCCCAAGTAGGTGAGCAGGTCTGAAGTGAAGATGGTCGGGGTGGGGTGAGGAGACCTCGAAGCAGTTCTGGTACTCCTCTGCATCATCTATCTGGATGTGAGGTGTGAGGTCGGGACATCAAGGGAAGAAGAAAGAGTTGAAGACAACTGCATCTTTTTGCTGCTTGGGGGACTAAATAGTGATGCCATTAATGAAGACCTAGAGTGAAGAAAAGCTGCATTAGACTTGTACTCTGTGTCTGAGAGCTGGCATTGATTTGGTCGCTTGCTCATGGTCACTGCAAGAGGAAGAATCATTTGTCCCGATCCTCTGCACAATGTTATTGACAGAACGCCTATAACAAAGATGCTTAATGAAACTTGGAATATTGCCTGTCTGATTTCCTATCCACAGGGCCATGTAGTATAAACAGATCCTTACACACATATGCATCTCTAGCTTTAGGGCAGCAATAAATATGGCAGTACTTGATTAACTCGTTGCCTGACAGCGATTTACTGGAAGCCCTATGTGTTGGCTGGCGAAGGTACAATGGAAAAGAAGACAGAGCTAGTCTGTCTTTTCTATTCAGACCATAGAGACAGATGACAGATAAATAATGGGAGGATGAGCAAGAAGAGCTCTTCGAGAAGAGAAATGGGTGCCGTAGTAGAATATGATGATGTGGTGGCCAAGTGACAGGTGTTCAGCTTTCATTCCAGGCATGTGGGGAGAAATTAATGCAGTGGGCAAGGGAGCAGGATCCTGGTGTCCACATCGCTACTTGCTTGGATTACCCTGTGTCTACAGAAAGGCATGGGGACATGAATGGCAGGAGAGGCTGGTGAGGGGCTGGTGGTGGATTAAACCATGCAGATGTCTGCTCTGTTCTGTTTAACAGAATTCTGGGCATTAGATGAGTATCTAATTGCTTATCTGTCTACTTATCACTTCTGTCTGCCACATCTCTATATCTATTATCTATCATCTATTCATCTCTTATCTATAATCAATCATCTCTATCATCTATCTAGCCATCTATTTACCTATCATCTAGTGATTCATCTATTATCTATATATCTATCTTCAATTTATCTATTTATCTATCATTTCTATCATCTATCCATGTATTATGTATCAATCTATCTACTGTATGTCTGTGTGTACATGGGTGCATGTGCATGAATGAATATGTATACGTGTATGAAGGGTGTGTGTGTGGAGGGTAGAAGATGACCTGAGATGTCATTCCTCACGCACTGTCCACCTCTTCCCATGTGGGGTCTTCCACTGGCCTGGAACTTATGGAGTGGGCTAGTCTGGCCATCTAGCCCCAGGGATTTGCATGCTTGTGCCTCTTTAGCAGTGGGATTCCTAATGTGTGCCACCACACTTGGCTTTTCATCGTGTGGATTCTGGGACTTGAACGCAGGTTCTCTTGCCTGCAAGGCAAGCACTTTCCTCACTGCCATCCCCTGATGGCTTACAAAGCACAAGTTCCCGACGGTGGAAAGCCCAAGGACGCAGCCCTAGAATCTTCCGAGTTTCTGGCAAGCCTTGCGCTATGTCATGACGTGGTGAAGAATGGAAGGCAAGAGCGTATACAGAGAGTCAAAGGTATGGTCTCACTTTATCCACCAGTACTGCAAGAGGGAGAATTTGCTCATTATTTCCAGAATTCATTTAGTCCCACTAGAGTGACTTTAATCCATCCACAACTCAAACATTGCTGAACGGTCCCATCACCTTCAATGCAGCTACAGAGTTTTGGACAGGATAAGCCACAACCAAACTGTATAGCAGGAGGACCCAGAGTGACTCTAGGAATCATCTTGGATTGCTTCTTCCTCCTTTTTGCTTCACTCTAGGATTTCTCAGGCTCTGATCACCGGGGTCTGAAGTGCAGTCCATTTTCCTTCTGGCATTTTTTTTTTTTTTTTTTTTTGCATGGGACCTGGGATCCAAACTCAGGAACTTCTGCTTTCGAGGCAGACTCTTAACCCCTGAGCCATCTCTCCAGCCCAGAGGAACAAGTCTTAAAGGGAAATTTTTTTGTCCTGGCACATGGACGTATTTGCATGTATAATCATCGTGCAAATGGTATATTGAAGTTTATCAAAGAGACTTAGGACTGAGACTTTAAAAGCCTGGTTCGTTATAACAGTAAGAATAGTTACTTCTCCATTCTTTTCCCACCTGCAACTTGGGGATAATTATATGTCTTACTGTTCTGGAGGAAGGCTGAGAAGATACATGAGATAATACATGTGAAAGGTCTTTGAAGTCTTTGGAGGGTACAAAGCTATCATTATTATGTTGCAGACTGTGTTGATATTTTTCATATATCTGCTCAAAGTCACACGGGTCATAAACAGACTCTTTCCTTCAAGTGCAGTTTCCAGAAAGGAGACATTGTTTCCCTCTTTCCATTGTCCTTTCTCCTCTGATAACTTCTGCTAGATTTTCAGTGACTAGTATTTTAAGACCCTGGATGGAAAGGATAACTAGTATAAATCTGGGCAATTCTTAGCTGGTTAATAACTACGATGTGTTATTAGCTAAACACAGTTGAGGAAGAACAAATACACCTTACGACTAATGCCAACTGTCCAACTTCATCCACAGGAAATACTTTCTTTTCTGTCTGACAGAAATGGCCCAAGAGGTTAAAGCCACTTGCCTAAGACTCCCTAGAGTCTCTTACCATTAGAGTAGCTAGAATTAGTGAAAGTGTTCTGTTCCAAAAATTCTAGTAATAGGCACCAGAGGCATCTGAAGAACGCAGCCATGCGTCAGATAATATTCATGGAAGGTATGTGCTCATTTCTTTCTTCTGTCACAGCAGTCTTGGGAAACGTGTTTTTTCATTCTTTGAAAATGAAGCTGATTTTCTGGCCTGGAGTTCCAAGAGCTGTGTTATTTACCTGTGACTGTGTGTTGCTGTTGCTCTCTGGGAAAATACAGATGGAAATGGAAACAAGACAAAACATCCTCTTGCTTTCAAGATGATATGGTTTGAATAGGAAATGCCCCGCACAAGCTCATATTTGTGACTGATTCCAGTGGGCTTTGCACTAACTGATGAACTAATTCTTCCCTGGATCCATAACATCCTCATCTTGTGGGCAGAGATGCAAAGTAGGAGGTGGGGCCCAGTAGAAAGTAGATCACCACTGGTGCGTCCGGGGATCTATGTATGGCTTGCTCTGACTCTATCCTGTTAACTCCTCTCTGGTTGTTTTTCAAATTTCTTAAAATTAATTTTTTTGTTTGTGCTTTTGAAAGAGATGGGGGGACACAGAAAGAGAGAAAGAGAGAGAGAGAAAGAGAGAGATTGGCATATGAGTAAAGGTCAGAGGACAACATTCCAAAGTCAGTTCTAATTTTCCATCACATGGGCTTCGAACTTAGGTCATAGGTCACCATGTTTGGGAGCAGGCTCATTATTTGCTGACCTATCTTGCTGACCCAACCTCTCTGCTTCTTTTCTGACAAAAGGTGGACCAGCTCTCCTATCATTGTATTCTGTCCTCGTGTATAGGGACGCATAATCATAGTCAGAAACCTCTAAAACTGGGAACCAAAGTATTTTTCCCCGTGAATCTCTTTCTGTTATGTAACTGATCACTGTTAGGCAAAAGCAGGTAATACACCAGATTAAGTGCATACTTAGCCGGTTTCCCTTTCTTTTTGAAGGAAACACACTGATTTGGTGCCTAGTTGAGCCTGGGAAAAGCAATACCATAGTGAAGGTAAAGGAGCAGGTGAGGGAAGAAAATTGCATTTAGGACCAGCCTGGGGCTGAGTCTTGTTTCAAGATTACCCAGTGACCTGGAGAGAGACATTAACTGGATCTTAAGTTTTCATAGCTGCAAACTGCACATTTTCTGACTATAATGAAGAGCTGTGTCTCTCTAACTTGTTACTTTCAGAGTTTACACATTAATTACATTTCTTCTCTTGTCTTTCTTAACTCAAAATGCTCCTGCATTCATTCTCTTACAATGGAGAGGAGTTATTTTTGGTGTTGATATAGTCTAATATCAACATATGAATCCCTTCAGGACAAAACTGAGGAAGGGCAGCCTACAGGCTGCTGTGAGGAATGTTTAACACCATGCCTGGCTTAAAGTGAGTGACAGTTGTAACTCGTGCTATAATTTTTTCTTAATTTAAATGATCCTTATTTATCTTGCATGGGTTAGCTGTGGCCCTGGCGGGAGACTAAAAGATAATCTGAGATTCCTCTTCAAATTGGTAGCTTGGTTGGTGGCCTGGTGGCCTGGCAGGATTTCTTGCATAATCTGGGCAGATTCTTTCTCTCTCTCTCTCTCTCTCTCTCTCTCTCTCTCTCTCTCTCTCTCTCTCTCTCTCTCCTTCTTTCTGCCTGGATTTATGTTCACCTTTAAGAAAGGATATCAGATGTTAAGTGTAAATCAAATAATGAACACTTTGACAAAATTTTACTTGTTTTCCCTCTGTATTGGTTCAGAAAAATAAGCCCCCAAATCTAGAGACACCATGTTTTCCCAGCCCGAGCTTCAGAGGGCACAGGTGTGTGCCTGGGGCAAGCAAAACAAAGATTACAGCCTGGTGATGGCTGGCTGCCTCCCAGCCGCAGATAAAAGAGGTGCCTCCCAGCTAGCTTCGCGGCGCCAGCTCACCTGAAGTCAAACTTCGAATTCACCCCGTTTAGGGCAGAACAGCCCCCCAAGGCTGTGTCTGAAGAGCACACACCTGTTTTTCTAGTTTTTTTTTTTTTTTTTTTTAATCTTTTCCATCTTGAATGTTTGGGTCAACAATTCTCCAAACTTGTTCAGGTGAGTGTCCCGGGCTGACGCCTGGACGAACAGACAGCGGCGTGACGCGGAGTGGAGGGGGCGTCCCCGAGGGTGCAGCTGGTGGACAGCTGCCCCGGGTCCGTCCCCCACCGATCCAACAGGACTGTCCCCGACCTAAGGGGTCACGCTTCGCTCTGAATCTACCCAGTGAGCATATGCACCGAGCAAAGCAGGATCGGTCCTTGCCAGGGCCGGGAGGAATCAGTCTCCCGCCACCCAGCACCTGGGCACCAGGCAACAGGGCAGGAGGCGTCGGTACCGGCCGGTGCCAGCGTTCTTGCCCGGTCTCCTGTCGCCTTCCCTCGGCCGTCACTCCCACCGCTCTCGTCTCCCATAGCTCCATTCTCCCAGCCCCCCAATCCTCCTAGTGGTGCTTTCTTCTGGGACAAGGTGCCTGTTCCCAAGAGCCCTTGAAGACGCCGCAGCGTCCCCCTCCCAGGCTGACATCCCGACGCTGGCCTGGGGGGTCTGGGGCGGCGCGCGCTCAGGTAGCCGAGCGCCCGGGAGGGCGCGGCGGCGGGCGCCTCCCGGTGGAGCCGCGTCCCGGAGGAGCCGCGCCCGCTGCGGGGAGGCGCTGTGGCGCAGCCGTCCCTCGCGCCCCGGGCGCCGGCCCGGCCTCCTCCTCCTCTTCCTCCTCCTCCTGCTTGTCGTCGTCTTCCTCCGCCCTCCTCGGCTGGGAAAGTGGGAGGCGGCGGCGGCGTGCAGTGTGCGCGCGCGAGGGGGGCAGCAGAGAGGAGGCTCCCAGTGCCACCGCGGCGCACAGCCCCGGCGAGGGGCGGGCGCGGCGGGGTCGCCTCTGCCATCGGCCACCGCCACCGCCGCCGCGGGGCCGCGAACAAAGAGGAGGAGCCGTGGCGCGAGGTAGGACGCGCGGTGGGCGCGGGGCTCCGGCCTCGGGCGGGGGGACCCTGGCGGCGGCCAAAGCGGTGCGAGTGGCGCGTCTCCTATCCCCGGCTCGGTCCCGGCGATCGCCCTCGGATCTCCCGTGGGGGACCGGCCACCCCGACCTGCTGGGAGCCGTGTCCCGCGGCCTCGATTGCCTTCTCCGGAGCAGGGAGCAGTGCCGCGATCTCCCCGGACGCAGCCCGGTACCTCCTGCCTCCCGGGATGGCGGGGTCTCCGGGGACCCTCGCCTCATCCCCGCGGGATGATGGATCTACTTCCCGCCGCACTCGGCGAGGCTGAGTTTTTACAACTTGAGGCGGCAGGGCTATTTTTTAAGTCCTTGAAAACTTCCAGCAGTGGTGTGGGGGATTTCTGTCCTCGGCTTGACCTAAAAGGGAGGCAGAGAGGAAGCACCCGGGGGAGATTTCCCCGCTTCCTGGAGAGACCCAGTCCCAACCCAGCCTGACGGTTCCCGGTGCCCGGCCGGCGACACCTGGCTCCGGGGTGTGTCTGCGGCGAGCGGCCGCGCCGCCCTGCGGGGTCCCGGAGTACCTGTGTACGGCCGCGGGAAGAGGGGCGCACCCTGGCGCTCCCCAGCCGGACTTGCCAAGAACAGCTGTTACTGCTGCTTCCAGGTCTTCTCCCTCTCTCGCGGGCATCCACATTGGTTTGGGTGGTGGCAGGGCTAATTATTTTTTTCCTAAATGACTCGGTTTTCACAGAGATTTCAGTTCAGCATTTCACCGTTGAATTTTGTGAGTGATCATTTTGCTACATTTTTTAGAAATGGGATTAGGTAGAACAGGCCACAAGGAAATCCATTTCAGGGTTTGTCAGCCCAGCTATTTTTAAGCAAATCTTGATTATATCCTTTAAAATTGTCAATCTTAATCCTCTCTCTTCCTCTTTTTGTCTCTCACGCTCTCTGTCTCTATCTCTGCTTCTCTCTGTCTCTGTCTCTCTCTGTCCCTCTCTCTCTCTCTCTGTCTCCCCCTCTCCCTCTCCAAAGATTAAACTCTGTTATTTTTAAGACAGAAAAATAAAACCCGTACATGTTGAATATGAGTTCATGTATCTCGGGGATAATACAAGGTATGGTTTCTTAAAGGATAGTGACTTTTAATTGGGAATTCCTTCGGCTTCTAAAGCAGTTTTAGGTGGAGGAAACTTGCAGTGCTCCTGGGTACTTCCATGAACTGAGTGAGGGCTTTCTCAGCAGCTCATGGCACTTTCAGAGCTGAAGACTCTATCTTGTATTGGTTTTCTTAAATCCTGCATTTGATGAGAACTCAGTGTAGTGCTTGACAGTCATTTTTGCACAGTGAACTCCTGGATATCTGTAGGGATCAATTCTGAGTGGTTTAAAAAGCCTGTTTTTGTGTTTAATTGTTGACTTTGGAGTTTAGAAACCACATTCCAGAGCCAGCTACACTCGCAGAAGAAGCTACGAGTTTGTGTACTCTCTGGTTCTTGGCTGCTCTGTGAACTCCTCCCCACCCCCAGATAACAACGCTGACTTTTCTCCTCTTGCCTCTCTCTCCCATGACTCCAGAGCAAAGTCTGAAATGGATGTTACATGAATCACTCTAAGGGATGCACACTACGTTTGAAGCCTTTTTCTCAATAAAGTAGATCAAGATGGATGAATCTGCCTTGTTGGATCTCTTGGAGTGCCCCGTGTGTCTGGAACGCCTGGATGCTTCTGCGAAGGTCTTACCTTGCCAGCACACATTTTGCAAAAGATGTCTGCTGGGGATCGTGGGCTCCCGCAATGAACTCCGCTGTCCGGAGTGCAGGACTCTGGTTGGCTCTGGTGTGGAAGAACTTCCTAGTAACATCTTACTGGTCAGACTGCTGGACGGCATCAAGCAGAGGCCTTGGAAACCTGGCCCTGGTGGGGGTAGTGGGACCAACTGCGCGAATGCATTAAGGGCTCAGGGCAGCACTGTGGCTAACTGTAGCGCAGCAAAAGATCTGCAGAGCTCCCAGGGTGGACAACAGCCTCGCGTGCAAGCCTGGAGCCCCCCAGTGAGGGTGAGTAGCCTGCAAGGGCGTTTGGGTGAATGCAAGTGGTAACGACCATCCTTTTACTCTGTTCTTCAGCTTGGTATTTTCGAAATCAACTCAGGGCTTAAAAAGCCGAACCTAGGGAAATGTACCTGAGTTTTCTGTTTTCTCTTAGAATGAGATTGAATGTAACAAAATTTCTTTTTTTTTTTCTTTTTTTTGGAAATTCTCCCAGATAGCCTCCATTGTCTGATAAGATACAGCTTGGGAAACAGAGAGCAATTATTCAATGAGAGCTAAAAAAGCAATTTCATGCCTATTTTAAAATGAAAATTTGATATGATCTTACACTTTTGACAGAGTTGGAAAAGTCATAATTGTATGTGTAGTCATGTCCATACGTTATAAATATGTGCATGAGTCAATCATAAGAAATCAATCCTTAATTTTTCTATTGCTTGCAGTCATTCTGTTGGTTTTATGAATGCACAGCACAGAATTTCCTGGTTGGAGGATTTTTTAACAAATCATGGCCACAGGTAGCAGTTTCGTTGCCATAGCAACAGAATGTCACATAGGACTACACTATTACATCTAGCCTTATGGTGGGCTTTATAGGGAGTGAAATGAAATATTCCCATCAAAATGATATTGTTCCTTGGTTTAGGCTGCAATAATTTTAGGTGGTTAAATACCAGTACTGTTACTATAATTTAAATTTCTGGAAAGTAGTATATTCCAAACAAATATGAAATGTGTTTCCTGTGATGGCTCCCTGAGAAGATGTGCTTTTGTTGTTTTAAATAAAAATGAGATATCATCATGGACATGATAATGAAAATGCTATTTTTATCAGAAGAAGTGATTTTTGATAATTGGTAAATAGATTTTACAGTTGTTTTTAAACAATTGTAAGGGTTTTTTTTTTCTTTCACATATCCATAGCCAAAGCCTCAGACTGACTTCTTTCATTTAATAAAGAACTACCCACTGGGATGACATTGGGTGGATTCACAGATGTGGATATAGTTCCCTGATGTCTTTTTCAAGCACTATCTTTCACCAAGTGATATAATGTTGCTAAATGTAAAATATGTAAAGTATTTCAATTTCTACAAAACTGGGTTACTTGAAAAGAGTGTTGTTAATATAGACTATCCGATTCATTTTGATGTGTTATTATTGTTATCAAAGATAGGGCTAGAAGGACTTTCTTTTTTTCTTTCTATAGTCCATACTGGTCTGGAACTTGCTATATATCCCAGATCAAGCTCAAACTCAAATTCCTACCTCATCGTCCTAAATACTGGTATCACAAGCATGAGGCTCCATCCCCTTCTTATTTGGAGCCCCACATTTGAAAGTGATCTGCTAAAGGTCCTTTATGTTACAGTTTACTGGTACCTTGGTTAGTGCCTATGGGCTCATGAATATTTTAATCTCTGTACCGGTGATCGAGTTGATAATTCTGAGACATGGATCCAGGACTGCTTACTTTAATGAAGGGGTAGATTTGCATCTTTGGAGAGGTTTTGTTTCCTGTTAATTAGATCAGGGAAAGCGTAGCTTCTGGCTGTGAATAGGAGTGCCTTGGTTGTTGACACATTGCCTTACCTGTTAGGAATGCTACGAATTCATTGGTCATTGCTAAAAAAGAATTCAAGGAGAGGCTCAAGCATTCAACTTAATGCTCATTGGGTTTTGTATTTTCTTTCTAAAAGTGAAATTGGCTGTTTATTCATGTTTAAGTGAAACTCTTTTATTTGAACCTCAAAGCTTCTAAAATTGAGCTTCACTTTTCTTAAGTATTTGGAGATTTTGATCATGTTAGCATCATTTTTTTCTGGATTGTGTGATTACCAATTTGCTTCCTGTCTCCCCCTCTCCCCCTTTGGCATGGGAAAAATTACTTGCAAAGAAGCTCACCTGAACTTGAGCTTTATTAACTTGGAGAAAACAGCTGATGTGGAACAGACAAGTGAGGTGGCTGTTGCACTGCATGGTGTGTATGGGGGGAGGTAGTAACAAAGACATCAAACAAGTAAACATACTCAGTACTCTTCATTGAAACATATGGTCATACTTGTTAAAAACAACTCCTTTTTTTCTTTCTGGTTTACCAGTCGAATTTACTAGTACCTTTGTCTTTTAAGTATTAAAAGCAAACAGGACCTACACACACACACACACACACACACACACACACACACACACACATATATATCCTGTAAACAACTGAAAGATAAATACAAAATACATCTCTAGAACACGCTCCTTCTAGAAATCAGTAACATAGTGCCACATGGAGGTCGTAATGCTCTTTTGGCTACTTCCCCAAGGTGAGCCACTATAATAAATCCCAAGTGTGTATCCGCCTCGCTTAGATGTTCTGACATAGCCAAGTGGTACAATGAGCCTGTTTCCACATGGTGGGCGGAGCAGAGGGTGATAACATGTGGAATGTTGATTCCGTTTCCTAGTTGTTCCTCTACCAACTGTGACCATGTGGCTTCCTCATGGTAGACTGAATGTTATCAGTGGATTCAAACACTTCCAATGTGCAACACACATCTTGTTCCAGGAATTTTAGTGATTCCTGCCTAATAAGAAGGAGGAAAGGAAGTCAGTGTTGGGTGGAATCATCATAAGACCTGCCAGTTCTTTATTTCAAGTAAAGAATTCCTGTTGGGCTTTTGGCTAAGGCAAGTTTGGAAGGGACCATCACGGGAGGGAAACTGTAGATGCTGTTTCAGTGAACTCACAATGTATCCGTAGACGATTATAACTGCCTAATCTTTCATGTATTATCTAATGAGTAGATATGAATGATGTGGAAATATGTTTGTGATTCTTGCAAAATCATACCATAATAGAATCGTTAAATTTATGATTTCTGCTCTCTGTATGTCAGTTGGATTTATTTATTTATTTTTTGCATGTGTGGGGGTGTGTGTGCATTGTTTTATGTGCATATGTGTGTGTATGAGTACTTAAGTATTTGTGCCCGTGGAAGCCTAAGGATGACATTGGGAATCATCCAGGATCTACCTCCTTATTGCTTTGCTCTGCACTTTCCCAGGCTCTGCCTTCAGGACTGAAGTTGGAAGTCTACTGCCATTTCTGCCCAGCATTTTTACATGGAATCTGGGGATCCAAACTCAGGTCCTTTTTTTTTTGTTTTCAAGGCAAAGGCTTGAGCCATCTCCCCAGCCACAGGGTATATGTAGGTGTACATGAGTGGCTGCATGTATTTACAGGCAGGTGTGTACCTGAAGTTGACATCAAGTGTTTTGCTTGATTCCTGTCCATCTTATTCATTGACATAGCATCAATAGGTGAACTGGTCAGGCTTGCTCTGGGAGCTCCCTTGTCTCTACATTCCAAGTCATAATATTATGGGTCCCTCATACTCCTACTATTTACTTGGGTTCTGGGGATCTGAACTCTTATGCTCATGCTTGTACAACAAACACTATTGATTTTTTTAAACTTATTTTTATTCTTTTAGAGTTTCATATATGAACATAATGAATTTATGTTATTTTTTCACTCTTTATTACCTTTATTACCATTCTTTTCCTATTACAAACCCTCTTCCCTACCATTCTCCCTCCTTATTTTCATGTCTTTTTGTGTGTGGGGCCATTGTGTTTTTTCCTGGGTTGGCTTTGATAGCAAGTGCCTGAGCACTTATGGAATGGATATACCATGTCATTGAGGCAACAGCTCCTCTTCCCCTCTCTTCATCAGCCTTAACTCTCAATTGTTTCTCAGGCTGGAGCCTCTTGTGATCTTTCTCCTTCCATGAAGAAATGTTGATAGGGCAAATCTTGTACAGGTCTTGTGGAAGTACACATAGCGACACTGAATTCATGGGTGCAGCAGCCTTGTCACATCCAGAAAATACTGTCTGGCCACATCCCTGTACCCCTTTAGACTCTTATATTCTTACTACCCTTCTCTTTGGTGATATCCTTGAGTCTTGGGATAGGGGCGATTTATATGCCTATTTAGGTTTGAGCAGTTTATGCTTTCTTTTTTCTCTGTACTTTGTCCCATTGTGATTCTTTGTATTAAACACCTTCCATTGCAAATGGAAGCACCGTGCTGAGTGCTCTTCTAACCTGTGGGTTTAATGATAAATGTTCACAAGGCAGCTTTATGTCAAGTCCTTATAGCTAAACCTTAATAATTGTGACCCTCTAGGACTTCGCCTTTCATAGGTTCTTGACATGATATACAGTACCAGAAATGTGTTTCCTGCTGAAAAGTGGGCTTTAAATCCAATCAGAAAGTAGTTGGCTACCCACTTAACATTCATGCCACTATTGCATTGAGGATCAACTCTTACCATGGTGATTAGAAATGTAGCTTGCAGCTTTCACAGCTGGATAAGACTACAACAAGCATTTTGCCTACTCAGTTGTCTTCCTAGCCCTCTATTTATTGCTTTTTTTTTTTTTAAAAAAGATGATCTTGTTATCTATCTGGCCCTGTGCCTGAGACCCTGTTCTCCAGTCTTCTGAGCAGTAGAGATTTCTGGTGTATGCCATTACACAATTATTCATGCATGAATCTATTCATCTAGCTTTCATTACTTAATGACTTTTACCATGTTTACCGTCAATGAATTTTTCTGCAAAAATAGAATACATGATCACTGATTCATACTTCATTTATCCTTTCTTCTACTACTAAGTATTTATTAGGCCCTTATTCAGTGCCAGGTCCACGGTAAGCTGCTAGGTACATGATAGTGGGCAAACCAGTTACACATTCTGCTCATGAATTTCTGGCATGCACAGTTGGTCTTGTGGGAGAGATGAATAATGCAATATGACACAGGTGTATGTGTATATGTATGTGTATATATATATATATATATATATATATATATATATATATATATATATAACAAATGATGATAAATTCTATGGTAGAGTGGGAGGGAGAGGATAGAGAATGACCTTGTGTTTAGTGGAAAGGTAAATGTCTTTGTATGTGTAGTCCCCAAACATTTTCTTGAGGAGGAGTTGTTTGAGTTAAGGTAAAGTGATGATTAGTTGAATGTGGTCTGGGCAGGGGAAAGGGCAGAGAGGAAGAGCATTTCCCCAGCTTTGGCTTACAGTAGGAGGCCTGGCTCCTAGAACTGACGTGCGAGTGTGAACAGAGAGGCATTCACAGGAGTTTGACCTAAGACTAAGTCTGAAGGACTAGGTACCTTTTCTGCATGCTGTTATAGACTAGGAATTACATCTCTTCAAATTCCTCTGGTTGAAGTATTAACTCCAAGTACCTCAGAACATGACTGTTTGACAGGTCATCAGAGTGGTGGTGAAGTGGTTAATCAGAGATCATATATATGAGCTTTAATCTAGTATGACATGTCTGACAGTTTCAACTGTCAACTTGACACCTTTGAGTTGGGCTGAGTAACTACTTCCAAAGGTTGCGAACCCTTTGAGTGAGTTCTTGATCCACTGCCAGTCTGTTCAGGTCCAGTTTTTCCTGAGAAACTTGGCATAATCCAGTCCATCCATGCCTGTATTCTTGCATCAGACTAGCAGCACACATATGAGGAATAGGAGTATACTATTGGCGATTATTTAAGGCAGGCCTCAGGGCAAGCTTGTAGGAGATTGTCTTAATTACATAGTCGATGTGGGGCGATTCAGCTCATAGTGGATGAGACCATTCTCTGAGGAGGTGGGTACAGATAGAGAGGGAGTTGCTGGGCATTTAGCAAGCTTCTCTCTCTGTCCTTGACTTTGGATGTGGTGTGGTCCAGCTGATACCTCTCCTCCCATGAGGGACTGTAACCTGAAATTATAAGCTGGAATAAAAATGCTTTTGCCCTGTTAAGTTGTTTGGGCCAAGTATTTATTGTAACAATTAAATTATGAGGCAGAGGCATCCCGTGTCCTTAAAAGAAGCGATCAAGGCACAGAGAGACGCAGAGTGAATAATACATAGAGAATATGGCCATTGACAAGCTAAGGAGAGAAACGCAAGAAGAAACCAACTGTCCCAATCCTTAGCACTCAGACCAGTGAAGAAAAAAACTGCTGTGGTTGAAGCCATTTTGTTATGGTAGCAACTGAGCACCAACTTTCAAAGGTGGTCAGCCCCATGAGCAAAACTTCTTGATCTGCTGTCAGCCTGTTCAGTCCTATTTTCTCGCAGAAACTCATCATGGTCCAGCCCATCCATGCCTTTATTTCTGCTTTGGAATACCCTTAATGAGTTGTTGAGGTCCTCCCTTTCCACTCAGCTGTCCATTTATAAACCAGACTAAGCATGTTAGTAGAAAACTAACTGAGGTTTTGGTGACAATATACCAAATAGAGTTTTGGTGGAGAGTTAAAAAATTAGGAAAAGAATTATTGTCTTCCATCTCTCACAAGTTGGAGTCATCTGCAGTTGGAATCCAGACATGTGGTTCAAAGGTCTTTCTCTTGTCTGTGACATTACTCAACAGAAAGGGAACTGAGAAAGGATGTGAAGCAAGCAAAACAATGTGGAAGCTGCTGGTAGCAATGAGTTGTACATCCTCCAAACAAACAAGTCTTCGGAGAGCTTTTAGACTCAATTCTATGATCTGTGATCTGCACCTTGCAGTTGTAACAAAGATGACGTTGGTAATGTGTCTCTTCAAGTAATTTACATGCACAGCAATCAGCCAATGAAAGTAGCATAATTCCAAAGCACTAAGCTATGAAAGACAATTGAGATAAAGTGTCTGGTGAGTTTGGTGTTCACTAGTCTCTGGATCAAGATCACAGAGACTGAACCAAGTTGGAGTCCAGTGGTCAAGACATACTTCCCCTGCATGTGGAAGGTTTGCTCAAATTCTATCAAAGTGATTGACATGTCCATCTAGATGAGGCAAGAGTTTGTATGAACTAGACACTGACTTAAACATTTCATATGATGGTTGGAATAAAGAAGCTTTAATGTTTCAGAGTGGTTGAATTGAAATAGAAAAAGTATTTTTTGGCCAAATGTTTGTTGCAAATGTTGGCTGTGTATTTTATTCATCTTGGACCCCGGCACCATGTCTCATATCTGCTTCATCCTGGACTTCGATGGTGTGGTTCTAGGATCCACCCTTTGTGACACTGGAGAGTGAACTCAGGTTTATACATGAGGTAGACACATTGAGCTATCCTACATCATAAACTGCAGGGTCTTGAATAGGGTAGAAGGCAGGAAAGGAGTGTTTGGTGCACATTAATTGGTACTTTAGAAAGAGATGTTTATTTATATATACATGCATGTGTGTGTATACACATTGTGTGTAGATATATACACATGCATATTTATATATCCATGATGTATGTATCACACTTGTCATGAAATCATAGTTTCATAATTCTTACAACACTCTTTGGGAAGGGAAGTATTATTTAAAAATGAAAATGTACATTTTAAAATGAGTAGAAACATTTTTGATTAAAAAATTCACCGTCATTGAAGCCTATATTATTGTGTATATATCCTTGTAGATTGTTTCATATACTTTTATATGTGTATATAGCTAGGTTTCAGCTCTTTATATAAATAGAACTTTAAGCCCTACATACTTGCTGAGTTACTAGTTCATTTTAATATATCTATGAAAGCCTTTCATGTTGCAGCACATGGATCAGTTTTCATTTAAAAAAAAGCCCAACTATTCAAGTATAATAGACATACAAAAAATTCACATATTGTAAACATAAGTATACCACTCTTGAGTTACCGGGCTTCATTCTTTCTAAAACAACTATGGAATTTTTCCATTTCAAAAATTACTAGTGATGTGCTCGTAGTAAGAAATTTAATAGCAGGAAGGATGTAAAGAAAGCTGAGGCTTCTGGTCGTCTTTTTCTTTCTCCCAGGGGTAACTGCTGGGAGGTTTTTCCTTCCAGAATGAGAAGGGAACAGAAATAGAATTATATGGGCTCCTCTGCAGTTTGAGGTTGTCTATTTGCTGATGTAACTTGGCGGACTTTGTACCTCTCACGGTGATCTGAGAGGAGGCATTTTGTATCATTATTCTCATTTATGGATGTAGGAAGAATGCTTGGAAGCCTTTCAGTATTGTGTCTAAATTCTCTGATGGTGGCGGAGCTGGATTTGCACTGGGATCTATCTGATCCCAAATGCTTCCTTCCCACTTGGAGCACATTTTACTCAAGGACACATGGTGCTCACACCATCCTCGAAGGCACACGTTCTCCCTGGACTCGTAGTACCCACGCTGTCCTTGTCCCCAAAGACAGTGTGAGCTCCATGACCAACACGCAGCCAAACTACAAGAGTGACCTAGTATACAGCATTATGGGATATACTTAGATATAGCATGCATAAGGCTTGGGGCAATAGCTCAGTGGAGAGAGTACTTGCCTAGCATGTAAGAAGCTCTGATTCCAATCCCCATTGTGTCAGAAAAAAGAAAAAAAAAAATCAGCAAACAAACCTTGGGTCCGTGAGATGGCTCAGCAGGTGAAGGCGCCTAAATGCCAACATAGAGATCTGTGTTTGGTCTCCGCAGCCCACAGGAGGAAGGAGAGAACGGACTTCCAGAAGTCGTCCTCTGACCTCCACACGCATGCACTGCTCTCTCTTGCATTGCTCATGAGTAAAATGCTTTTAAGAAAGAAATGATACATATTGCAACACAGTGGAGCCAGGAACTCCAGAGAGCAGGCACGCCTCAGTCACACAGCACAGAGAAGTGGAAACATGATAGAAATAGGACCGAAAGCAGAGCGAGGCCCTCAGCTGGCATATTAAGGTGAGGTAGACTTCGGGTGGACTTCCTGTACTTGAAGAGAGGTCGCCAGTATGTCTCCCTGCACATCCCGGCCACCCTTCTTCATGGGTCCCCAATCCTTTCTTTCTAGGATGGGGGCCTTGCCAATGCCTCATCAAGAGGGTGGTAGCAGTTGCTTCATCAATGATGACATATGGATGGCTGTAAACAGTCACTCTAAAGAAAGCTTCGTGAGTGGCGCTGCTGCTTCACAGGGCCACGGTAGCAATATTTGCCTCGTGGGAAAGTGAGCCGTAGGCATGCGTGGGGATGAATTCTCAAGCCACGTTAAACAGAGCGCAAACCGCTTTGCAATTATGCATTTGCCATCTCTGAATGAGTGAATGAATAAAGTGAAGTTTTGTTATTTATTTGGGGGAGGAGAAATTGAAAGAGGAAAGATACAGTTGGAGGTCAGAGGACAACTTTTGGAAGTAGTTCTCTTCTTCCACCATGAATCAGGTCACCAGGTTTGCAAGCAGGAGCCTTCTCAAGTTATCTGCCAGTCCCGAGCTTCATTGTTTTATTTGTTTGTTTGTTTGTTCACTTATTTATATTTATATATATTGTGTGTGTGTGTGTGCATGAGTGCATATATGTGTGGGCATGTGTACAAGAGGGCACTTAAGCGTGTGTGACCCCAAGAATCATCTTGGATTGCTCTACCTCCTTACTGCTTTGCTCTGGGGTTTCCCAGGCTCTGTCTTACAGAGCTAGAACTTCAGGCTGAGGCCATATCCGCTCGGCATCTTTATGTGAGATCTGGGATCTAAACACAGGTCCTTTTGCTTGTGAGACAAAAACTTTCACCCCTGAGCTGTCTCTTTAGACGGTTTCATTATTTTAAACTGTGGCCTGTGCTTCCTAAGAACTGAAGAATTACAAAGAAACACAGAGTTTCCTGCAGGGAGTTACATAGCTAGAGTTTTGGGTTTTTTGTTTGTTTTTGAGACAAGGCCTTGAACTTGCTGTGTCAAAATACCTGACAAGTGTAACTGAGGGAGGGAAGGTTGTTTTGTGGCTCACAGTCTGAGGGTACAGTTCAGGGTGGGGAGGTCATGGAGGCTGGAATATGAGAGAGCTGATCACTGTGTACCCACGTGCAGGAATGCACAATATGGCTGTTGGCTTTCTCTGTTTTGTGCATTATGGGACCTCAGCCCGTGGAATAGGACCACATTACACCCACATTCAGGGTAAGTCATCCTACTTTGGATTATCCCAGTCGAGATACTCTTCAGAGACACGCCCAGAGGCCAACCTGAAGAGGAGAATCCCTTTCAAGCATGCCTTGAAGCTTGTCTCCTAGGTGATTCTAGATCCTACTGACAATCAGCGTTAGCCATTGCAGGTGATGAACGCCAGAGCACTGTGATGTAATAGAGCATGTGGAGCCTCGCGCACAGTTAGCCATAGGTGCATCACACCAGTCTCCTAGCTGCTTCTCAGTCCAGTGAAGCTGATAATCAGAATCATTTCAAGGCTCGCAGCTGTTCTTAGTTGAGGCCTGCTTCAGTGTGCCTTCCTATGTGGTGCCGACAAACTTACCACCCAACAAATTAAGGGAGCAAGGGATTTTATTAGTCCAGCTTGGCAGGAGAGTTCATACCAACACCATGGAGGAGACATGATGTGGGGTTTCCCCACAACAATTAGATGCTCTCCTGTAGGCTTACCATAACGATTAATTCTTCACAGAAGAATTAATTAATTAAGATTGCCCAAAAGTTCAATCCTCAATCATCAAGTTGACACTTGTATATCTAACTACTACAAATCTCTTTTTGAAAACGGAAAGAGACTAGACCGCAAGTCCTGACTGTGATTTCAGCTCAGTGTTTTCCAAAGGCCATGGTTTCTTCTCTTTGTCAAATAAGTCTTCCTGAACATCAGTGTTCCCTTGCAGCCTAGAGATGTTCTGATTAGCATACAAAGGAGTGGGCTTCCTTACAACATCAGGACACATGCGCTGTGTGCACATTGCTCATAGTTCTGCCCTCGCCTCTTTTGTTCCCCTCACACTGGTTCCTTTGGGCTGAGAAGATAGCTTAGTAGGTAAAAGAATTTGCCACTAACTCTGATAACCTAAGTTGGAACCCCTGAACCCACATGATGGAAAGAGAGAATCTACTCAGTGTAAATTGTCCTTTGACCTCCATATACAAATCATGGAATATACATAGCCAATATAAATAGAAGAAATTAAGTAGCTTCCCTTCTTTCACATCACAGAATGTGTGTATATATTATATGTGTACATTTAAATATATTTGAACATTGAGAATGAGCTGATTGACATCTTCACATCTTAGAAAAACATGTGTCCCATATGGTCACCCATGGAGAACAGTGGTTGATCTTTGCTGTCCCCTTAGGAGCCTATGCTGTGTCTTTTGGGAGAACCTTCAGGTGAGCTGTCACTGATCTGTATGTTTAGAAGTGACAGAATAGGAAAGTGAGGAGCGTTGAAACCTGACTCAGGCTCTAGCCCCCGGCGTGAACTGGCTTGTCTGATCGGCCTTGGTGCCCCACGGCCAGCTCCCTTCATTCTGTAGGAATCTTGTCATATTGTCACACTGTCTGAGATTCCAGTGGTGAGATCCCACTGTAACAGGCTGCTGCACTTGGGGACTGAGTTTCCAACACATGAACCTGTGGGGGGGGAGGGGATACAGTCAAACTACAGCATCTGACAACAGAGTTTCCTTGGGAGTCAGGTGGGCGTGGATGGGCGTAGTTCTGGAAGATGGAGGGAGGGGGTGAACGTTATGTATCCTCTCCAGTGGGAGAAGTGTGGGAGTGGAAAGGGAATCTGGGGATAATTTTGCAGAATCAGCAGGAGTAAGCCAGGAGGGTCTGGGGTCAACAGAGCCATATGGTCCCCCTAGCCGAGAACTGTGTGCACAAGCCCAGCAAACAGAAGAGGATTTCAGCAAATCTCAAGAAGACAGTAAAGAAAGCAAAATCTTTTTTTTTTAATTTTTTTATTATTATTATTATTATTTTTTTATTCAACTGTGCGCATGTGTGTGTGTGTGTCTGTGTATGTATGTGTGTGTAGAACCACAGACGAACTCGCGAACCACCATAGACGCCTCCACCTCCTTCTGCCCGGGGATTCACAGGCTCCGCCCTACCAGGGCTGGAAACGCAGGCCGCCCCCGCTTCCGCCTGGCGTCTATACGTGGGATCTGGGATCAGAACTCGGGACCTTCCACCTGCAAGGCGGAGGCTCAACCCCTGAGCCACCTCTCCAGCCCAGAAAGCAAAATCTTAAAAAAAAAAAAATCCCAGAGCCAAAGCAGAGGAATTGATTTCTTCCTCTGAGCGCTTCATTTTTATATTCTCTGGTTCCTGCTGGACAAGAACATGTGATGGAGGGGAAGGCAGGGGATTTAGTTAGCAACAGGCAGAACTTCTGGAGGCTCCAATCTGTGCTGCCCTTGGGCAAGCTACTCCCTTAGCTTAGTCGTGTTTTTTTTTTTTTTTTTTTTTCTTGTGAGAAAAGCGAGGTCTGCTTTCTTCATGAGGAATTGCAAAGAAAAAAAAAAAAAAAGCCCTGGAGGGCTGCGGACCTAGTAATTGCTCAATATGTCTTTTCTCTCTAGAAATGGGAAGTTTGGAAGTTTGGGGAATACATCATGGTTGTATTTTAAAATAAACTACATGTGAACATGGGGTCCTGGAAGTTTCTTTAGCAATGCCTGTATCATTATTATTATAGGGCATTTCCTACTGTAAAAAGCAGCCATCTTTGACTCAAAGTAGTTTTGAGTTTTTAACTTCCCATGACAGTAAGCGTGTAGTTAAGATGTGGTACACAGTGGTTGTGGCATGATGCTGGTAGGTCAGCTTATCAGCTTATATCCTCATCAGAAAGAGGAAGGTTATCAGTGAGTGTGCTCCAGGACCTCTTCCTGGGAGTGCTGGCGAGCAAAATCGCCATGTGTCATTGTATCATGCCATGTCTGATCGCTTGCCTCCTCTTCTCTGTCTCTCCTTCTCGCTCCCTCAATCTCCCTCTCTTCCTCTTTCCCGGTGAAGTAGGGAAAAATAATAGTAGACACCCAAAGAGTTTAAAGTCCCTATCTTTTTTATAAAAATATTTATTTACTTATCTATCTATCTATCTATCTATCTATCTATCTATCTATTTATTTATTTTGTGTGTATCAGAGGGCACTGTGTGTCCTTGTGGAGGACCAAGGGTGACTTGGGGAATCATCCTGGATTGCTTCTACCTCCTTCTTGCTTCACTCTGTGTTTTCCCAGGCTCCACCCACCATGACCAGAAGTGCAGGTGCCCTTTCCGGCTGGAGTTTTTACGTGGGACCTGGGATCTGAGCTCAGGACCTTCTGCTTGCCAGACAGAGTCTTAACCCCTGAGCCACCTCTCCAGCCCTAAAGTCCAACACACAGGCTTGGATAGTTAGAATGCAATCTGTATAGAGGCCCCAAGACATTCTTTTTTAATTAATTAATTTTTTTTAATGTGTATGCATGTCTGTGTGTGTATCAGAGGGCACGACGTATGCCTGTGGGGCGGTCCAAGGGTGCCTTTGGAAACCATCCTGGATTGCTTCTACTTTCTTTTTGCTTCACTCTGGTATTTTCTAAGCTCTGCCTTCCAAAGCAGGAAGTGCAGTTTGTCACAGTTTCTGCCTGGCGTTTTTACATGGAAACCAGAATCTGAACTCAGGTCCTTTTGCTTGGAAGGTAGACTCTTAGTCCCTGAGCTATGTTTCCAGCTCCTAAGACTTTATTTTAAGGGACCACAGTTGTATATGGCAGTGCAGTTCTACTGTTAAAAAATTAATCTACAGAAAAATGGTTAGGCACTCACATTTACGTTTTAATGCTACTATTGGATATGTGTGTGTGTGTGTGTGTATACATGTGTTCAAGACAATGAATGCACACATGTGAACATTATGCTTTACTCTTTTGTAACTGATTTTGTTATACTCTTTCCGCCCCTCATTCCCCACCATTCACAGCATGGTGATTGTTATTTAACTGTGTGGCCGGGTCTGTTTGCTCATGTTCAGTCATTTTTGTGTCTCTCAGTAACAACCACCGAATGCCATTTCTGGGTGGTGAGTACAGTTTGTGGTCTTAATCACATACATAAACAAATGCATTCATGCAGTCGATAACTTCCTGATGCCTTTCAGACACACAGCGGCCGTGAAAGACCTGCTTTGGTCAGCTTCCAGCAGCTTCACGCACTTTCCAGCGAGCTTCTGTTTGTAGTCCCAACTGTCGGTAGAATAAGAATGGACACTGGGTGGGTACGCTGTGGCAGTAGTCACGACTGTGTTCTCAAAGTCTTTTAACAAAGGGTATTTCAGGGGCTCAAAGGCTTTCTGGGCAACTATTTCAGATGGTCTTCCTAGCCACAAAGTTCTCTTTTTTGTATCACTATAGTTCCCTATTTTTGCAATTCAGTCTTATTCCTTGTCCATTCTCCTTCCTGACCTTGTAGGCTGTGTCCAGTCCTGACCTCCTCATTCTCCATCTTTTGTCTGGACTTCCTTTCTGTGTCCTCTGAGGACTCATTTGCAACACTGTAATTATATCTGTCCTCTCTTGCAGACATTTTCAGACCTTGCTCATCTTGCTGGGTTTTGGGTCTCCAAATGCTCTGAGCGTGACAGTAAAGTTCCGTGGAGGGGTTCTGGTTGCGGAAGCTTTACCATGTGACCCTCACGATCATACTGCATGTTTTTACCTGATTTTATTTGCCTTTAAAAATAACTCCCTACAGGACTGGGAGACGGCTCAGCATTTAAAGACGCTTGCTGCGTGTAACAGTTACTCTTCTGTGTTGCTGTGACGGAACACCCAAAGTTAAGCAACTTAAGGGAGAAAGGGAGATTTATTGTGGTAGAAAAGACATGGCTGGCTGGCACAAGCTGGAGGCGAGCTATGTCACTGCAGACGTCTTGGAGGCTGAGAGCTGCAAAACTGACTTCTCCCAGAGGGAGAGTGTGGTTCATCAACCTCAAGGCCCATCCCCTGTGACTGCCTTTCTCCAGCACGGCTCCACCTCTTAAAGGTGCCATGACCTTCTTAAACAACTAAAGATTCAAACACATAAGCCTGGGGAAGTGGAGAGAGACACAACTCACATTTCAGACCACAACACTGCACAAGCCTGATAACCTGAGTTCGGTCCCAGGCATCCATGTAAAAATGGCCAGATGTGGCAGCCTGTACCGTAGCTCTAGCACCACTGTGGTAGATGGTGGATGGACACAAAGAATCAGTCTGGAGGTCCCAGGCCAGCTGGCCAGGAGAACGCTGCCGCAGAAACAGTGAGAGACCCTGTCTCAGTAAGGTGGAAGGAAAGCACTTTCTCCTGAAAGCTGTCCTCTGACCTCCGGTGAGTTTGCTGGCACCTGCGTGTGCATGTATTCTCTTGCACACACGCGCGCCCATGCATGTGCACACACACACACACACATACACACACACACACACACACACTGCTTTTTCAAAAAAACAACTCACTCTACTGCTGATTCATCTTTGCTTACACCATGAATTTTGTCTTAAATTTAATTTTCTCTCATCTCTTGAGTGGTTCGTTTCCAATTAAACTCCCTCCTGCTGCTTCTGCACTCTTCACGGTGGTGTCAGCAATTTGCAACTATTAACCAGCATTGAAAAATGTCAATCCAAATGCCATTTCTTAATAAATGTTTGCAATTATATGGATGCTTGATTTTAAACACATATATGATGTGTCTCAGACCCTCGCCGCGTGTCCTCTAACTGCTGTTGGCATCAATTCTTCTCTAATTAATTGTGTTTTAGCTTTGTCTCCTGTGCCAACTTATCAGGAACTTGAGAACAGGAGCAAATCTTTTGTGCATATGCCATTTTGTGTGTGCGTATGTGTGTGTTCCTAAAAAACTTTCTTTAGAGACTTGAAAATAAGAGTCTGGCAGGGGAGATGAAGGGCAGTAAGGGGAAAAGGAGGGGGAGTGGGATTGGGGATTAAGGTGTGAAAATATCATAAATTCACTATATTCATGTATGCAGCAGTAAAAAATATAGACAAAAATCCTTTGGGGGGGATGGTACTTGGGGCAGATCAAATCCAGGGCTTTGTGCAATGTTAAACATGTGCTGTCCCACTGAGCTGTGGCCACGGCTCCTTGTCTGCACTGAGGAAGGATGCTTAAGCAATACTCAGTTCAAAGTATTTCATGGTGGAACTGGTAGGTGACACTTTGTGTCCAGCAATCTGAAATCCATGGAGTTGATCATATTCCCATCTTCCCGAATGGACAGTACCTCACCAACACATGTATTTTTCATGAGCTTAGTCGCATTCACGGGTCACATTCACTTTTCCGTTATTTTAAGTCAGGAATACAAGGATTACTCTAAGGCTTCATAAACCTCATGCGGCCTGGCTGTAACTGAATCCTGAGCAGCGATTCTCTCGGAGGTGGCCCTTAACATTTGTGTGGCACCCACCATGGTGGTCTAGAAGTTATGTTTTCCTAGTTTATTAGGAAAAAAAAATGTTCTGTTGAGTTGGGTCAAAAACCTTCTAAAAGTTAAAATATGTGATGTGTTATCTCCTATCTCTCTGGGCATACGATTTCTGACCAAGAGGGAAATGAAATAGATCTACTTAGGCATTAGCTGTCCACCCGTCATGTTGATCTTTACCAAACACCTTATGATTTCTTTGCTCGCAAATCTGCTTTTGGAATGAGAGCGTTACATTTCATAAAGGCCTCTGTTTTGAGGCACGCCATCTACACGCTAAGTAATTCCAGAGGTTAGTCATCCCGAGGCTGGCTGGAAGTGCAGTAACGGTGTGGTTAGCCATAGCACCTCCTTATTTGAAATCCCACGAGAGGCAGCATGCACGTTCAGAATTAAATTAAAATTCTTGAGAACGAAGCGGAAAGAGGGAAGAAAAGGGCAGTTAGAAGAATAAATGAGTCCCGGGGGCTTGTTCTAATTCTCACATCCTAAGCCAGCCAGCTAAGAGATGAAATGTGACAAGGCCCTGTGGCTCTCCAGGGCGGAGACCTGCAAGGCTGATGCTCTGTGGTCATGAATGTATCAGACTAGTTAACGATATGCATGAAAATACCGTGAGTTATTATTACCTCTCCCAGGAGAATAGGCTATCTGATACGGACAAGTAAGTGACACTAGATCTACCTGACATTTTCATTACAGATTAAAGAGAATGGCGGGTCTGGCAGAGCTACATGTTGGGAGGGGCTTGGGAACTTTAGAAATGTGTGAGGCTGGAGTCCTCTAGGTATGCCGTGAATGCGGGGCTTTGTACAGGAGGGAGTGGGAAATCCTGTGTGAATATTTATTATGTAAATTCACGTGTGTTGCTAAGGTTTATTTATGATTCCTTCTGTTCTTTGTAATCCAATCATTCTCTCTCCTCCCCCTTTGGACTTAATGGCAAATCTACTTTTTTCACCCTAAACTTACCTAATAAATTTCCCAGCTTCTCAAACTTCCGCCCCTCAAGGACCCCCTTAGCTTTTTGCTTTGTTCAGTTTAGTGGTTATCAGGTCAGAGTTTGGGCATTTGGGCAGTGAGTACTTGTCATTAACAATTATCATTTTACTTTGTTTGACTGCCTCTGTCTTCATTTCGCCCATCCTGCCTGCGAACTGGGGGCTGTTGACAGTTTAGGATTTATTTAATTTGTCTTATGTTCAGAGATATATGTTGAAATTTAGAATATCTGAAGAAAATTGTATTTTGCTTACGAATGCATGAACCTATAAGCATACGCTCTGTGTCTGGGCTGAAAGGTCACCATTTCTCCACTTACATATTGCCAGACATAATGGAATGTTAAGGGAAAGAATAAGCAGGTGGGTCAAATGAATGGAATTAGTTCTTAAAATGTTTCCATGGTCATCAACATGAGTGATTATGCAACTGCTACTGTTCTCATCTTGAAGCTACCAATAGTTGCAATCTACTTCTAACTGGGCAGACTATATTATCTATTATAAGACTGCCATAAATTAGAAACTCTGTATAAATTGTCAAATAACATCTAACTAACTAGGGAAAATAGATTTAACTATCTAACTATAAATCAATCTTTGGATCTATTTATCTGTTATGGCATAATACATATCTGATTCCAAAAAGCAAATTCTCAGTGTATTTCCTTGGGGGAAAAATATGTAACAAAATGCTGTCTTGTGAGCTTGAAAGAATGAAGAGATATTTTAGTAACTCTGTGTTCTGCAGGTTGCATCTAGATTTGCTATGAATGAATTCATTCTGTTCTCAAAGACTTGTTTTGTTTTGCTATCATGGCTTGGAAATTTCTTAAGTCTCTAAAATGTACAAATGCAGCCTCTCTGTGTGGCACATGGGTTTTACTGCTTCTCTGCACCTTCTTACGTGGTTCTTGGGTCTTCAGACAGTACCATAGAGTTCCTCCCTCTTGTGGGTATACAGTCTCCAGCTGATAAGCACAACCTTGCTTGGCCCAGACAGCTGTGATCAAAGGTGATCTGAACAATGTGTACCTTAGATTAATGATTATGCAAGACTTTTCTTTAATGTTGGAACAAAGAAAGATACCATAGACAGTTTCATTAATAATACACATAGGAACGTTAAAGAACGGAGTGGTTTCTGGTAGACCGAAGCTGTGCAGCCCCAAATCATTTCCCCCAGATAGAGTGTGTTTCCTTAAGAAGGAGGCCACCTTTGTTCCCTGTCACTGACACATTCCTCATAGGTGAGGTCACTCTGCGCTGCAGTATCTCTCTCCTTCCTGAAAGGGGTTGGGGGTGTGTGGACCATTCCCAGTATGATTCCACTTCTTACAGTCTCTAAAATGAGGCTTAAATGTACCTGTCCATTAAAAGCCTTTGAAGGACAAAGGCAACGTCAGAGGCGTGGTGAGCTGGGAGTTGACTATAAAAGACACCCTGCTTCTGTTTCTCAAACCACCTCCTGAAGCACAAAAGATCTACTCACTCCCACAGGATGCCCACGTCCTTAGAGGGGAGGGAGGCTGATGGCCATCTTGTTTTGTCCGGAGTTTCAAGGCGGCTTGCGCGAGATTGTCTGCAACAGTAGTTTTTAGTTATTCTGACTTAATGAAGTCACCGAGAGGAATGTGTTAGGGTGTATATAAATGTTGCTATGACTAATTCTTAGACAATGAAATTGAAAAGTAAGCTCTCCTTCTTCCCACCTCCTCATAAAACATAAAAGAGTGAAAATGTGTAGAGAGAAGCGGATTTAGCTGTAGGCATCCAGCTAGGCTCCTAACTAATTTGTTCCACTGGTGTCTTTTATTTTCTAGGCTGGGTTTGCTATGTTGCTACATCTCCAGTGATCCTCCTGCCTCAGCCTCCTGAGGAGCTGGAACACAGACATGCTCTATTGCTAATGCCAGTTTAGAGTAGCTGATTGGCCCACTGGTCCTGTGAGTGTGACCAGTCATGCTTAACACAAGGCTGCATTATCTCACAGGCTCCTTGACTTAGGCAATGCAGTGACTTGTCTAAAAGGCGTGACTTGCCTTTTCACTTTCTTATTTCAGCTTGTATATCCTACGGCAGCCGTGCAGGTTTGCTTGCTGCTTGTGAAACCCAAGGGCCTTTACACCTGCCCTTTGCCAGGCTGCTTTAGCTCAGGTCTCAGTGTAGCTTGCTCCTTGACTTCTGTTTGGTCCAACTTCCTTGGTTGGAAAGCTCACTTCTGGCCACCGTTTCTGAAGAAGCCCTTGGATTTCTGTCTCTGTCCAGCCTCACCCTGCTTCATGTTCCTTTGCAGCACTTCTCTCCGTGTAAAGTTATACTATGCATTGATTCATTTGTTGTCTTCTGTGGCAGTTGCCTGCATGTTGCTGATACATTCACAACCAAAGAACTTAAGGGAAGAAGGGGGCTTTATTTTGGCTTATGATTGTTGCATTACTGTTCTTCATACTGTTTGGCAGAAGAGGCCATACCAATACCAAGAACTGAATGAGACTGCCAAAGTATGCTTAAGGATGCCAAAATACTAAGCTGGCTCCTTCCATCTTACCCACCTGTGCAGGGAATGGTCCCACCCACCATGGGCTTCCCACAGCAGTCAGACAGTCTCCTGGAAGCTTGTTCAAGAGTTTACCTTAACTGCTAACTCTTCGCCAATATGCCCAGAGCTCAGTCTTCAATTGTCAAGCTGACATCTATATATCTAAGCAGCCCATCTGCAAACCAACAGCAAGCACAAAGAACGAGGAACGTGGCTTAACTCTGGTCTGTGTCAGGAACTCTGTGGAACGAGTTCCTGCTTCTCTCTCCTTGCTCTGACCAAATGCCTAGAATGTAAGAATCAATTTACAATGGGTTATTTACGCTTATGGCTTAATGAGATCCAGTCCATCCTGGAAGGGACAGCATAGCTTCAGGCACCTCCACGGGGCTCGGGAGTGGAGAGTTGGAGAGTTCCAAAAGCAGCGCCACCATCTGGTGAAGAAATGATCAAACCAGTTTTGGAGGATATTTCGCATTCAAACCACAACTACCCTGTGCATAGTCAGCTTTCTAAGAATTCACTGAATTAACAGATCGGCGGGTGAACTTTATTGGATGTATGTTGGTGTTAATTGTTCTGCAAACATCGCCTTGCAACCAAATGTGGCAAGTAAGAGAAGTGACATTCATCTGAAGTCGGGCTGTGAGTTTGCATAGAGGAGTGAATGAAAGTGTCACGTATGTTTATCTGACACTTCACGTTCTATTGTCTGTGAGGATAATTGTGGGATGATTTAGACAACCAATGTTGCCATGAGTCTTTTTGTTTTTTAACTCAAAGGATGAGCAACATGATGTCAAAGTATAGCAACATCTCTGATTCTCCACTCTTAGAAACAAATAGGAATCTGTAGCACTGATATTTTTAACACTACCCAGAGCAATTGGTAGTGAGTATGGTAGGAACCAGTTTCACGCATTTCTGCAAATTTCTGTGCTTAACATATTCTTGGGAAGAGAAGTGACATTGTTTTCTGTACCTAAAATTGTTTAAAGAGTGGGCGGAAGCACCTATTAATCTTGGCTGTGTCGTGACTTGAGCACATTTCCTCATATGATGTAGTGTATATGCAAATTAGCCTTCAGATCCCCTCCACCTTTGTAAAATAATACAACCACATTGTGGGCGGATTCTTTTCAGTGTTTGAGCCTCATGATAGTCAGAAGTAAATTTCCTTTTTCTAATATGATCGTGGCTCAATAAATACATATGTATTTTTTGGAAGATTCCATGTAAGAGTCATTTCCACGTCCTTGTGGGAGCGTTCATAAACATGACTGCAGTCACGTGCTCACCTGCGGCTGCCTCCTCCACGTGAGCTAGGGTATCACCATGTGCTGCCGACTCATCCCTCCCATGATTGTCTTCCTGCATCCGGAAGAGACCTGGAAGCTTGCGTGTCTTCTTCAGCAGATACTTGTGTGCATTAGCACATGTGGGCACCTAGTCTGCTTCTCACGAAGGGTTACACAGTGGTCCCTTAGGTCTCCCAACTTGGTGTCTGTCATAGTTTCTCTCAGCTGTTGTGAGACAACACTCATCTGACCCGTCTAAGGGAGAAGAGGACATTTATTTGGTTTATGGTTCCGAAGGGGAGCATTTAGGGCAGAAGTGGCATGGCAGACGACAGAAGCTTCAGGAAGCTTAGGTCACCACAGACATTCATGATGGAGGCAGAGAGAGCAAGTGCAGACTGCTAGCGGAACAGGGCAGGGTTGACCTGCTGCTATGATGTCCCCGCCTCCAGCAAGGCTCCACCCCCTAAAGTTGCCATGACCTTCCCAAACATTTTCAGCGGCTTAAGGATACAAACCCATGAGCCTGTGGGAGGACCAAAGGGTAAGCTTGCCTACTCTTCAGTGGGCCTTCTTAACTGCATGCGTAGGAGAGGAGTCCACGTGACCTAACCACTTCTCAAAGGTCCCATCTCTGAATGCCATTGTCACATTAACAGCTTGGTCACTTAAGTCCGGGGAGCTCTTGCGTCTGTGCATGATGGTCACAGATATGTATCAAAGGGGGTATTGCAGTTCTGTTTTGGGAGACAAGATCTATAAGTTCACTTCTTCCTTCCCATTTCTATGCCTTCCCTCAGCTCAGTTATTGTCATCTTCCGGAAGGTCAGAACATTATCTCAGAGTCAGATTATAAAGCCCAGGCCCTGTTATTATCTTCAGAATAGTAGCACAGCCTGTCTGCCCCAGCGCAAGATGGGCCGCTTGTTGCAGTTTGCCTGCATGGTTGCTGCTAAATCACCATCAAACGGCTTAAGGGAACAAGGGATTTATTTTCTCTTATGATTACTGGTTACAGTTCTTAGTCCAGCTTGACGGAAGAGCATGCACCAACACCAGAGCCAAGGGAACTGGCCACATCATCTATGTAACAGCTGAAAGAGGGACAATCCTTACTTGCCAGACCAGCATGTCTGGTCAAGTATACATAAGGATACCAACTCTCTCAACCAGCTCTCCATATTTTATTCACCTGTTCAGGGCCGAGTCCCACCCACCGTGGACTGGGCCTTCCCCATCATCTAGACAATCTCTTGTAGGTTTGCTCTAGGCTTAACTCAACTACTAATTCTCTACAAATGTGCCCAGAGCTCAAACCCTCAACTGTTAAGTTGACACCTGTGCCCAACTATGACAGCCTCCATCCCTCACATTGGTCATTGCCCTGTATCTGAGTGATAGGTCCTTGTTTACTACTCTAGAGTCCAGGCTAACTCCTGATCTCAGGCACAGGTCACTGTGCAGTTGGATATATAGGTGTCCACTTGACAACCGAAGGCTGAACTCTGAGCATGTTTGTGAAGGCTTAGTAATTCAGGCAAGCCCTGAGCAAGCCTGCAGGAGACTGATTGATGGGGGAAGACCCAGTGCATGGAGGGTGGGAGCATTCCCTGGCCAGGTGGTTAAGATGGAGGGAACTGGTTCACTAGTTTGGCAACACATTGGCAGGCTTGCTGTCTGGCGAGTGAGGTTTGTCCCTCTCTCAGCAATCCTTATGGTTATGGTGTGGCTGGTTCTCTCAGTTCCTGGCATTTGTACCAATCAACTCTACTGCCACGTGGGACTAAGAACTGTATTGGGACAATCATAATCCAAAATAAAGCCCTCTTGATCTGCTAAGCTCTTTGATCACGAATTTATCAACAATGTGGAGCAAACTATAACAGCCATTAGAGTGGAGATGTCTGCACATCTGCCTTCACCTTCTCTTGGCACTGGCTCTCAGACTTGCCCAACATCCCCGGTGCTGACCGAGGCTTTGTGGCATCCGTGGCATGTCCTATTCTCACCCCTTCAGTGAGACTATCCCTCTGCTAGTGAGTCCACTCTCCTGTTGCCCACCACAATCTCTGGCTAAATCTGTCAGTTTTTATTTTCCTCCTTTTCCATCATTTCCTTTTTAGTTTGCCTCTCTTTCCTCCCTGTCCATCTCCGATCTTACTCCTTGAATTTCTGTCTTTGGTTATCAATCTTTTCTTAATCAACTTATCTTTTACTCTGATAAGTATGCAACTGAGAGTCCTTTTTTTAAGCACTCCTTAACCACTTTTGCTTTATGGTAGAAAAGCTAGTAGGGAGTGAAGCAGGCCAGAAAGGTGGCTTCTAACAGTTCACTTCTCCAATGTTCCTGCAGCATGCAACTTTCCTTCTATCTTTCTTAGATGGAGAGCTGTGGGATCCTGCAAGTCTTCTGCGCAGTTTCACCAGACTGTCATATTTACCAGGGAATTATTTTATAGATGAAATCATTTGAATGGGCTTTTAGTTTCAGAGTAAAATAATTGCTAGTTAAATGACTTACAGTAGTGGATCAGACTCAGTTAATGTAAGTTTTGTGTCTCTCTTAAAATAAAAGTTGAAAAATTAAATTTGTTGCTTGGTAATTTGATTTGTGGGAAGTGGGGGAACAAAGGATTCCAAGCAGGGCTTTAAAAATCAGTTCTAATTAATTGCATGTGCAGATGCATCAGCTAAGACTGGGAGGTAATTAGTCTAATTATATTTAAAATACAGTTGCATGCTTAAACAGATAATCTCACCCACAGGCCTGCCTATCTTTTTCTACTTTCTCCTTTAGGCATGTAGTGAATTTTTTGTCCATTAAGCATGACCTCTTCAGAGTCTATGGAGCATAGCAAAGTGACAGACTTCAGGCAGACAAGATGGCACATATCCTAGCTGGAGTTTGATACTTTAGTGACTTTAGTGACAGTATCTGTGTCTGACCCTAGGTAAAGACACTGACATAAGCCAGAGAAAACTTTTACTTTTTATCTAACACTTTGTGTGTGTGTGTGTGTGTGTGTGTGTGTGTGTGTGTGTGTGTATCTTATTTTGGAGGTCTGGGTTCTCTATGAAATAATCTGTCTCATACTTTAACTTGTAGTAAATTGTATACGGAAGACAGTGCTGTACTATAGTATTTCTGAATGTCTTGAGCTCATTTGTGTTTCAAAGTGAAACTTGAGCAACACATTGCCTAGAGCCGCATCCTGATCTCACCAAAGCCTTGGCCAGCTTGTGTCATGTGGTTCATAGGGGTCTAGCCAAGTGTCATCCAGGCCTCCATGGGAACATCAGCATGCCCATAAAGGTGCCAGTGGCTGCCACTTACAATGCATGTGACACACCAGACAGGCAGTTTTTCATTCAGACTTAAGCCCTTGAGATTTGCACAAGTTACTAGACTGGGTGTTTATGATCGCTTTGCCTGCCTTTACTTAAAAACTTATGTGACCTCTTTTCTCTTCGGGAGATTGGGTTTTATTGGAAGAATCTACCAAAGGTGGTCTTGGGCGAATACTCCCCTATTCCTCTTCCTTTGGTTTCCTGTAGCATTAAAAATGATTTACAAATTGCATGTTCATTTTATAGGATCTCCTGCAGTTACAAGACTATGGTCTTTATTACCGACCTACCACAGCGAGCTTGCTCCTTGGTTCAGTTGCTAATGCTGTACGTCTGGTTATATTTGAGCACAAACAGAGGTTTATTGTCATCGTTATATTTATAGCCAGATGATGTGGTCAAGAGTGGGATCTTGAGATAGGTGGCTGGAGGGACTGGGCCAGTGAGGTTTGTTTCCTAGACTGCTTTTGATAATAATCCACGTGGTATTGAAATGTAGTAGATTTGAGAAGATGAGAGTTGGATACTTGAAACATGGGTATTTGAATATGTAGAACACTGGTTAGCATGGCTTGTGGTTTGATTCCAGGGCTCACAATCATTAAGGGCTTTCTGTTAGCTTTTAGTCTGCCAACAGCCTTAAATCCAGGTGGGTTTGTTCAGAGGCGACTTCTCTCATTGGCTTCCCTGGCTGAGATTGTCCTGTCAGTCCTGGTAATGTTGTGTTGCCAAAGAGAATCCTTCCTGCATTCTCTGGAACAAGCAATTCTTCTGCTAGCATGGATATAAGTGAATCCTTTTAAAATCAACACCATTGTAGGGTTTGAGTTTGTAAGGTAGACAGAAGTAGCGTTTCACTAGATGTTTTGTGAAGACCGTCTGCTTGCTTGCAGAATGTAGAGTGTGCATCAAATGATGTGTATGCTGAAGTTGTGTGACTTTTCACAGAGCTTTTTTTTTTTTAAAAATATGAACGGCTTTTATTTTGGACTATAATTTTATAGTTTACCTCTTCACATGGAGCCTTAACACATCTTTTTGTTTCTTACTACTGAATTTTTGAGTCATGGTGGAAACTAAAGATACTAATGAAATTTTTACATTATAGCAACATCTGAAAGGCCACTGCTAAAGTTTAGAAGACTTCAGCACTGTGAGTAGATTGTTGTGTGTGTCTTATCCCAAAATACCCCCCCACAGCTATAGCACACATGCACAGATACATACCATACACACATTACACACACACACATATCACACAAATACCTCACACATGCACACGAACATACATACTTGTTACACATCACCCTCAAACACAGCACACATGTACCATTGACACCCCCACATAGCATTACACACACACACACACACACACACACACACACACACACACAAACACACACCTCTATTTTAACTTATGCATTATTTTATTAGAAATCCTCCATGTAGCAGCTTATCTTAAATGTTTCCATATACTGCTCAGGATCCTGGATTAAATTTATTCTTCCCTCTTCCAGTCAGTCCTAGTTATAGCTAAATGAATTTAAATGATTAACTGTGGCATAGAAGAGACTGATTGACATTCTGCCATTGGCCATATAATATGGTACTGAATTCACACACAAAAAAGATGTATTGTGGAATTCTAGAATTAGGTAGAAAGAGATCATCTGTAACTTAAAAGAAAAACAATCTTGGAAGAGCTTTTACAAAAGCAGCAGGAAGTACTTACTGAATCAGCACTAGCCCATTGTGTGGCGGGGTTTGCAGATTTTTAATTAAGCTGCCGAAGCCTTACAGGCCTTCATTCACATGGAAAAAAATCTTAAATGTCCATGGGGCCCATGTACATCTGTGTGTTCCAGCAGGCCAGGCAAATGCCAGACTTGGGAGTAAAAATTAGAAATAACATGTGTTAGAACGGCAAGAAGCATGAAGTAGAGTGTCTCTGGAAAGATGGTAGAACTGCCACCTTATGAACAACAGTCCTGTATACTTTTCAGGTCAGGCAAAAGGATGGCCGGAGGACGCCGGGCATGTGGCAGCCTGCTGCTAGTTCAGAGCTGAACAGGAATGCAGTCCCAAACCTCATTTACTGCTCTGCAGTCTGTTGCCCTAGAGACAGACTTAACATATTGACTTTGGCAACTCCCTAGTTGCCTGCCATGCCGACAGTTATTTAAGTAAAGAGAAATCTGAGTTTGTGACTTTCAAAACAAGTGCGCTGTGTAGCCCGTGCGACATACGATGCTTGCGGTTTAGGTGGGAAGTTCCAACTTTTGATGTCATCTTTTGGAAAACAGTGAAAGAAATGGAACAGATTTCTTTGAAAATTCTGAATCAGGAAGAATTCAAAAGGGAAAGCCCAGCCAGAGAGAGGCAGGCCTCAGGAAACCCGGACAAAAGACTGTGAAGGATTGATTGAAATTTCAGGCAGGCTCACCTCAGAGCATAAATGAGGTGACTGGAGAATGTAGATAACAAAAATACTTAGTCAGGGGAGTACTAAATATTATCTAAAGATGGTAATGAGAGGATTAGTCTAGAATGATCAAGATTTCAGGCAATTTGAATTTTGAGTGAATCCTTCTCCCCAGAGCATTTTGGTTTTCTTGCCTTTTGGTAGTATTGTTTTTCTTTAGGACTGGGAATAATGTTTTGAAAAACTTCGAAACATGTTAATCCAACGAGGGATTAAACAATGAAATGAAATGATTGTGAGAAGAGACTTGAAGAGTCTTTCATGAAGTGCTAGTTCTCCAGGGTTGGGCTGTAGATTGCCTCCCTCAGACATACCAGGTATTGGGGCTGGCGAGCTGGTTGAGCAGGTAAAGGTGCTTGGTGTACAAGCCTGAAGACCTGAGTTCAACCCCTGGAACCCACAGAAAGGGCGGAAGGCGAGAACAGGCTCCAAAGTTGTCTTCTGAACATCATGTGCACACTATAAATTAAAAATAAAAAGGAGAACAAAAAATACTAGGTTGTGATAAAGTACATTCGTGGCTGGCCCCACCCTAGACCTGCTGGATCTGATTTCTGGTGGCTGTGTGAGACCGAAGTTTCTTCCTTTCAAACAAATTTCCCGGGAGATTTCATGTGCACACTGCTGTCTGCAGTGCTTAGCATGTTAGGGCATGCAGATTGAAGGTGGCAGATCTCTTTTTTTATGGTGATCATTTTGGAAATATTTTATCTTAAAACTATCACTTGGTAGGAACAGTTGGAAAGACAGCTATGTGGGGAAGAAAAGTTATCATGTGACCATTTTTTTTGGGTTTCATTTACATATCAGATGAACCATTGGGTTGGGATTAGGCAGAGACTTTCTCCTTTGAGAAAGCTCGAAAGAGATTCATTGAGCACTATAATTTTGATTCCTGTGAAAAATGTCTTTTAAATTGAAGTGGAAAAAGGTTTGATTAAGAATTTATAGCTTTTTCCATTCTCACCAAAGTATCTCTTTGACATAGAATTCTCTTAAAATTTTTTTGAGTAGTTTTGACATGCAATAATTGCTCATCTATATAAAATTATCAGATTTTACTTAAACCGTTGAGAAATCCAACAGCTGGACTTGACCAAGCATCCTTGCCTTCATGGGAGGCAGCCAGCTCCCTCCCACCCCTCAGAAAATACAGTGTGGCAGCCCGAGTGGGTCAAAGTGTGGAAGTGCAGTACCTGCTGGTCCTTAGTCTCTGCTTTAGAGGTTTCATTTTGGAAAGAGCTTCGTTCTCCTCTCCATAGAGGTACATTTAAGTGGGTTGCCTGCTGGGCTTGGGCCCCCGGCTCTCTTTACCGCCCCCTTGGGTGGAGCCCAGGAGCACAGATGTTGGCTGGGGGGTGGTGCCAAAGCACATCCTGTTTGTTCACGGGCTTCCAACCCTTCTCCATCCTGTGGGCTTTTGGTTCAGCCGCTGATAATTTAAAATGTAAACACAACCCCCTCCCCCCTCCAAGTGAGGTGAAATGGGCCCAGGAAAGACTGGGAATGAAATTCATCTCTTCTGCTCAAAGGCGAATTCATGGAAGGAAATCTATTTTAAGTTTTGTCCCTCCCCCCTTTTACTCTTGATAGGGTCTCATTATGTAGCCAAGACTGGCCTCAACTGAGCAGCCCATCTCCTGAGTGCTAGATACAGACATGTGCTACCATAGCTCAGCGTCCCTTTTAATACTGGAGAAATGTATGCGTAGATTAATTTGAATATTTTTTCATGTGTGAACGTGCATGCTTGTTTGCATGTGCCTTGGTGTACATGTGTGTGCAAATCCATCCTCGATAGCTCTTCTACTTTACTGTTTTGAGTCTGGATCTCTAATTAAATCCAGAGCATGCTATTAGGGTTTGTGTGGCTGGCCCGTTTGTTTTGGGGATTCCCAGGCTCCACCTTTCAAGACTGGAATTACAGGCAAGTCACCATGTCTGCTTGGCATTTTTAATCTTCCCCCTTTGTGGGAACTGAGGATCCTTTTGTATGCGTGACAAACACTTCAACGGCTGAGCCATCTCCACAGTCCATAACTATGGGTCAATTTTACATGGACTGGTTCGAACTTCTTACCCCTAAATAAATACTTTTCAAAGGAAGACCCCATTTCATGGAATCCCACTGTCATGGGTTAAATGTAAGTAGTTTCCCATAGGCTCATACGTTTGCATCATTAGCTACTTACCATTAATGTTTGGGAAGGTCGTGGTGCCTTTAGGAGGATGGAGACTCGCTGGAGGCAATCATGTCATAGGGGGTGGGCCTTGAGGTTGGGTAGTCCCACTTTGCTTCCAATAGCAGTCTGCTCTAGCAGTCTACTGCTTGATCTTTTGGCCTCCATGATGTGAGTTGCCTCCAGCTTCTGCCCCTTGACCTGCCTTTTCCTCCATGATGGACCAAATTCCCTTTGAAGCCATAAACCAAATAAATCTCTCTTCTCCTAAACTGCTTGAGTCTGAGTGTTGTCTCACAGAACGGAAAGGGTAATTGTGACAACCTCCTTGCAATGAGATGTGATGTTCAGTTAGGTCTGACATTAGATTGTTTTGCTGGAAGGGGCTCATTGCAAATGGTGCAAATAACGTAATAAATAAAATAAGTCAGGGCAGCATGGTGGCATAATTACTTAGTCATCATTATCACTAACACTGGAAATTCTAAAACAGCAGAATTTTAACCATTCTCATGACAAATAAGTGTAGTCAAACATCACTTAATTATGGGACATGTTCCAGTTATTCATGGTCATATCACGCAAATACCATGAAGTATGTTTGCACAGACTAAGATAAATGCAGTGTCCCTAGAGAGCATAAGTTTATGGGACCACCATGTTATACATGGCTTATCATCAATGGAAACACTGTTATGTGACACATGCCTATGCATGTGGTCTAGCAATTAAGGTGATATAATCATTCTATGAATAAAACACTACCAAAATATCACAGTATATGCTGCAAGTTTAACTTGACATTTGTTATTTAATCCCCCCAAACATGCTAGTAACTGAAGTTCAACAAACTTCTTAAATAACTGAAACTGAGTTTATTATAATGTGCTTTGAGAAGTTTTAATTAACTTTGAAAACGTCAGTTTTCTGAGCAGTAGCTAATTGTTCTGCTTCTGCGTATTCCAGAGTCGATATTGATGGTTTTGTGCTTTTTAATTATCATAGATGTTAGTCTCATTGAAAGGAAAATTTCTCATAATATAATCCTAGGTCACACTTTTCAGCGAATTGCAACTATTCTAAGATCTTTAAAATGATAAGTGCATTCATCAATGTAGACAGTTTTGAAAAAGCGGGGGATTTAATGATGGTTATAAGGTGAAATATTAATAAATATCTGAAACCACAGACTAAGCTTTTCCCTAAAAGTCTTAGGTAAAACTATAGTTAACTTTGGGCCTGGGGGTGTGGCTTGTAGGTTGAGCAGTTGCCTAGACATGCAAGGTTCTGATCAAAGGCACAAAAATTTCTTTTGAAAGATTAACTCTGAGCAGCTATTTTAATAAAAATCCGTAGATACAGAAACTGAACAGCACAGACTATCCCCAGATGTGTTTTTGTGTTTTTTTGCTATTGTCTCCCAAGCAGCTCTTGTGATTCAGAGCGCACTTCATTAACCTCCCATTATCAGCCTTGGCCTGCGCATTGCTTGCGTACTGGGCCTTTTGTGTATCCTTCATATTTTCGTAGATATGCAAGGGTAACAAAAGATCTTCCCCTTCCACAGCGTTGGTGGATTTATAACCAGTCTTGTTGGCACAATCTTGGCAGAACATCCGCCCACATATGGTTGTGAAATGGCAAAAATTCCAAGTTGAAGAGGGAGGTAAATAGGACGGAAGATTGATGGAGCTTTACTTGAATGAGCAAAGGGCATATTCTGCCGTGTTTATGAATTGACCCAAGGGCAATGCTGAACAGTTAACTTTCTTTCTTTCTTTCTTTCCTCTTTCTTTTCTTTCCTTTCTTTCTTCTCTTCTCTCTCTCTTCTCTCTCTATCTCTTCCTCCTTCTTCCTTCTTCTCCTTCCTTCCTTCCTCCTTCCTTCTTCTTCCTTCCTTTCTTTCTTCCGTCTCTCCCTCCTTCCCTCTCTCCCTCCCTCCCTCCCTCCCTCCCTTCCTTTCTTCCTCCCTCTGTCTCTGTCTCTCTTTTTCTCTCTCTACCTCCCTCTCTTCCTCCCTTCCTTCTTTCCCTCTTTCTTGGACTGACCCTGAACTAGGAAAGGGTAGGCTTTGAAGCTGCTTGACTGTCAAGTTTATTCCTGAGAGTGTGAGGTAGCATTCCCAGACTCAGCAAGGAAGTGAGCTGTCTGGCAAAGCTACAGACCTGCCCAAAGCAATGGGAGGCAGGGCCAGGCAGAGGAGGTAGAGGAAGATGGTAATGATAAAGGACTATGTTATAGCCATACGCTTGGGCGGCCAACAGGTTTGCAGAGTGGAAATGAACATCTCTGAACCTGACAGGCCTGTAACAGCTTTTATTTAGCAGTTGGGCGGTGTGGAGGACGGGTCTAGGCTGCGTGGCTGGCTGCGCTGCACCATATTCACGGAGGCCGTGACTCACTCCCTGTGCCTTACTGTTGCTGTCCTATCCATCCTGAGAAAGGCAGGGCATCAGGACAGACCTCCTGCGCTCTATTCCTCCCTTCTTTCCTCCTCCCTCCCTCCCTTCTTTCTCTTCTTTCTTTTTTTCTTTTCCTTTGTTTCTTTTGTCTTCTTTCTCTTATCTTTTTCTTTCTTTCTTTCTCTCTTTCTTTCTCTCTCCTTCCTTCTTCCTTCTTCCTTCCTTCCTTCTTCCTTCCTTCATTCTTCCTCTTCCTTCCTTCCTTCCTTCTCTTCCTTTCTCTTTCTCCCTCTCTCCCTCCTTCCCTCCCTCCTCCCTCCCTCCCTCCCTCCCTCCCTCCCTCCCTCCTTCTCTTGTTCCTGTTTCTTGCTTCTACTTTCAGCACAAGGCACCCCTTTTTCTCTCCCTTCAGTCTTATCCCTAGTTCCTCATCCGTGATGTCTTATAATTCAACCCCCACAGACATACTTCCCTACACCAACTCCCTGAATAGTTTTATTTATTTTTAACAGAATACCGTATTTTCTCAAGGGCTAACTCTAGCTTGTCTCTCCATCTTTAAGAAAGGATTTTTCTTTTATCTAGCAAAATCCCATGTAATCAAGACTTCAGAGACCGGTCTTTTGAGCACTCTGGTCCATGACATGGATGACCATGTGATGGGTATGGATGGGTATGTGGGATTGTTTCCCATCATGCTAGCAAGCCACCTCAAGAAGAATGTGTTCTGTGAGGTGCCCCATGATCCCTAGCACGCATTTCTCCGTTCGTTTCCCCTTACAGTGCATCCAGGAACATCCCAGGTTGGTTTTGCTCTCACGCCCCTCCTGTTGGGCTTATCACATTCCCAGGGACTAGTTGCCAGGGGCTGCCTCTTGGACAGATGCTACTGTGCATGTCACACAGCCAGTTGGCACTGCGTTTTTGGCTCCTTCTGTTGAATCTCTTTCTAGTTGGCTGGCAAGTAAAACTGCTCATTGAGAAGGGAGAATGTGTGCGTGTTTGTATATCTCTTCTTGTTTACGTGTACGGCATTGGCAGAAGCACAGGCTAAGCTACTTAAACACACACATTTCTCCTCTGACTTCTACTTTTAGTTTTCATTTCTCTTGTGCCACTTTGTAACGGAAGAAAATGCTGGGTTTTGTGACTCAGCCAAGTGCATGTTAATGTTTGAGTCTGTGTATTTATCATTTTATCATTGGATAATAAAACCAAGAGAGAAGTAGTCTGTATCTTCACATCTCCATTCCTCAAATTGTGTAGACCTGAGGTTATAGACATACTGCTAGTGAGTTAGCTTGCTTAGACTACCTAGGGAGAAGTGGGTATTGGCTGTTCTGGGTGCTTGGCACATGCGGTTTATTTGATTCTCACAGTATTATGCCCAGGACTGTTATCTCTGTTTTATACATGTAGAACAGACAGAGGGGGGAAAAGTTCCTTGTCTAAGATCACGCAGCTCAAAGGAAAAGGCATTGCTTGCAATAATCTTAACTTACAGTATAGTAACAGACTGCCCCGAAATTGAAAAGATTCAGTACAACACAGGCAGATTTCTCCCTCGTAATGCCTGCCTCTCGGGTCCCTAGGGGCTGGTCGAAAGGGTCCATCTCAACACTGGCTTCCAAGAATGGAGCTGGCAGCCGGTCTCTGGCTTGGTCTCCACCTGGAAATATTACATTTCGCGTCTCACATTTTCTTGTCTGAAGCACATTATTAGGCCATAATTCCATCTACAGGAGGTGGGAAAGTACAGTCCTGGTGCGTGAGAAAGAACCGTAATGTTCGTGGTAGAGTTGGAGGTAGATCTAGGCAGCTGGGCATCAGAGGTGACATATATCCTGAGGACTGTTGTCCTCTGGATTCAGAAGTGTCAGGGAAAGAAAGGAAGTAATATTCCGGTGTGATATGCACATCATATGCGCTTATAGCTGTTAATATACTATTATATAAGAAGTGAATCAGAACTTCTACCTTCTCCTCTTCTTCTCCTTCTTCCTTTTCCTTCTTTCATGGTGGGGATCAAGACTGAACCCAGGAACATGCTAGACAAGTGCTCTACTACTGGGCCACATATGAGTCCAGGATTGTGGTTTCTTGAGAGACAACTCAGGGGGCTGGAGAGATGGCTCAGTGGTAAGGTACCTGGTTGCAAACTGGAAGCCTGAGTTCAATTCCTAGAAGCAAACATGGTAGAAGAAGAGAACTGACTTCTGAAAGTTATCCTATGACCTCCATCCATGGGGTTATGTCATGCATATTCTCTCTCTCTCTCTCTTTAGTAAATTAGAAAAAAAGAGCTTGTGTTAGATGTTTGGGTCCAAATGTTGTGCCAGCTGAGGCACTGTTTGCCCATATGACTGTGTGCAAGTCATTTATTTTTTCCTACTTCTGCTGCTGTATCTTTGAGTGGTACCTATCTGATGGATGGAGGTGTAAGGGGTTTTAAAAATTGTATTTAATATGTTAAGTACTGCTATACACATTAGTCATGGCATAGAGTCATGGTATAGAGTGCATATTGAATAAATGTTTTTTAACTGTGAATTTTGGCATAGCACAGAATTAATGACATATTGGATAACTTAACTATAAACAGAAAAGTTTGATTACAAAGGATGTCACCTTGTACATAAACCAGATTATCATAGTGCTTGAGTACTGTCCAGTGTTTAAGCTTTTCAGCTTTGAAGGTGAGCTTGGTGGCACGTGTCTGCAAGCCTAGCACTTGGGGGGTAGAGGCAAGGAGGTCAGCTCAGAAAACAAAAGTAATGTTTGCAAATTTCGTGTTCTTATCCTTATACAACTTATCCATGTGATTCTCTTTTACAAATACTGACATAAAATGAAATTCTAAATCCATCTATTTTAGTGATTTCATGGCCGGGGGTATCTTGGCCTCCACAGGACACGTGGTACCTGGACTTTTATATATTTATGTATAAATTATTTTTCTAATTTTACAAGCATATCCCAAGTTCCCTCCCTTCCCCTCTCTCCCATCCCTTCCATCCCCTCCCTTCCTTTCACCATTCCCTCCCACTCCTTCCCACCCTTCTGCCTCTATGCGTCTATGGACCCTAGGGTTCACGCTAGCTTGTCTACTCCTGTGGGGGCTCAGGCCTCCATGGTATATCAAGATCCTCTCTCAGGCCACCCCACTGAGATGTGCATTTCCCTTCACTCATCCAGCTTTAGACCCAAAGATTTCCACTGCAAATTCCCATTCTATGGATATAACAACAGCTGCCTACAGAGCAGTTTGATGTACTGTCTTCCTACCTGTATGTAGGTTTACTGGCTGTCTTCCCTATTGATCTGTTTCCTTCCCTTTTTTAGGTTCTTGTTCTAGTTTATAGTAACAGGGATGGGTACCATTCTTACAAGCGGGTCTTGAATTATTTTGTCTTGAGCAGTTAAGTATGCTGCTGCCATTTAATGAGTAGAGGGCGGAGAGAAGTTCTTTCAGCCTCAGTGTAAGTAGTAGTAGCATCAAGAAGCCCTAACCTAGAAACAGAAATCAATTTATTATTATATTGCTCTTCTTCGATTCCTTAGAAACAAAGTGCACGTGGACTCCTACTGTTAATGACATGGTCGGGAATCTAATGGCAATGGCATGGTGCCGTTCCCAACACCGCCAGATGTTTCATGACGAGGCTGTGTGATGAGCCTAGTGTGAAAAGAGTGCTGGTTAATTCTCACTGTGGAAGCAGCCGTTAGGATGCCCCTGTATATACATAGGAATATTCTTCACTAAAGTATGCTTCACCTACCATGACTGTGCATTTAAGGAGGTGTATGGTATTCACTGATTGGTACTTGGCCTGAGATCAAATTGTAGACCAACATTGCATTGCTGATATTTTGGACCCAAAGCATGCATTGAGCCCAGCTACTACGTTTTTTTGGATGAGGAAGAGCTGTCTCTTCTGTACATCACAGGGTGTCTGGCAGCATCCCCGTGCTCTACCAACTTGATGCCTTATCATTAAAAATAGTCACAGTTGGGGCTATCAAAACTTGCCATCGTGCCCAATGTTTCTGGGGGCAAGGGTGAGCAACACTGCCCCCCACCAGTGGAAATCCTCTGGGCAAGAATCATTTGGAGGAGACTGTTGTTTCCTCCCGGGGTGAACGGAGAGACCAACAGTCAAGTGGTTGGAAAGGAAAATCAGTAACAAGCAAAGCAGGAATGTGGAGAACTAGAGCAGGCAGCTGGACAGTGAAGCAGATGGTAGCTCTTAGGGATGGATAATATTATACCCTGCTGGGGCAGGGGGTAAAAATAGAGAAATTTCTGGGGAAGGAAGACCCTGGGATGTACCCTGAAAGCTACATTTTCAATTATTCCTCTTAATGAAGTGTCAGCTGGTAAGGGCAGAACTGACAGGTATGAGAGAGTGATGACTCCGAGGAGCATGGGGGCGGAGGGATGCTCTGCTGATTAACTTGCTCATTATCTGCAGGCTATGGGGAAAATCAGTCACTGAATTATTGAGGTGAAATAGAACGTTCATTTTTCCAGAAACCCAACAATCAAGGTGATCTGAAATAAGTGGATTTGTTTTTAATGGCTTACAAGAATCCTTGTTTGTCACGGAGCTTGCATGAAGGAAAATGTGCAATGAATATGTGTAATGGATATGAAATACTAAGGCAAGGACCAGTCTCTGTGCTATGTGTGTACGGTGAGCCTTCAGTAATTACTCTGTGTTGAAACAAAGACTGAGGCTAAGAATAATCAGCATGCTTTTAGTTTTAAAGATTTATTATAATTCTTTTATGCTTTTATGATTATAATTATACTATACATGTTAACTTTCAGGTAACCAGAATATTAAATTGACCAGAATATCCCTTTTACCAATTGGTGTTTGTGTGCACATGTGTATGTGCGCGTATGTGCGCATGTGTGTGTGTGTGTTTGTGTGTATGTGTGTATGTGTGAAGGCTAGAAGACAACCTCCAAAATATCCACCTTGTTTTTTTGAGACAGTCTCCTACTGGGACCTGGGGCTCAATGATTATGCTGGGCTGACGGATGGTGACCATCTGGGATCCACCTGTCTCTGTCTCCCCACCCCTTGGATTATAAATATATGTTCCTATGCCTGGCTTTTTATGTGGGAGAATCAAATTCAGGTCTTCATGATGGACAACAAGTCAAGTTTTTTTTTTGTGTGTGATGATTTGAGACAGAGCTTCATGTATCTAAGACTGTCCTTGAACTGATTGTGAAATCAAAGATAACCTTGAACTTCTAATCCCCTTACCTGTACATCCCTAGTGCTGAGTCAGCTCTCTCCCAGCCCCCTCACTAAGTGAAAACACTTATTATTCTTGTGTTTTAGTTTATATCAGAAGTTGCTATGTAGTGCTGACTGGTTTTGAACTCACAACCCTCTCTGTGTCAAACTCCCAAGTAGTGGGATTATAGGAATGTACTATTGTGCCTGTAATAGTTGCTGGATATTAATTAAAGCTTAGTATTTACACTGAAGCAGTTTAGGCTATTAGCAAATGAGTAAAATATATGCTCTGTGTTAGGGATCAAACAGAAGTCTTGCTTAGTTGTTTGATAAGATGAGCATCACTTGGGGCTTTGAGGTGCATCACTGAATGAGGCTTGGCGAAAACAATCTAGCAGCAGCATAGACCTCTTTCAGAGTCTAGTTTATCAAACATTTCTGAACCAAGTCCGTTTTCTAAGCCACCATATATGTACCCTGCTTTTGCAATCAGAACGTATCTATCTAATCAATGTCAGTTCATTTGTCCCAACTACTGCAATGGGATGTGACGTGACCTAGGTGTGCCCTTTATGTTAACTGCAAGGGATTGGAGGGTCAGCGCCAGTAAAAGGAAAGAGCCAGGGTTCTAAGGCCCACTTCACCTTTTAGTCATTAATACGTGCCTTGAGCAAGTCTTTTCATCTGTGAAACTGTTTTCTGATCTGCTATGTTGGAGTAGCAGTCCTCGTGCCAACACAGAGTTATCGAGAGTCCAGGGACTTTGAAGGCACTTTGAAAACATGAAGCTCTTGACTTGATCTTATTTCTAGTTTTTCCTTCTTTCTTTTTTATTCTCCATTTGCCAGTGCATGCCAGGCTCTTTTTCAAATGCAGTTCTGAACATTTAGCTCCCTTTTTAAAATTCCTCCAGAATCTAAAGCAAATTTTACAAGAGGCTAACAGGTCCCGCATTGGCCATCCAGTACGTGAAGTGCTCTGAGCCACGTTCAGTGTGCCTGACGTCATCCCCCCCACCCGCAGTGCCCGTCCATCTGGCCAACTACCTGTCTTAGACATAGCTCTAGAATAGAGTAAAAACCGTTGTTTTTCTTTCTTTCTGGACAAGCAAGTCTCTCCGTGTGTGAGTGTGTGTATGTGTGTGTGTGTGTGTGTGTGTGTGTGTGTGTGTGTTGAGGGCACATGAGTGTGTGTCTGTGGAGGCCCAAAGGTCCTATCAGGAATCATCCTGGATTGCTCTATCTCCTTTTTTCCTGGGATTCTCCAGGCTCTACTGTCTAAGGCCTCAGTTACAGACCATCACTATTTCTGCCTGACTTTTTAAAAGTGGGATATGGGATTTGAACTCAGGGCCTTCTACCCACAAGGCAGGGGCTTAATCCCTGAGCCATCTCTCCAGCTCTGGGCTTACACTATTGAAAGTCCCGTTCCATTCACATACAATCAGTGGCAACAGAACCTTTGCATATTTGTGTTATCTCAAGTCAATTTTCTTTTTTTCTTTTTTTTTTTAATTTTTTTATTTTTATTATTATTATTTATTCAATTGTGCATGTGTGCGTGTGTGCGCGTGTGTGTATGTATGTGTATGTGTCCCGGCGTCTATACGTGGGGTCTAGGATCCAAACTCAGGACCTTCTGCCTGCAAGGCAGAGGCTTAACCACTGAGCCACCTCTCCAGCCCCTCAAGTCAATTTTCATCATCGCAGCAATTTGGCATCGATGCTACTACCTACATTGGATATTTGCAGATGCTTTTCTGTTTGTGCGCCCTTGCACACTTAGAGACTGAGCTGAGCTTGGCTTCGTTCCCAGCTGTGAAGAGCTCTCCAAGCGACACGCAGTGGATCTTCGCAGGTCATCATTTCCCTCTTGTCTTGCTTGCTTGCATCTAGCCTATGTTTAAGAGGGGGGTGCTGGGGAAACTTTCTGAAACCAGTGTTGTTAAAGTTCAAGCTTTTGCTGCTTTGGGACTTAAAACGAATCCGTCAAGGACCTCTGAAAGGGAGAGGGGAAGGTGACATGTAATTCTTTCTACTGCCAAATACTTGTTATTGTTCTTTGAAGTAGAATAATTCATATTTCCGATTTTAAGAGCACAATTTGAGAAGCAGTGAAGTCAAGTATGCCACATGCAATGTTGAAGTGACATGGTAATCGTGGTTGTCAACTTGACTCTATCTGAAAGGAACACAGCCCAATCAATACCTTGATTTTAGCCCAAAAAGATATACTGAACTCTAAAATTCTAAGATAATTAGATTGTGTTGTCTTAAAACATGACATTCTGGGTTGGGGAGGCAGCTCAGCGGTTAAAACCTTTGCTTCGTGTAGCGGTTCGCTGACAACTCACGGGTGTCAATGAATTACCATCAAACCACTTAAGGGAACAAGGGGTTTATGTTCTCTTACAATTGTCCGGTTACAGTTCTCAATCCAACTTGACAGAAAGCTTACACCAACACCAGGGCCGAGGGAACTAGCCATACCATGTCTGCATAATGGCTGAGAGAAGATCGGTACTTATTTGCCAGACTAGTATATCTGGCCAAGTGTATACATGGATGCCAACTTTCTCAACTAGCTCTCTGTATTTTATTCCAGGGCCTAGTCCCACCCACCATGGGCTGGGCCTTCTCCATCGGCTAGACAAATCTGCAGGTTTGCTCAGGGCTTAACTCAACCACTAATTCTCTTGTGCCCAGAGCTCAAACCCTCAACAGTCAAGTTGACATCTGTGCCTAACTATGACACCTTGCAAGTAAAAGGAACTAAGTTTGGATCCTGAGATCCATGTAAAAGTGCAGGACAGATATGGCAAAGGACTGTAGTTCCAACCCTGGAAGGTGAAGCCTGGGAAACCCCAGAGCAAAGGAATTTTTTTTTTTTTTTTTTTTGTGAGGTCAACAGTGTGTTGGACAATGCGCAGGGCATGCAAAGTCCAATTATGATTGCTTCAGCCCTAACTAGTATAGAGTATCTTACATATCATTGCTCCTCCCATCCTTTCAGAGCAAAGGAATTAAGGGGATAGAGCCATTCAGGATGATTTCTTTTTTTAAAAAATTTATTATTATTATTATTATTGTTTATTCAACTGTGTGCATATGTGTGTGTATGTGCGCGCACATGTGTCTGTGTGTGTGTGTGTGTGTGTGTGTGTGTGTGTGTGTAGAACCACGGACAAATTCACGAACCACCATGGACGCCTCCACCTCCTTCTGCCCCGGGATTCACAGGCTCCGCCCTACCAGGACCAGAAGCGCAGGCCGCCCTCCGCTTCCACCCGGCGTCTATATGTGGGATCTGGGATCCGAACTCAGGACCCTCCGCCTGCAAGGCAGAGGCTTAACCCCTGAGCTACCTCTCCAGCCCCATTCAGGATGATTTCTGAGGCCATCCTTGAGTATCTACCACAGGCATACACACTCAAATACCCTCTGTACACTCCCCCCAACACCACACATATATACCAGCACACATACATGCAAAACAAACACACTAACAAAAAATAAAGACATGGTGCTTGTATTTACCCATTCCTTGTCATTGGCTGTGATAAAATACTCTGGCCCGAGCAGCTTGAGGAAGAAAGGGTTTATTATTTGGTGTCTGGTTACAGAGCAGATAGGTCCATCATGGCAAGAAAGGCGCTGTGGCAGGCAGGGATGGCATGGTCACTGGCTCTTACAGGATGGGCATCTAGGAGGCAGAGTAAGAAAGAGAACAGAAAGTGGGGCTGGGCTATCAATCCTCAAAGCCATCCCCCTTGATGTATTTCCTCCAGCAAGATTCTATCCTAAAGGCTCCACCTTCCCAAACAATACCTGTAGTTGGACCATGTGCTCAAACACTGGAGCCAATGATGGACATTCCGCTTTTAAACCACAATACTTCCACGGTGAACAGACACGCATGTACACGGACACCAGTGCAGCGAATTGCCTGTGTTTGAGCACCACTTACCTATTTAGCAGCATTTTTTTTTTCAGACCTCCCCTCTCCCCCTCCCTCCTCAGGCTGGTGCCTGCCAGACAAGCTCCCTACCTTCAGAGATGAAGATGAGCTTCATTTCCAAACTAGTTCAGATTTTTAATACTCACAAAAGATGTATATTTCAGTTTTTCCTCATGTTGCTGATAAGCATATATAACCAAGCAACTTAGGGGAGCAAGGAGTTTTATTTTTGCTTAGGATTCTGGTTACACTTCATAGTCTAGCTTGGCAGAAGACTTTATAGCAATATCAGCAGCTAAGGGAACTGGCCACCCCATATCTGTAGCGGTTTTTTTTTTAAATTTTTTAAAAAATTATTTATTCAATTGCACATGTATGCGTGTGTGTGTGTGTGTGTGTGTGTAGAACCACGGACGAATTCGGGAACCACCATGGACCGCCTCCACCTCCTCCTTGTTTACTCCGCCCCAGGATTCACAGGCTCCGCCCTACCAGGACTAGAAATGCAGGCCGCCTATACGTGGGGTCTGGGATCCGAACTCAGGACCTTCCGCCTGCAAGGCAGAGGCTTAACCCCTGAGCCACCTCTCCAGCCCATCTGTAGCAGTTTCTGAGAAAAGCTCAAACCTTCTTTCTTGTGAGGCTGCCAAAGTATGGCACACTACTGAACCAGCTCCCTCCATCTAGCCATCTGCCCAGGGAATGGGCTGAGTCCTTTAACCTCAGCTAGGTTGGCTTGCCCAGAGCTTTCCTTGATGAAACAACTCTTTCCAGATGGGCCCAGAAGACTCTGTTGTCAACCTGACACCTGTGTCTAACTGGCACCATGTATGCCAAGACTGTTTCTAGTGCTGATGTATTTCCTACTCTTGGAGGCAGCTTAAAAATGCAAAGTTGTAAACTAAATGCTTAAAAAAAGATTTTTGATACCTTCTCCCTCCCCCTCCTTCTGGGAGAAAGTAGCTACCCAGTGAGCTTGTATAACTAGGTAAAAAATAAAAAAGTAGTAAAAAGATTTTAGTTGAAGTTTATTACATAACTTCTGTGGGAAATGAAATCGTTCGGGTTGTCTCTCAGACTCGCCTTAGGATGTCATGATTGCGAGGGCCTTCCGTCACTCTCATCATGCTGTTTCTTGATTCCTTTGTGGGCTTCCTGGCTTGAAGCACTGTGGGTGCACTAGGTTCTGTTCCCACATCCCCGGATGGTGTTTCCATCTCTGAAATTCTCCTGGCCCTTTGGCTTTCCTCTTAGAAGTCCCAAGCTTGCTTCTACAGAGCCCTGTTCTGTGGCTGCAGATGTGTAGTCTGTGTTCTCAAAATTCATTTCCAAACAGTGGTGGAGGCAGACTCACAGAGAGTCTTTTTTTTTTTCTTTTAGCTCAATATGGTAGTGTAGGCAAGTAAATAGTACAGTGCTTGGACTGTGTGTGTGTGTGTGTTCATAAGCACGTGCTTCCGGGCCTGAGTCTGTGGAGGCCAAAGAGTGACATCCAGAAACATTCTGGATTGCTCTACTTCTTTATTGCTTTGCTCTGGGGTTTCCCAGACTTTGCCTTTTAGGGCCAGAATTACAGGTCACTGCTATGTGGGTCCAGTATTTTTACGTGGGATCTGGGATCCGAACCCAGGTTCTTTTTCTTCTGCGGCAAAGACTTAAACCTCTGAGCCATCTCTCAGCCCAATGTTTGGATGTTACGGAACACCAAGGGATCCCAGCCACCCACGCCGAATATTGTTTTAGAGTCTAAAAAATGCTAATTCATATTTTTAAAGAAACAAGTTGCAGGCATAAATTCTATCCCACACCTGACATCTGGTCTGAGAATCACATATTTTTGTAGTCCACGGCTGATCTCTATGAATCATTGTTCCCTATACCTATCAGGGAAAGATGAAATGTTTGGTGGTGCAGTTTGTTCGAGAGGAACGTTTTTCAAACATGTGAGACGAAGAATAGGTCTTTGTTTTTCATTTGTCACTTCAATGTTTTTTAATGCCTAGAAAGTGAAGGGTTTTTTTTTTTTTTTTGGAAAGAGGTTTATTGATTGATGGTGTTGTTTAATGATTTGTATTCTTTCCCTGAACCCAGGGTCTTTCATTTGCTAGGCAAGTGCTTGACCACTGAGCATATCCCCAATTGCGTGCTGTCATTTTGTAATTAGAATTAAATAACTTTTAAAAAAATCAGAGTTCTACCATACAGCTCAGACTATCCTTGCTATACAGCCAAGGCTGGCCTCAAATTCCTGCCTTGATCTCCTGAGTGTTGGGATTGCAGGTGTGTGTCACCACACCAGTGTTAATTGAACTTAAAATTTTCTTAATGTGTTTTTCAGAACAGTTAGGCACCTGGAGTAGAACAATCTAACTTGAGAACTGGGGGATGACTACTGCTGGTTTATGTTAAGTGATCATAGTAGTAAGGACTGACTTCACTGGTGGTTTTCAAACTTTATTCATTCATTTAGTGTGTGTGTGTGTGTGTGTGTGTGTGAGAGAGAGAGAGAGAGAGAGCGAGAGAGAGCACGATGTGCCCCTGTGGAGAACCAAGAATGACTTCAGGAGTCAGCCTGGATTGCTTTTTGCCTTGCTCTAGGATATCCCAGGCTTAGCCCACCAGAGCCTGAACTGTAAGCCACCACCATTTCTACCTGGTCTTTTTATGTGGGATCTGGTATCCGAACTCAGGACCTTCTGCTTGAGAGGCAGAGTCTTAACCCCTGAGCCATAACTCCAGCCCTTCTCTGGCAGTTTTGATAAATTGTATGAAATAGACAGACAAAGACGGGTCTCCATTTTCTGCAATGGTCCTTGTGACATTGATTGTTCATTGTGGCCGATTATCTAAAAGTTACTGACCTAAAGACGTGTCCTGCTAGTGTGTGCTTTTTCTGTACCTACCGTAAGCAACTGGTTGACAGAGTTTAAATGAGATTATTGTGGACTGTGATTGATTATCTTTAAACAGTTGATTTTAAAAGTTGATTTTTTTTTAAACTAAAACTACATATAAGTTTCTTCTTTAGAGCATTTTATATATCTTTTGCCTTTCACTGCTGCGGAATGATTTTGTCATTGTGGTCAGGAAAAATACTTGATAAATAGACACAATTACCACAAAGAGCAGAATTGTTTGATGTATGAATCTGAAACTGACTTGTAAATGTCAAGTGATTGCAAAAGACAAACCAAGTGGGAGTTTAAATTAATTTCAGAAACAAAAATCTACTCTGTGGCATATCTGGTATGGGTGGCATTGTCTGGAAGGTTCTTCATTCATTCTCCAAAGCTCCTCAGCCACCCACGTCTCGTTCCCGTCTCTCATTCATGCAAGCCCAACAAAAGATCCAGACTCTGAGTCACAACATTTGGTTGTTCCGATGTCACGACACTACCTAGAACAGCGGCATCAGTCAGAATGTTTTTTCTTTCTGAGGTGATTGTTGGCAGCTGGCTGCTGTTTGTAGCTTTATCAGCCTCCTCTTGCTTCATTTCAGGAGGTCTCAGCATCCTGGCATCCTGTTGGCTCAGAGGCCTGACTGTCTCCTGGTGTCGGCCAGAGGAGGAAATGAGGAGGAAATGTCTGCCCTTCTCTTTCGTTGCTGGTTCTGAAGTGCTCTGGGTCATCCTGTAGTTTCAGGCTAGAGTCTTGAAGCTTCCCAGATGCACGATGAGTTGTCCTTCATAGACGCACACACAGCCTTCCATCCCTCGAGCTGCAAGTTCACTTCTTTCCTTTCCATAACCCACTCTGACAACCGTCTACACTCTCCCGCCCTTGCTCACTGTGACTCACTTCTGTTAACATACAGTGTGAACTTTCTGTCCTGGAGAAACCGCTGTCAGCTTGACTTTACCAGACCTCTTTAGTTACGAGCTGCACCTGCCCCCCCCCACCCGTCTCTTTGCACCTCCTTTACATCCCTGCATTTGACCTTCATGCACTCAGCCTCACGCCTGTAACTGCCTCTTGCCTTCCTTCAGTCCCCAGCACTCTTTCCAAGGTGTTTTTCTCCTCTGCCCTCTTGGTGATGATCCTAACTGAAGTCTCTTGATGCCTCTGGTCAGCCTTTGCAGATGTCTTCCAGACACGCATTTTCAGGGCTTGAGCACTGGCCCCACTCGTTCAGCTTGTGTATCACATCCACTGTCCCCGCTGTCATGTGCCTTCCAAGCTGTTTGGCTGCAGCGGCCCGATGCAGCAGCTACTTCTTTTCTTAGGGTCAGTTTTCCATGTCATAGACAGACAGATATGGAGTATGGGAAGCTGGTCATATGTCCCTTGTTCTCAGCTCCTCTTCTCTTCAGATGTCTGCTTTTGCCTCTGGCTCTGCCTTCACTTTGCACTCAGCATTGTGTCTCAAGGTCACCCAGTCATTCGCTATTGCCAGCCTTGTCTTTGAGATGCCTTTTGAGAGACTTATTCTCCTTTTTTCCTTTGAGATGGAGGTCCTACTATGTTGCCCAGTCTGACCACACACTTGCGACCCTCCTGCCTCAGCCTCCCAAATAACTGTGGTTATAAGTGTGTACTACTGTACCTGCGAAAAAATAGGTATGGAAGAGATACATACCATTCACTCCGTTTACAGCTTTTTAGTGGGAAGGCTAGGAAATGTGGGGCAGTGGCTTTGTTACAAGGTTGGCATAATTGTCTATAGTGCTAAATGGAAACTAGACCACATCATCTATTCTGACGTGGAGGTGCAGGACTGAGGGTGGATAGAAGGATCATAGATTCAAGGCCAGCTTGGGTGACACCACAAGACCCTAGAAAAGTAAAAGCCAAAAACAAAAACCCTCACAAACAAACAAACCCCAAATTCCCTGCCATCACCATGCACCAGGCATGCAGAAAGTGCCTTGATTAGAAACGCACATCTCTTCCACTGGCCTTCTGGCTATTCTTTCAGTGTGACAAACTGTTCTGCCCCAGAACCTTGAAATAGCTCCTGTCTGTGGTCTTTCCACCCAACCATCTTCCCATTGACCACTGTTCTCTGACCTGCGACGCTGCCTTAGTTTTCTTCTAAGCACATGTTGCTACCTGGAGTTAGCATCTGTATCCAGATGTGTGTGTGTTTGTCTCATGTACTGGAAAGAAAGCTGAGTGAGCGCCGTGGCATTCATCTTGTTTGCAGGGTGTCTTCACCAGCTCGGGCGGTGCCTATGACTGATTTGTCCACTGGGCATTTGTGGGCTGAGCGAATGGCCAGGTTCTCCTGCCTGCATGCTGTGGTGGTCCTCTCACTACCTGGAGCACACTTGAAGAGCAACTCTGATTCCTAGCCATCCTTTGAGAGCAATTTGAGTTGCCATTGCTTCACACCATGTTTTCCTCAGAATGTTTCCGGAATGTTCCATGTCTCCTCCATGTGCAGGTGTGACGTTTGCTTTCGTTTCTGTCTTCTTGCTGGTCACGCTCAGTGTACACCGCCTCCTAGTAACTTCGTGTGCTGACTGCAGTGTCCTACGCCCCATGAACATTCTCTGCTCACCAGTCAACTTGGTCTCCTTTCATCTGGGAGAAAAGCCTCCTTTGAGCTTCATGCCTGAGAGGCTTCTTGGGGCCATTGCCTTAGAACCTGTTAATGTAATACATATCTGACCCTAACAACTTCAGGGAGCAAGGGGTTTTGTGTGGCTCAGAGTTTCAGGGGACAGTCCATTAGTGGCAGGAGAGTCACAGCCTCAGGAGCCGAGGGAAACTGCTCACATCGCATTATCAGCAAGAGCACAGGTGAAGACCCAAGGCTGCATGCTGACCGTCTGGGCAAAGGCTCATCCAGTTTGCATCATCTTTATCCACTGCCCAGGGAATGTTTCTGCTCAGTATGGGTTGAGTCTCCCTGCATCAATTATGCAATCAACACAGTCTCCTAGATGTCTTTCCTAACTGGGTAATATTTCATAGGCGTGTACCCAGAAGCCCACTTCCCACTGCAAGTTGACAGCCGAGACTGTCAGAGTGTGCATGTTGAAGGACTTGTTTGGTTGGGAAGCTGTGGGTATCTGAATCCTGTGAGATGTTCACTGGACAAGCCATGCAGGAAACCACATTGCACTTCATCCAGCTCGACCTGGAGACAGTGAACCTGTCACTCAGACATTTACAGTAGCCCATTTGCCTTCCTGGCCAGACAGCCCAGAACTTTCCATTTTTAGGCTGAGTTTTCTCAGCTGACCTCGTGTGTTACATGTGTAGCTTGGAGCAGGAAGGAATAAACATATTCCATGAAAGTTAAAGTGTCACAAAATACAGAGTTGTTAACGCAGGTTCTTTCTCACTTCTAGTTGTAAAAGGCATTTTAGAAGGTGAAAGATTAACAAGGGAAGCAATAAACAGACTGAAATTTGTCCTCGGATTACCATTCCCCTTTTTATTGAAGCAGACTTTGTTATTATTTTATGGCATTTACTTAAGAGTATTGTTAATTTGGAATTGAATTCTGTTATCTTAAATTCTTGTTAGGAAGTTGTCAAAATATACCAAGGATCCGGTGATTTATAATTTAAGAGCATATTATAATCTCTACATTGCTGGAGTTCTATTGCCGTATGCTTTGCTTCAGAGTTGGGGTTGGGGTTGAAGTTAGGTCAATCTGAAGAACACAGGCAAATGAATTGAATATACATTGTTAGCACCTAGCAGATGTCCGTGCTTGATAATGTTACAAGGATGAAAAACAAAAATACTATTGGTCAAGTGCTTTTTAATGGCTGAGAGGGATGGTTTACTTTTAGAAGGTCTATAATATGGTCTATTATTACTTCAGTCTGCTTCCCCACTAAAGTGGGCCATACTTTAATGTAGTCCACTGTGTGGTAGGTAAAGACCTTAGATGCCTACAGTCTAAGGTTTTTGAGAACTGTAAAATTCAGATATTTCATGAAGCATGAGTTGAAAAATTCTTGATAAATTTTAGGGGATAAAAGACGAAGTATTATATCGTTGGATTTAACAGTTGTGTTCCTTCATTAGAAGACATGAAATATGTTCCCTTTCACTGTAGATTATAAGGTATGTCACACGGAGTCTGGTGTGTATATGTTATGGTGAAATGCTGTCGTAAAGAACATTCTAGCTTAATGCATGAATTTAAGTGAACCTTTCTTCCCGACGTTAACGCTTTCTAACTTTTCTCAAAACAGTTGTCAGTATAAGTGATGATGTTGTGTATTAAGTTATAAGTGGTTTTTCTAATCCAGCGAGTTGGGCAATTGCAAGCTTTCTCTATGTGGAAATTAGGTCTTATGAGTACTTCCAAATCCATGTCTGCAGGACGAGGACTCAGCTGGCTGATGGTTCATCACAGTTTGTTGGAGAGATGCACTTTTTTTCGTGTGTGTTCAAATGCTGCTCAAGAGTTCTGTTTATAAATGTCGTCAGAAGCTGGGAGTGTTAGGAATCTTCCACTTGAAAGAAACATGCCAGAAAGAATAAAATCCTCCTCCCCTGGCCCCTGGTGTTGGGCTTGGCCCTGGTCCCTGCAGACAGGATTGCTCTTACTCACTGGGAGCTTAGAATGCTGTGTCAGCATTTAATACCACAGACACACCCAATTTCTGATTAACCACTTCAGTCTTTGTCCTATTTAAGTTGTGCTTCTACATGCCATGTTCACTTTTAACTGAGCCTGTCTGTCTGCTAAACTGCCTTTAAGGCCACTTTACCATGTGATTGACCTTCAGTCTCATTAATTTTACTAATCATCAAGACCTTTTCATTGATATTGTGTGTGTGTGTGTGTGTGTGTGTGTGTGTGTAGTAAATCTTGATCATTGTTCCTCAGTAGCTGTCTATCTTGTGTTTTTGAGACAGAGTCTCTGACTTTGACCCGAACACTCTGATTCTGCTAGACTGACTGATCTGACTGTGTTGGGATTGTAAGGATAGAGCTTGGCTTTTTTTTTTAACATTGACTCTGGGGATTGAATTTAGGGTCTCACATTTACATGGTGTATTAGTCAGGTTCTCTAGAGATGCAGAATCGACACAGTGAATACACACACACACACACACACACACACATATGAAATGTATTGAGTTGGCTTACAGATATGGCTGAGGTAGCCCAACGATGGCTGCCAGTAGCTGCTCAGTCCGGTAGTCAAGTGTGTGGTGGCTGAAGACTGGAGAATTCCTAGATTCTTTAGTCTAGTTGAAGACTTGGAGGGTTGGAGGGCTAGAGGGTTGAAGAAGTGAAGAAACAGGCAGCTGGAAGGAAGGAAGGAAAGGAAGAAAGGAAGGAAGGAAGGAAGGAAGGAAGGAAGGAAGGAAGGAAGGAAGGAAGGAAGGAAGGAAGGGTGGAAGGGTGGAAGGGTGGAAGGGTGATTTCTAGCACAGCTGCAAGAAGCATCTGTTCTTTTTATATGGTCCAGTACTGGAAGGATTCTATGAGATCTTTGGAGGTTCTGATTGGATCTAGCGTGGGTATAATCCTTACAGGTGGTCTCAGTTGATCCTTCCAGGTGTGGTCTCAGCCCATCTTAATTAATACCAGGTGTGTCACACAGAGCAAACACTTTCCTCACCTAGTCATCTCCCCAGGTTTGAGTTTATTCTTGAAGAGTGCACATACAGTTTCATGTTGTTTGCAGTTCCTTTGCACTTCACACAACAATATGCATATTCAGGCTTTGCACTGCATAATGGTTAACTGGAGAGATTTGCAGGTTAGCTGTCTGCAAGAATCTGATGGCCTGAAAGCCAGTCCGATGGCCACCGCGGGCCCAAGTACCTGGACAGCTGAGAGACCAGCAGCAGTGTGAACTGTGGAGTTGCCAGACAGTGACTGCTTGGAACAAAGCCAGTCTGCCCACCCCCAGAACATGCCCCACTCTCCACCCTTTGCCAAAATATGCGCTCTGAAAATACTGAATATAGGAAATTTATTCTAGGGAGAAGAGGATCAAACAGAAGTTCATTTGGTTCATTCACTTCAGACTGAGGAAGAACTAGTGTAAATATTTAATCATAGAACTTGTGAAGTGACATGTCTTTAAAATGAAATTTATCCTTCACCCGCGCCTATGTGAAGAGAGAGTCAGCTACTAGCTATGGACAAGTTGACATTTTTCTTCCAGTTATAAGATGTTCACCGTAATAAAAGGGAAAAAAAATCAATTTCAATTTTGTTATTGTAACAGTCAAGTCACATGTGGCTGGTAGCAAGGCTACTTCCTGTATTAGTTGCTTTTTTTCTTAGTTACAGATGGCCAGTGAAGGATGCACCATTGGAAGAAGATGCTTCTCTTTGATTTGAAGCCGAAACCCAAAGTTCCTGCCTTTTCACTTTCCTTTTTCTTCCCTTCTGTCTTTCTCCTAATTTAGATCACAGGCGCTAATTTGAATTAATTGCATGGCATTCGATTGCTAACCACAGACTGTCTGATTATGATTTCAGTCATCTTAGGCAAAATGAAAATCTTGGGGGGGGTGTAAAAAATGCACAATGGGGAAGTGAATAAAATGATTTCATACAGGGATGACAAGTAAGTATCTGACTCGGATGACGGCTTATCGAGGAAGAGGGGGGAAAGAACGTTTTCACCTTCCTGCCGAGTGCATAAAGCCCTGGTTTCAGCAGCAGGAGCCCATGGACATACTGTTCTTAAGTCTGAGTTCTTTGAGTAATCGAGCAGCTGTCTCCTGGCGCTCTGCCTGCAAACAGGCCTGAAGGAAATGGAAAACAGTAGACAAAGAACAAACGCAAGCTGCCCCTTCCGCCCCGTCCCGCAAATATTTGCTTAGAGATTTTGGAGGTGAGAGCGTCAGTTTTTGGAGAACTCCTGATGGCTTTGAGTGGTTTCTCTTTAGGAGGGAACACTTGTTCTTTATGTGACACGGGCTAGGAGGGAAAGTGTAGCTAGCCAGAGATTATTTATGATGTCAGGTATTAGAACTCTTTACAGTATTTTTTTTTGGCGGGGGTAGGGGGAGGTAAAAGGGGAGGAAAACACTTAAATTCAATGTATTTATATATAAAAGCTCCAAAGAGTAAAAAGGTTTGGAACAAAGGTCACACAACATAAATGAACCCTTGGCTGGCGACCTGTGATCACCACTCGGTGTTACACTGTGTCCCTGTATGGTCCAGAGTCTGTTTCTTGTCTGTCCTTTATAGAGGACAGATGCTGCTTGCCGCGTCTTGCTTGGTTATCTTGCTTGAATTTATCAACCTTTCCTTTTCAATCAGAAAACTAAACACAGAGAATGCTGTGTTAGACAAGGCTAGACCACTAAGGAGTGTGGGTATGGAAGTTTTGTGACAGGTAGTAATCTGAGTGGAGGAACTGAGTCTGTCCAAAGTGTGATATCTAAATACTGTAAAGGCACCTTGAAAGAACAGTAAATGCCTAGTTACCTGAAGGAAAATTATACCAATAGATTACTTCTACTTAATGGTTTTTATCTGAGACACTTCCTTCTACAAATTAAACAATTAATCCATGCATTTATTTAGCACGACACTACCAACCTTACATGCCTATGAATGCATTTCATTATTAACTTGAACTGGCTTATAAATAAATAGTTAGGTGCTATTCGGATTCTTAAATAATAATGACTTTGACTTAGTCTACATTTCAAAACGGGATGATCCTCATTTAGTTGTTTAGCTTGTGGACCTTGGGATGGTTCCAGTGACCGAATTCCATCACTAGTAAGAAAGCTCATGCCAGGATGGTGTTTTGTTGCTTGTTGGTCAGGCGTTACTCAGACATGTGTTTGTATGTGTCGATCTCACACTTAGACCTTCATACACGCTTAAGGCAAAGATGTGCATGTCCAGCTGGACTGTGGTCCAAGCTCTGGCTGCTGCTTATTTTTCTTCCCGGGGCAGGAGCAGTCACAAGTCACTTCTTGTAGAAGTGCAGTGTCGAGGAGAATGCGGTGCTGTCATGATATGGAGGTTCTCAGAGAAACTGGAGACCTCCAGTGACTTTGAGCTGTATTACTCGGAAAAAGGCTTCTTTTAAAAAAATGTACTTTTTAAGTGAAATATGTACCACATAAAAAAATTTATCATCTCAGACTGCAGAGGTGGCTCAGGAATTAAAGAGCCTTTGCTTCGCCAGCAAAAGGACCTGATTTCAGATCCCTAAATGTCACATAAAAAACGCTGGGTAGAAAGTGTGGCGTCCTGTCTATCTGAGAAACCCCAGAGCTAAGCAATAGTGTGGAAGAGCAATCCAGAATGATTATCCCATGTCACCCTGGGGCCTCCATAGGCACATACACCCAAGTTCCCTCTTGCACACACACACACACACACACACAGTATAAAAATTATCTCAGTTACTCTAAGTATGTATTTCTGTGACATGAAATACACTCACCTTTTTGGACCAGCACCACCACCATCCATCTACAGAAGTAGATCTTTCAGAACTCCACATTTCTGTCTTGAATCCTAATGCCGTGCAGAGCCTCAGGCGTAGGAGCTTCTTATTCACCCTAAATTTGGGCTTTCTGGCTCTGGTACGCAATGATCCTTTTCATTAACCCTTGAGTTCCACACCAGTGTCCTAGGCCTTTTTGTCATTGGCTTTCCTAGTCTGAGCTACGTCTTGCCCTGGCTATATTTCTTGGATCTGGTGACAGACATCATCATATTCTCTCTCTCTCTCTCTCTCTCTCTCTCTCTTTCCTCTCTCTCTTTCTCTCTGTTTAATTGAAAATTTATCTCCAAGTTAAAGTTTCATTTATCCTCAGAAAGAACTTATGGGAATGGGGTAAGGCCGGTGATACTAACGCTGCAAATAAAAAGCGAAAGCTGCTGCTTCCTGAGTTTTTAACCTCAGCTCGGATGCATTCCTTGTGATTGTGTCACACTGCCTGGCAGGGCGATGTTTATTTTTGGAGTGTTTTGATTTCAATTCGATGGGAAAACCTTAGTGTGCATTTTGGAAAAAGTTTCTCAACGGCAGGCAGGAGCAGCGCCATCCAGCAATGGCTGAGGCTGTCAGAAGGAAGAATGGATCCTGGTAAAAGTCTTACTTTTTCCTTCCTTCCTCCTCTGTCTTCTGTCTCTCTCTGTCTCTGTCTCTCTGTCTTTCTTCTTTCTCTTTCTCAGTCTTATATAGACCAAGCTGGCCTTGAACTTGATATATTCCTAAAGAGGACCTTGAACTTCCAATCATTCTTCCTCTACCTCCTGAATGCTGGGATTACAGGTATGCCTCACCACACACAGTTTAAAAAAATTCTTTACAATTTTTTCCCTTTTTATTAACAGTGACCACCCCCCCTCTCCGCCCCACCAGGTTTGTCAGTGATTGGTAAGGTCCCATGGGTTCCTCCCCCATGTGTAGCTGACTTGGGTCCCGTGTAGAACCAGTATTGGCTGGACCAGTGTAGGATAGTGACGGTTTGGCTGACTAGCTCTGTGGTTGATCTTCCAGCTTCCGGTTTCCCCTAGGCCAGCCTGTTTTTCTTTCGGTTGCCTTTGGTTCAAGTCAGCCTGCCTAGGTCAAACCTTGTTTCATTGTCAACAAGAGTATCAAACAGATTTTCAAATTCCTTTATTTCCTTTATTGAAGACCTTGGGGGAGGGGACTACATCACAAGCACTAAATTGTATCTTACAGTGATAGAAGCGGATATCAAATTACCAAGAAGAAAAATGTCAAATACTATTTCTCTTATTTTATGAGAGGGGGGAGAGAGAGAGAGAGAGAGAGAGAGAGAGAGAACATTTATGCTTCCATGGCACACGGGCGAAGGTTAGAAGATAACTTTCAGAGGTTAATTCTGTCCTTCCACCACGTGCTTACCCCCTGAGCTATCTCACCAGTGCACCAAATGCTATTAATTAGCATTCTAAAAATACTTTTGAGATTAATGATTACTGGGTAATACAAAAGGGATGGAGTAATAATTTCCTTTAATAAATTTAACTGCGTGTTAAGAAGTCATGATTAACCCAATCTTTTTCTGTTGTGTTGCTTAACAACCTCTCACCCAAACCTGCTGTCTTATGCCGCATTCTTGTGTTTTGTGTGCTCATCTGACATGTGTGTATATATGTGTGCGTGTGTGTAACTACAGTTAATGTCAGATATGCTTCCTGTCTTCACTCAGACATAATCCCATGGGAAAGGGATCCACGTAACTTTTCAGTTCTAATGCAGAGTCATCTCTGATGTGGAGTGAAAAGAGGGGGATGAGGGGGAGACCAGGATTGGCAAGACCTGAGAGGAAGCAGGAGGCTGAGGGACCCTGAATGATGGTCCTTGTCCAGAGCCGACAGCTACCGACTACGGCAAAGACGGAGCTTTCCTTCAGCACACTGGCGCACTGTTCATTTTGTTGACTGTTTTCATCTTTTCCCTCATTTCTATTTTTTTCAATGCTTCTCTTAGTTTTCTCCCACAATAACATCTTAAAAAAAAGTTTTCAAGTCTGACAGACAAATCTCTGAGGTTGCTAACCAGCCAACACAGCATAGTTGATGAGTCTCAAGCCAATAAGACATCCTGTCTCAAAAAAATAAAAAAATAAAAGAGAAAAGGTGGATGGTATCTGAGTATTTACACTCACATGCATAAGCACACACATGTCCACAAACACATCATGTTCATACACATAGAGACACACAGACACAGATACATATATCTGTGAAAAGTTTTGGGGTTAGGAGATGGCTCATTAGTTAAAACACTTGTCCAGCAAGCAAAGTTCAAATCCTCAGAACCCATTTGAGTGGGTGGGGCATCTCACCTATAACACTAGCTTTGGAAGGTAGAAATACCCAGAACAATCTGGCTATCCAAACTAGCCCTATTAGTGAGCTCTGGGTTTGATTGGGAAACCCAGCCTTAAGAAATAACATGGAAGAGCAACTCAGAATGGTTCTTGATATCAACCTTGGGTCTCCACATGCATGCACACACATACATACATACACATGTGCATGGGCTCCCTCACACACATATACACATGAAAAATAATTTCTCAAATCTTGATTCATGCCCACCGGCTTCTGCGTGATTATCTGTGAGTTTGGTCCCTCCTCCTTGTATTACAGAGAACTTGAATAGAGTCACTTTCTAGAAGTGGGACCTGAATGAAGGAGAGAAAGAGTGGTGGTAAGAGAGATAAAAAAGCCTGAGGGGTATTAGGGGATCCTGGATGTCTGCTCTGGCCTTTAAGCTGTTGGGCCAGGGTAAAGCCAGCATAGGTGAGCTGTCCAGTTTTGTTATTTTGTGGCTTTTCAGGTTATGTGTTCTCAGCGATTAGGAATGACAGGAATTCCTCCCTAAGTCTTCAGGATGGAAGGGTTTGACTTCTTATCAACTCTCTCTCTCTCTCTGTGTCTCTCAAATGTTTCCCAGAAGTCTTTGCATCTCTCCTACTGGAAAGACATACAGCTTTGTAGTCTTAAGGCCCAATCCTTTGCTGCTGCGGGGTTTCTTGGGACTATGAGTGAAAGTGAGAGGAGACTTGAGAGCACTGTGGGCTTCAGTGGGAAACAAAGGGATGAATGAAATTCCTATGGAAGATAAAGTGGGTGGAAGGGCAGAGGTCATTTAAACTCTGGACAGAAACTGCTGTTCCTTAGGGTCAGGCAGTGGGGGGCAGGGAGGAGGGAGGTCTAGGGAAGGAATGTGTTAGGTTTCCTTTTAGGAAAAAAAATAAAATAAAATCCCAGGCCTTCAACAAGCAACTCTGGGCTGGATCCTTACGTTTCTAAATGAAATTCTTTTACATGTTGTTTCCTTTTATCTCCTGCCTGGTGTGTCTGGTGCAGAGATGGGGACCCTGGCAAATCTGAAGAGACAAGCCTGTGCTTCCAGGTTATGCTTGCTTTGCTCTCCTGGGGACCCAGGCCCGTCTCTGGGGCAGGATCCGCCCACCCGCAGCACTGTAGGGCCTGTGATCAGAGTCCAGCTCCGCGGGAGACAATTGCTCCTGCTGGGGCTGGGGAGGAGTTGGGAAGTGAGGGGGAAGGTGGCACCTGTACAAACAACTCTATCTCTTGCCCTGGGCTGAGTCTTGGGGGCTTCTGCTATACAAGACAAGGAGTTAAGAAAATGGAGCTCTCTCCCAAGCGTCTTCCCCAGAGCTGGGTCTGGAATTGATTCTGGGATCACGGTCAATCACTGGGTTTATCTTCTCTGCAGAACCGGCAGCAGTCAGAGCCACAAGGAAGGCTGCTGTGGTGTTGACCTCCTAGAACTGAGTTCCAGTCTTCCCAAAGCTCTCTTGGGTATCTTTGATCTGAGTCTAGAGTCTAACCCCAAAAGGTTCTGAATATCTTGTGGTGACTGGTTTGAAAGTGTAGGAATTTTTTGCTTTTGCAGACGGCATATTCTGCTCTAGTCACTCTGCCCCTGACCTCACTGCTTCTTCATGTCCCACGGGTAAAAATCGAAGCACTGCTGACTTTTTCTTGTGGGTCCTCTGGCTCGAGTATCTTCTGGAAAGGCTGGTCATCCGCACGGGCATGAGCTTGGGGCTCTTTGCAGTGGTTATCTTTGTAAGCACGGTGATAAACACAGCATGCTGCCCACGTCCAGTGTTTTCTGGCTTCATTACTAAAACATGATTCCTCTGAGCCGTCTGTGTTGAACTTCAGATTCCAGGGCACTGTCAACAGACCCACAAGTTACTTGCAGGAAGCACATCCGGTGGGACGTCAAGAAGCCATGGTCCACTGGATCACGTGTACTGCACGCAGATAAGCCGCATCCGATACTTGGAAGTACTGCAATTTGTGGAAGCAAACCTTTTGTGGATTTTGTCCTATTTCCTCAATTTTCTTCTCCCCCAGACAAGCCACACTGTTCCCTCAAAATGTTCTGATACTAGCATTCACTAATGGATTCCTTCCAATTTTCACTCTGGAGAGATATCTATTCTAATGTTGCTAAATATTCCAGCTTTCCCAATTTTTAAAAAATATGTATTTATTTATTATTTGTTTTGTATGTGTCTCTGTGTGTGTCTGTGCGTATATCACAGGGCACTGAGTGTCCCTGTGGAGGACTAAGGGTGACTTCAGAAATCATCCTGGATTGCTTCTACCTCCTTTTTGCTTTTCTCTGGGATTTCCTAGGCTCTGCCCACTTTGGATGGAAGTGCAGGCTGCAGGCCATTTCTGCCTGGTGGTTTTTTACGTGGGACCTGGGATCAGAACTCAGGACCTTTTGCTTGGGAGGCAGAGTCTTACCCCTGAGCCATCTCTCCAGACTCCCAGCTTTTCCAATTTGGTCACTATTTATTCAATTTGAAAACATGAATTAGGGCCGGGGAGGTGGTTCTGAGGATTAAAGTGAGAAATCCCCAAGTCTCATGTAAAAACCTGGACATGGTGCATGCTTGTAACCCTAGGGCTAGAGAGCTAGAAACAGGAACATCCTGGTAGCCCAGGGTCTTGTTGAAAGACCCTAAAGTCATGGCTCATAGTTTGAAGAATGACATCCAAGGTTGACTTCTGGCTGGCACATACACTAGCAGATATGGTGCATTCACATACCGACTGGCACAAATATGCTCACACACACTTTGAGTTGGGTGTGGTGGTTCTGTCTGTAATCAAGGGGCCGAGGCAGCAGGGGTGGAGTTTGAGGCCAGCCCAAGACACATGGCAGGAATGTCTCAGACAGCAGCGGTCAGCCAGAAGCTGGGGAGGAGCCCATGAAAGAACCCCTCTTTCCGACATGCTGCATTTCTGAGTTCTCAGCAGCTATGGTCACCTGCACAAGATACAGCAGGGTGGGGAGGGGCTCCTGAGGCCCCACTCTTAACTGAGAACCCATTGGAAACTGATAATGTGGGGATGGGGTCACTTTTGGGAGGTGGAGCGAGGCTACTGGTTGGTTGCTCATGCCCAAGTGGAAGGCCTATGCCCGTGCACATATGGGCAGTACTAATTGGACTCAGTTTGTTATTAAAAAAGGGGGAGGAGGGGCATTTCGTTTTTTGAGACCCCTCTCTGCCACTTGGAGCTGTTTCTTTATGTTCACAGACTTTGCTTACTTGCCCTTAAGGAAAAAAAATACCATAAAGTTCAAAAGGAGACATGTTGGGGGAGTAGAGTTCACATGGAGGGGGGAGATAGATATGATTAAACTACATGTGTACATGTATTAAATTTTCAATGAATAAATAAAATGTTCTCATGATATTGTCAGTGAAGGGAAAATACTATATAAAGCCCAAATTGAAAGATAGCTAACAGATACATCTTTCTAATATGAGTCAAACCTGCTTTTTTTCTTTTTCATTTTCCTTTTGTGGCATGTGTAGGTGTGTGTGTGTGTGTGTGTGTAGACCCAAGGCTGACTTCAGGAATCATCTTGGATTATTCTACCTCCTTATTGCTTTGCTCTGGGGTTTCCTAGGTTCCATTTCCAGGGCTGCCAACAAGTTCCACCCACTGTTTTTTACATGGGATTTGGGGATCTGAACTCAGGTCCTTTGGCTTGCAGGGCGAAGGCTTAGTCCCTGAACCATCTCCCCAGCCCCAAAGCTGCTTTTTCAAAAGTCACATTTTGCCAAGGAAATTTTAGGTTTTATTCAGGAGGGGTTAGCTTGTTCCTGCTTGTCAGGTTTTGTGTTTCTTGTGTGTCTTTGTTTCTGCTTAAAAAGTTCTTAAATATTCTTAGGATTCTCTTTCCCCATGTCAGAAAAAATTACATTCAGTGTCAATATGACGTGTTGGTATATTTCAGGAGTGGGAAACACAGAGTGTATTAGTCTGGCGGAGGCCACTGGGCTTCTCCCAAAGTTACCCGTGGTATTTCTCAGGGAACAGATATGCTGAGAGACTTTCCTGACAGGCGAGTGTTTGTCAACACTTTGAGGAGATCAGATGGCTGAGAAATAAGCCAGGAAGGACTCGCTCTGGGCTGCACCTGGCCCCGGCTCAGGGCGGTTTGTTTGACAGCCCTGGAAACTGGCCTGCATTTTTCAACGATTTGATCGTATTTTTCACTAACTCAATTATTAGCAGAAAAGAGAAAGTGACTCGGGAGTCTTTCCCAGGCTTATTACCGCCTTATCAGCGGGATTACAAAACGATAAATTAGCTTTCTTGATAGAAATCTGACAAGTCATTTCTGTTTCCCCACAGACACCCATGTGGTGTTAATTTTGACCTGATTCATAGGTCTTCTGATACCTTGACACACAAAAAGCATGTAAAAGAAAGTGAGACTTGCTGGCATTAACGTTTCTGTGGCTCTTGCCAAGGGAATAGTACATACTCAATTTGAATCTGGTTTCAAAACAAATGTCAGAAATGTAGAACACCGGGTTTATTGAATGTAAATAGTACATTTGATGGTGAAGTTCTTTCCCTAGCTTCCCTTCCTATTCCATCCTCACATCAGATAACAATTAGGAACTTTCCCTTTTCCCTTTTGATTCTTGCCTCTCCTTAGCGCATTGCAGAGTGACTGAAAGAGAGAAAGAAAGTTCATTCCTACAGTCGGAGAGAGGATTCAGTATGAATGTTCTCTACTATACAAGTTCCCTATACAAGTCTGAGAACCACAATAATGTGGGTGTCCTGTGAACCCATCCCTGAGGCAGGAGGGAACAGTAGCATCCTTGGAACTTGGGGGCTTCCGGCCTAGCCTGAAAAGCCAGTTTCAGGGAGAAACCTTGCCTCTCAAAGGATATAAGGATTACAGGACAACCGAGATCCTCCCCAGCCACCAAGTGTGCACGAGATTCAGCACCACACATACACATGTGCATACACCACAGACATGTACAGGTACACACACTAAAACAAATGTTGAAAAAATAAGTTTCATCCTGTTGTCAAACATCTTTTAAAGCTAATTAATATTGCGAATGGGCATATGCATATGTACCTGTGTGCATGTATGTGTGTGTGAAGGCACTCATATGTAGAGGTCAGAGGAAGACCCAGGGGAGTCGATTTCTCCTTCCACCATCAGGTGGATTCCGAAGATCTCACTCAGGTTATCAGACTTGCCACACCACTGAGCCAATTAACTTCTTAATATTAAAATGTTGTCTAAATACAGAAACAAGATAGACCCATTGACATCATAGGATTCCCACAATAACAGGGAGCGTTGAGAGTTACTGTCTAAACTAGTTGTGTATTAAATACTTAACGTCATACTTTGTCTTTTGTGTATAAAGCATCAATTTTGGTTGACTTCGAGAACCTTAAGCGTTGCTGGAGAAAAGAGGCAATTACATTACTTTGTGTTGTTTTGATTTTGAGGATGACAAAACCTTTGGCAGAAAAAGTAATTTTACTTAAGTTAGGTGCTGGATTTTGGTTGATTTGTATGATTAAAAGAAGATCTACAACTCAAAATGTCAGCAGAATGAAAAGAAACCACTGTCCTTCAGAACTCTGACTTAGTATGGGGAGGACCCTTCCCAGTGCCGGGGGCAGATTGTATTGCAGACTTTAGAAGCTAATTCTTTTTTTATGATCATACCCTATGTGGGCGTGACTTGCTTTGGTTCCATCATCTCATTGGAGCATTCCCTGTGAATTTTTACTTAGCCCCTGAGTTCCTTTTCCACAGAGTTTAACTCAGGATAAATTTTAGCTATGGTGAAAGAGAGAGAAGAAAAGAGAGGATTAGTATTTTTTTAATACTTTCTGTGTGTCAGGATTATACCAGGCACTTTCTTCATGCAGTGCTGTGGGCTAAAATATCTTAATTCTCATTTTCCCAAAGGCCACTGCTCAAAGCCCATACCTCGCGCGCTTAGCACCGTGGGTTTGTGTTCTTCCTTCTGTAGGGTGCTCCTCATTGGGTGGTTACACAGAATCACTTATCTCTAGCACCTAGGCTACTTGGAAGAGTTTATCAGAAGATTTATCTCTTCCTTGGAATTAAGGAAAAAAATAATAATAACAAAAGAGGACTGAGGACGCAGTTAAGTTTGGCCGAACGCTTTCTTAGCATGCTTGAAGTCCTGTGCTTGATCCCTGGCACCTTTTAACTGGGATGTGGAGGTACACACCTATAATCCCACCTCTGTGAGAGTGAGAGCTGGAGCTCAAAAATCCAAGGTCATCTTCAGCTGATTACCCAACCTGAGACCAGGCTGGACTATGTGAGACCCTTTCTTAAAAATAATTTAAAAAAAAGAAAAGATAAAATAGAGATTATCAGTCATTCATTCAGCATACATTTTGTATGATTTTCTTCCCAAGTGTCATTACTATCTAAATACAGAATTCGTCTTCCTTCTTTGATATATTTTATTGCCTTCCTGCTCAGAAAGCATGTAATTGTCAGTATTTCAAGGTTTCTTTTATTGAAGATGATGTCAGCATTTCTAACGATTAATTTACTAGGCTTTGCTTTAGGTGCAAAGCTTGAACATCTGATAGCAATGACATAGCTAAAGAATTCCAAAAACTTAGGTCTTTCATTTTACCATAAATTATTTCATGAAGTTGGTAGATGAAATTGTTATGTAATATGTTTGTTTATTTTTAGAAAGAGACACTTACCCAGACTTAGAATTAAGTGATACTTTGTTTTCTGAAGATAGTAGGTATTTACCGTTGTCTTACTTTCAGAGGTCCGGACAATTGCCACTGTGCTGTAAACCCAAATAATAATTAGAAGCAGACTCGACACTGAATGCTTTCATTCACCGCAAATTATTCTTTAGAAAGAGCTACATTGCCCTCTTTTAGATGTGATGGCAGACTAGTACAGCGCTGCCCAGCCGAGCTCCCTCATGCGTACAGAGACTTACTGTTGGGAGCTGGTAAATGTGCACTCTGTTTGCCTGAATGTGTGGGCACGAGAGAAATAGAGAGGCTGAGGATAGAGGTTGATGCCATGCCAGGATCCAGCCTTCTGCAGGGCTTGGTAAGCAATGATCTGAAGCATCAGGTTAAAGCAAGTTTTTGTTAAGACCACAGCGCTAAAACCAGGCCTGTCTTCTCTGCACCAAACACACTGTTCGCTAGAGTAGGCCCTCAATGTGTGCGAAGTGAACACAAATACAACATCCATTCCGATGGTATGTTCTGGGGTCAGGCATCATTGCCGGTTCTAGTAGAATCTCTGGTATCTTTTCTCAGCCGACATTGACCCAGTGTTGTGCTAAGCATCTGATGTGGATTGCCTTATCTAGTTTCCTCAACACTCTCATGTGATGCTTCTTCCTTTCAATGATGAGTAAACCAAAACTTGAACATTGGATCCTGTGTTCCGGACCCATCTCCCACAGCTGGTGGACCCTGGGCATAAGCCCAAGTTGACTGACAGGCATTTGCACCTTAACCCATGATGATAGATGTGGTGTTTTAATTTAAGCTCTCGTCCCCAGCACTAGAAATAGGAACTCTTTGGTGCTCTTTGGAAGGAATAAAATCAACATATGATTTCAGCTTGTGGGAGAAAGCGATAGTGTTTTCTCTGTGACATCACAGGAGGTTGCCATGGGAATGATTATGGTATTATGAATACAAAATTATAACTTTGAGTGGGAAATAATCTGCCCACGGACGCTGAATGCTGAGGAACAGTAGAGTAGTCGTGAGAATGCTTTTAGGTTCTAGATGAACACGTCTAACAACACGAGGGCTCAGTGCCTGGTCTCTTTCAGCATTCCTGAAACATCAGTGTTAAATTATTCTCTTAACTCTCCCTGGTTGTGTTACTACTTTCAGAACTTGTTGAAAGTAAAATAATTCCCATGTGTGCCTATGTGTTTTTAGTTTAGCAAATATTGTTTTTCACAGAATCTCCCTGCCCTAGCCTCCCCCTCTAATCCCTGCTTCAAAATAGTCCCACTGGAGATAAACTGTTTCCTGGTTTTTACATCCACAGATTCACTGCTGAGAAAGTCAGAGCTGGTATTTGTTAATTGTTAAAGCCAATTTTAGCAGTTGGACGGAGAGGGTGTAGTAAAAAAAAAATCTGTAACTTTTCCAATCGAAACTTTCATTCCATATTTCATTATGCTTTGTTGCTCTTTATGAAAGCTAATGCTTTCAAAAACTGTTTGCTTAAAAAACATTGATCCTATTTTAAAGCTTGTCATAGAAAAGATGTTTCAGGTTGCCAGGAACCAGAAGTGGTGACATCTTGCGTTATGGTCTGCCATATTATTTTCTTTGCATTAGGAATCCTCTAGCATCTTTATTTGTTTTACTGACGTTGCGTCTGACTCATTCCTGGGCACTCTGAGAACCGGGTGTTGTCTGACTTCTGGCATTTCTTTGAAAAGATGAAATAGTCCAGACAGGAGCTTCCTGGTGCTTCTGATCTACTGTGCCCCAGCAGCTTGTCAGCTCTCCCATTCAGTTAGCAAGGCAAGTGGCTGCTAACCTGCCTTTCCCACTAGACGATGCTAGGAGCTAAAGTGGCTTTCCAGTTTGTAAACAGGAAGGTAAGGGGACTAGCAGTAGAACTTTGTTTTCAGCAAAAGGGAACTTTAGGACAGTAGAAGTGGGCGGGGCAAGCAGGCGTGGAAGAGCAGCTCAGAGGTAGAGTGCTTGCGTCATGTCACGTGAGCAAGGCCCCTGGCTTTCCTCCCTAGCACTACCAGGAAAATACAAATAACAATAGATATAAATCATAAAAAAAAAGTTAAAAGGATCTCAAAGAGAGTCAAACTGGTCACAGTTGTATATGAGAATGTATCTTATGATAGTAATCTTAATGCATGTAAGTATGTAATACGTAAGTCATTTGTCAGACATGAAACTTGCACACATAACAGGAACCAATCAGTCATTTTCAGATTCTTACCTCGCAGGGAGGTTACCTGTATGCTCATCCTTCCATTTCTCTACCATCTTATAGTTATCATTCCCTTTTCTTATAAAGAAGAATATATAAGCTTACTGTGTAAATGTGACAAGTTTTTAAAAGCAGGACTACTAGCTGTAGCAATATTTTAAAAATCCAAGATGCTGATTTACTTCTGATTTATCCATGTCGTGGCGAGCTTGGATCATTTTTACTGATGCATCCATCTCCTTTCCTTTCCAACCTTTACTTTGAGTCATGGGTGATTTGGAAATGCTTTATAAATCCCTGACACGATAGCTTAAAATTTATATTGTTGATTTTGTAATTTGCTTTACAATGAGGGGACATGGTTTATATAGTATCTGTTCCTGAAATATATTGGGGCTTACATTGTGGCTTACCATGTGTAAAGTTTTAGAAAATATGTACATGAACGTGACATCAAAGGCCATGAGGTGGTGCATGCCTATAATATTAGCATGTGGGAGGAGGCAGAAGGATTGCAGTAAGTTCAAAACCAGCCTCCTCGTTTACATAGGGAGTTCCAAGCCAGCCTGAGCTGCCACGGTTTGAATCCTTGGCTGATATTGTTTTGAAAAGGTCATGGCAACTATAGGAGGGGGAGCCTTGCTAGCGAAATGTCCATTTGATAGCCCAGACCTGCTTCCTCCCAGTTTGTTCTTGCTCTCTGCTTTCGGAATGACTTGAACCAACCCTCTGGCTTCTACCTTCAGTCATTCCTTCTACTATGCAATTCCTGCCGTAATGGACTATATCTCTTCTCTGGCACCATAAGCCAAATAAATCTCCATCCTCCCCTAAGTTGTGTATAAGTGTTGTAATTACTTTTTTAATGTTGCTGTAAAACAACAGAGACCTTGTCTCAAAAAGCAAACCAGGTCAGCTAGCTAGATAGTTCCGAGAGTAAAAAAGTACTTGCCACACAAGACTGATAGTCCCAGTTCAATCCTCAGGGAGAAAACCAGTTCCCTGAGTGCTAGAATTACAGATATGCACCACTATACCTAGCCTGAGGCTATGTTCCATGGGTCTATATATAGTGAGAATTGTTTTATTTTCTTGCTAAAATTTTCATCATTAAGTAGAAACTAATTATTCCTTTGCTGACAAAAGGGATAAAATGCATTTATAATATAGAATTGATATAAGGTTTTGACTGTGTTGCTGTCAGCATCCATGGCTGCTGATAAATGACAATCAAATGGCTTAAGGGAACAAGGGATTTATTCTCTCTTACAATTACTGGTTACCGTTCTTAGTCCAGCTTGACGTGAGAGCATGCACCAACACCAGGGCTGAGGGAACTGGCCACACCATTACTGCATAATGGCTGAGAGATGGACAGTCCTTACTTGCCAGACCAGCATGTCTGGCCAAGTGAAGAGAAGGATGCCAACTCTCTCAACCAGCTCTCTGTGATTTATCCAGGGCCTAATCCCAGCCACCATGGGCTGGATCTTCCCCCTCGGCTACACATCTCCTTCAGGTTTGCTCTGGGCTTAAACTCAACCATCAACTCTTTTCTACAACTGTGCCCAGAGCTCAAACCCTCAACAGTCAAGTTGACACCTGTGCTTAACTATGACAGACTGTATTTAGGTTCACATGTGTTTTGGGAGAATCTCTGTTGCTAGTTTTCTCCATCCTAGTTTTTTTTCTCTCTTTATTAAATTTGTTTTTAATCCTTTGATACTTTCATATGTGAATTCATTGTATTTATGTCAATTTTGTCCCTTATTACCCAATCTCATCTCCCACTCCCATCCCACCTCATATTTTCTCCTTTCCGGCCAGTCTCCCTCGGGCTTTCATGTCTTTTTTACATGTGTAGCTCACTGGGTTTCATCTGGAATACCAGTACTGACAGATGCCTCTGTACTTGCTGGGGCATGGGCAGCTTATCTATCATTGAGGAAAGAAGCTCCCTTCTTCTGTCTAACATCAACTTTTAATGGTCTCTCATATACTGATTATTGTAAGATGCCTTAGAATCTAATGATTGACCGTTAAACTACTGTTTGATATCTTTTTGTCTCACTTCTTCATTCCTTTCCTTTGCTTTCTCCCCATCTGTCTTTCCAATTTTTAGGATTTTGTGTATTTAGTTTTTCCCACTGTTTGGAAACCTTGATAGAAGTTGCTAGCTACTAGTCAAAATTTTTTAGTCTTCACTTATTTTCGAGTGTAACTAAAGGGAATATTTATGCGCTATTATGAATGACCACCTGACTACTTCAGCCTGCTGGACTGTGGTCGGAAGCGATGTTTGCCCTTTTTGGGTCAAGGCTTTATGGAGTGTTTGGTCACCTCTGCCTCCTTCTACCTTCTGCTTTTTCATATGCAAAAAATAAAGGAACATTAAGGGTTGAATCTTAACTGTTGTAATATGAACCCAAGTCTTTGAATCTCTAGAAAACGGTCTGCCAAGAACCAGTCATTAGACTGGAATGAGATGGTAGTGTTCATTCACTGAAATCTGGGAGCTGGTTATAGCAGCTGATGTTTTCCTAAATGATGCAAAAATTATACACTGATTTCTTAGTGGCACCTTTGAAATTGCCCGTGCATCCTGGAATCTAAAATTAAAACTAGTACTAAATCCCTCTGTGAAAATACCAAGATCATAGACCACAGATCCAGTTGTTTCTTTCCCAATCTGACATATTATCTTTAAAAACAGACAAAACCTGAGACATATTATGTATACACCTTACATTGATCGTTTAGATTTCCTTCATTTTGCAAACATATTTGTTTAACTTTCTTTCTAGTAACTGAAACCTATTATCCAGGTCCTTTTCTTTCTTGAGAATGTCTTTTAAAAATGAGTGTCAGGAGGGCTGGAGAGATGGGTCAGGGGTTAAAACTCTACCTTGTAAGCAGAAGGACCTGAATTTGGATCTCAGATCACACATCAAAAAGAGGGTCAGAAACGGCTGCAGCTTGCACTTCTGGCCCTGGAAGACAGAGTCTGGGAAATCCCAGAGCAAAACAAAAAAGAGATAGAAGCAATCCAGGGCGATTCCCTTGGACCTTCACAGGCACACACAGTGTCTTCTGATACACAGCCCACAAACACACAAATTTCAGTCAGTAAAATTCTGCTAACAAAAATGCTCTGTGTTTTCATCTGTTCATGTAAACCTTTTTTTTTTCCTTGTGCTTGTCGTAAGTCTAAGTTGACTTATTTTCTTTCAGCACTTTAAAGATATTTTCATAAACCTTTGACATCCATTACTAAGTCTGTTTTCAAACTAGCTGTCACTCTTTTGTGGAATGGTATACCTTTTTTTCTCTTCATTTTTTCTGTTGGCTATTCTGCAGTTTCATTATTCTGTTATTTCTTCCTTTATCTCCTCTTCAGTATTCATTGTAAGAAATGTACTAATATATTTGTAAAGATCTCTACAAAGTGGATGCTCTTAAAAGATTGATTGATTTCCATAGAAAATGCAGTATTTCTAATAACATAAACTTGTTTTAAAATATACTAATCAGAATGCAAGGCCTGGCACATTTGTATTAGTTATGGATAAAAAGAAGGATAAAAACAAGTATATATATATATATATATATATATATATATATATATATATATATATATATATATATATACACTTTTTGTGTTTTCAAAGCTCTATGTTTTAAAGCAAAACCCTGATGCAAATATAACTGAGCTTGTTAAAGATATTCATTACAAGGGTATTGCAACAATTAGGCTTTTCATTTGTGGTTTAAAGCATTGAAAGCTATAGTAACTTGAAAACCTATTAATGATTACGGAGAATATAGGCGACTGTGTTTCAATTTTTCCATAAGGTAATTTGCTTATACAGACAAGAAAGCCATTAAAGTATGGCATTGTTTATCTTGATCAGTGCCCTGTAGTTAACAGTGTACTTTGAGTTGTGTTGTAAAGGCAAAAAATGTCAAGGAAATTTCACCATGTATTGGTTGTGGGATATCAGATCTTTAAGTGTATATTTTAAGACAAAACATCAATACCTTTGTTTATATTTATCTTTTTTTCACCTTTGTTTATATTTAAAGGCTTAGCATGCTATTCCGGTTGTAATTTGTTTCTCAAACACACAGCAAACATGACTGTTGTGATGGTTTAATATTACTGTGGGTTTGGTGGGATTTAGAAACCAGGGAGGGAAGGCACACCCCGGGCCATGGCCCACACCATCCCATGCTCCAGGATCCTGGATTGCTGAAAAGGAGAATGTGTGTTGGGCACCAGTGCTCCTGACGCTGCTCCTGTTCATGGATACAGGGTGCCCAGCTGCCTGAAGCTCCTGCATCTGTGCCTTCCCCACCGTGATGGATTGTACCTTCAAACTCTGAGCCAAAATAAACCCTTTTCTCCCTTAAGTTACGTGGTATTTGGTCAGAATAGTAAGAAACAAATATACAAATGTAGTTCTTACAGGCGAGCTTTTGTATAATTAAAAAATAAAACTGATAAGTGAAGTAAAATCCTATTCATTATTTGTAATGTAAAATAATAGTCAAATAGCCAAAACTAGCTGGAGGACTTAGAAAGTAGCATATACTGATGGATAAAACTAGCTCATTGATTGACTAGCTCCAAAATTTACACATGGGGGCTGGAAAGATGGCTCAGAGGTTAAACCTTTGCCTTGCAAGCTGAAGACTTGAGTTCAGATCCCAAGAAAAAAAGTCTGGGTGGAAATAGCAGTGGCCTGTACTTCCAGCCCTGGAAGGAGGAACCTGGAGAGCCCTAGGGCAAAGAAGTGGGAAGGTAGAGCAATCCAGAATGATTACCCTTGGGCCTCCACAGGCACAAAAGATGTCTTCTTCTACACTCACATATAATTACACACACACACACACACACACACACACACACACACACACACACCTATACTTGCAAAAAAAAGATTTACATGTGGATAGAGTGTGAGCAGAAGGAATAAAGGAACAGTTTATTATGATGAAATACAAGGTTAGGAGCTGGATTCTTTCAATGGTGGTCCAGGTAATTTGTGTTATCTTTTCTATTCAGGAAGATGAGCAGGTTAAAGTATGAAAGAGTTTACTTGGGGACACTGGAAAAGTTTCCTTATAATAAGGAAGTTTTCTTAAAACTTTTTTTCTAGTTCTTCGTTATTGCAAATGGTATTCCCAACCATGTCTGTTATTTCATTTCTTTAAGTGTGTTCTAAGTTGTGAAAGTACTGCATGAGAGTAATATAAACTTGAAGGGTCATCCCCGGCCACACAGCAGAACTCCAGCTGCCTCTGGTCCTTGCCAAACAAGGCAGTTGTGATGGTTATCACCCTGTGGCTTTCAGTCATTTTATTGTAACAAAAAGGCTGAATACTCTTTAATGTTGAATACTCCTCTTGGTCATGTGCTTCTAAAATGTTTATTTTAAACTTAACAAGGTTTTAAAGCATTGTTACTTTTTTCCATGCAGTCAATTGTTACTTTTTATTTCTCCACAATTAGATTTATCCACATGAGATAACTTTTTTATTATTATTATTTATTCAATTGTGCGCGTGTATGTGTGTGTGTGTGCGTGTGTGTGTGTGTGTATGCACGTGTATGTATGTGTGTGCGTGTATGCGTGTATGTGTGTGTAGAGCCACGGACGAATTCGAACCACCATGGACCGCCTCCTCCTTGTTTACTCTGCCCCGGGATTCACAGGCTCCACCCTACCAGGACCAGAAACGCAGGCCGCCTCTGCTTCCGCCCAGCGTCTATACATGGGGTCTAGGATCCGAACTCAGGACCTTCCCCATGCAAAGCAGAGGCTTAACCCCTGAGCCACCTCTCCAGCCCCACATGAGATAACTTTTATCTAAACAAGACCCTTCCATACTTTCTTTGGTTAGTGACCCACTTTCACGTTTTGATGGTCTGAAAATGCCTTTATTTTACCCTTACACTTGGCAGAATATTTGCTAGACACAGAACTCTAGATTAACAGTTATTTATTTTTCATTAAAGGTATCATTTTATGACTTCAACTTGTACTGTTTCTGTTAATAAGTCAGATGTTGGCATAATTATAGTGAAGTCTGTGTCCCTTCATTCTGGTCGCTTTTAAATTTTTCTCCTTCTTAAGATTTCATCATCTTTAGAATGATACATCTAAATCTTAATTTCTTTTTATTTATCCTTCTTGGAGTTCACAGGATGTTTTAAGTTTAGACATGAAGGTTATTGATCAGATCAGTATAATATTCTTGTCCATTACCTAATCCATTTTACTGCTAACCTACTTTAGAAATTCTAATCATATTTTAAAATCTCTCACCACATCTATTATGTCTCTTATCTTTTGCTTTTTCCATCTTTTTCCTTAGTATTTTTCTTTTGCCCATTTTTCTTCATATCTAATCTGATGCTAAGTCCATCTAGTGAGTGCTTCATTTTGGTGACTATTAACAGTTCTAGAATTTTGTTCTTTTTTTATGCACCACACTTCTCTCAAATTCTTATCTGTTCTTAAAATCACAAGCACATAAAATTGAAAGTCATTCTGTAATGTGTATCTGTGACGTTTCTAATACATCTTCTATTACTCCTGTTTCTTTTCTTCATTTGTCTTAGCCCACTGACATTGTTTTTATAAGCTTTTCATAGAAGCCATTTGAGAGCTAATGATAATATTATATTCTTCTAATGAAGATTTTTAGCTTATTCTGTCAGACACCTGTGAAACAACACTCTGCAATCAACTTGTTCTAATTTTCAAGAATGAAATTAGAAACTCGGCTTTCATTCCTCCTGATTTGGATCCCATTTGCAACAGCAAGAACTAGAAAACAACTGCCACTGGACTGTTCACCAGATTAGATGAATAGATGTCATATGTCCATACAGTAGAAAGATGTGTTCTAGTGAAAATGTCAAGTATCCAATGATAGAGTTCATTCACACACATGATGTCAAACGCAAAGAAGCCACATGGGCTGGGGCGATGATTCAGTGGGTAAGGTGCTTGCCATGCAAACATGAGACCCCCAGTTCACATCCCCAGAATTCATATGGAAGCCAGATGCAGTAGCACATGTGTCTGTGTTCCCAGGGCTCCTATGGGGAATGGAGAGAAAGACAGGAGAATCTGGGAATTTGAGCACCAGCTAGCTCTGGCCAGGTCATGGTGACCTGAGAGAGACCCTGTCTCACACAAGATGAAGGTGAGGACCCCCACATGATGTGCACATGAAATAGGCACACGCACACACACGCCTAAAAGAAACTGGACATAGAAGGATATCAACTGCATAATTCATTGAAATGCCACTTTTTAAAGCCAAAAGAAAGCCATAATATCTAAAGATGCACACACAGGAAGAAAAGCCAGGATGGTGATTGCTGAGAGAGAGAGAGAGAGAGAGAGAGAGAGAGAGAGAGAGAGAGAGAAGTTCTTTAGAGTCATCAGGGACTTTGACAGGTTCAGGAAAGCTCTATTCCTTCTGATGGAAGATACAGGAGGATTTCCCTTTGTGATAAGTCTGTGCAGTGAACTTGTGACAGAGAAAAGGGATAAAGTACATACTCAGACAATTTTAGTATTTCTACAGTACAAATCTCTGTCTCTCACTGAAAAAAATATTTTGGAGATCTGTGTGGTAAGTTTCCTATCAGTTAGGCTGGCTACCAGCATGGGCGGGCGGGTCCCCCACCCATATGTCTGGCCCAACCATGCACAAAGAACAGTTGGAAAAAGTGTGGGGGGATTAATATTAACTATCCAAGGAATATTAACTATTGTTCATAATAAAATTGAAATACTAAACTGAAATACTAAAATTGTCTGAGTATGTAGTTTATCCCTTTTCATTGTTACAAGTTCACTGCACAGACTTATCACAAAGGGAAATCCTCCTCTATCTTCCATCAGAAGATGGAACTTGGATAAATACCAGCAAAAACAACAAAGAAACCTGAAGACGGTGTCTTTTGCTCTGATCTTGACTGTTACCAAAGCTAAGGAATCCCATGCTTCCCAGAATCTGTCCTTGACCGGCACTGGGAGTTAAGGTCTAACTATTCACTCCTCCCCAGGAGTTCCCAGGCCACAGTGACGGCAGGACTGTGTGGGTAGAGGTTGCCTCCACCTCCTATGCAGAGAGCGATGTGTTCCGACAGTGCTCAGAGAACTGTACTCAGCCATACACTAAGCCATAGCATCCTTAGGAACAGGCTATAAAATCTATTTATTTGTCCCCCAGGGAACGATTCGGGAATGACAGTTTCAACTCCCAGGCTCACTGTCTGTGTATACCGAAGTAGAACATAACAGGCTTAAAATAGCTGCAAGCATTTATTTATGTTTAAAAGAAAAAAAATAACCCTCAAATAGCTCTCTTGGGGCGGAGTCCTTGTGCTTTGTCTGCTGGAAACTAACACATGTGCAGCGTTTCTGCACCAAGTTAAAGCTTAAGCCTAGCTTAAGCCAGGGGGGAAGGAGAACGAAGGCCAGAGAGACTTGCATGTCTTGATTGTAGCCAACGACAGCAATGGTAGGTGCTTGACAGCCTTCATCTCCTCTAGCATGTGCCCGCAGAATTCCCAGCCCATCCCCACCATTGTCTAACTGAGTGTTGGTGAAACAGTGTGGAGCCCAGGCCAGCAGCCTTATTAGTTTCCTGCCCACACCACATTCTCAAAGCAGTAGTGGGGGGTGATCCTGCTTGTATGTTTACATAGTGTAGTGTATCATAGTGCACACGTGGTCCTTGAAGTGGAAGAACTGCGAGTCTAAAGAGACAGAGCCTAAGCTGCAGAGACCGCTTGTTGTGTCAATTATGTTGTGGTACAAGCTTGAGGACCTGAGTTCGACCCCCCAGAACACAGGTTTAAAAAGAGAGGGAGGAAGGAGAGAGGGAGGGAAGAAGGGAGGAAGGGAGGGAGGAAGGGAGAGAGGAAGGGAGAGAGAAAGGAAGGAAGGAAAGAAGGGAGGAAAGGAGAAAGGAAAGGAGGAAAGAAGGAAGGAAGGAAGCAAAGAAGGAAGGGAGGGAAGGAGGGAGAGGAGGAAAGGAGGGAGGGAGGAAGGGAGGGAAGGAGGGAGAGGAGGAAGGGAGGGAGGGAGGAAGGGAGGAAGGAAGGAAAGAGAAAAGAAAATAGATAAGAAGAAAAGAAAAGAAAAAAGAAAAGAAAAAGATCTAGCATGGTAGCATATGCTTGTAATCCCAGCCCTGGGAAGTGGAGATAGGTGAACCCCAAGGTTAGATGGCCGCCCAGCTAGTTAGGTAGGTTAGTGAAATCTGCAAACCCTACATAAAAGTGAGATCTCAAAAAACAAAGTGGACAGTATATCATGAAGAGTGATCCTTGAGGCTGACTCCTGGCCTACACATCCATGCACACACTCATGCATGTGTACACACACACACACACACACACACACACACACACACATACACACACACACTCGTTCCTAGGAAGAAAAAGACCTAGTAGTGTACCTGCCCCTTTGCACACAGTTATTTCCTGCCCTAATGATCTCAGCTCGACCTTCCGATCCAGAGCTGTAATGAGGGAGTAAGAAACCTCAAGCTGACCCGCCTCGGTGTCCTGTGCACACAGCTGAAGCGCCACACCTTTAGTGGAGAGCCCTTTTCACAGGGCTGAAATTCCAACAAGGCGTCCTCGTGAGGTGCTGTGTGGTTTTCCTGCTTGATGACAAAGCCGAAGATCTGCAGATCTTTCTGGATAGGTTTAGACGCCTGGGGCAGGAGATACTATTGCTTATTGTGAACAGGTCTGCTTTCCTATGGGTGCCCTTCACTGTAACATCAGTGGTGACTGAATCTCACATTGTACTTGGTGTAGACATTTAGAAGAGCCCAACCCGTACTAGTGAGAGCCTCCTTAGGAATACAGAAGCTGTTTCCACCACACTAGAGTGAGACAGCTTCATCGGATCCCCAGAAATTTCTGTTCTTTGGTGTGTGTATTTGGCCTTTCCACTGTAGCTAATGTTTTGAAGATGTTTGAGTGACTGCATTTTTCCATTGAAAAAGTCAGTTTCAAGAGATACACTGATCAACTGTTTCCCTTTGTGCTGCGGCCACCACAGTGTTGGAGACGAAAAGAACATGTGTTCAACACTCCTCGTTGAAAGCTTGAAGCACGCACGGCCGGAACTGATATAAGGAAGGAGTATGGAAGAAATTATTGTGCTGGTAGTTGGCCACTTTTGCACAAAGCCTTTTATGTAGAATTTGGCGAGCTGTGGAAGGCAGGTTGAATCTGTTAAAGAAGCCGGAGAAGCTTGAGAGGTTTCGAGAGCGCTGGTATTTTCACACGTGGGTTCTCTTGTCAGATTGCCAGTGAATTGCAAGGAACACAGCTACGTTTTCATTACTTTCTGGTATCAGTAAGCACGGGATCTTCAAAGGACACGGAGTCCTTTCCTAGGAGGGGGTCATACTATCAAGACCACAGTCAGCACCTGGGGTCTTTCATCCTTGCAGTCAGCCTGGTTTGGCTTTTACTTGGAAGCAGCTGGGCACAGAGAACTTCCTGAAGGTAGAGACATCGTGCTTTACATGTGCAAGAAGGAAAACGAAGGGTGTAATCTTCAGTGGAATTTCACTAGTATTATATATCTTTCCTATGTTAGTATTTCACTCAGTGAATGAGTGGGTCACAGAAACACTATTTTTCTCCATTCGTGTCTTTCAGCTGCTATATTCCTAGGGCTGTTGTAGCAGGTTACATTTATATTTAAGTTAACCTGGGTTAACTTAAACAGGAAGTTTAAAATCAAGATGTTGGCTGAGCCGTGTTCTTAATGGAAACTCTTGGGAAGAATCCTTTGTCTTTCTTGCTTGTTTCTGATGGGGCCCATAGTGCCCGGCATTCCTTAGCTAGTTACCAGTATGACCAGTATATCAGCCTCGCTCATGCTATTCTTCTCCACTCTGATAGCTCTGCGTCTTCACAGTGGTTTTCTTTTAAGGGCATCAGTCACTGGGCTGGGAAGAGGGCTCGGTGGTTAAAGCTTTTGCTTCATTAGCGAGAGGACCTGAGTTCGGATCCCCAGATCCCATCTAAAAGTCTAGGCAGATATGGTGAGGGCCTGTAATTCCAGCCCTGGAGGGTGGAGTCTGGGAAACCCAATAGCAAAGTAGTAATTAGGTAGAGCAATCCCGGATGATTCCCGATGTCAACCCTTGGGTCTCCACAGGCACACATACTTATGTGCCCTCTTCTGCACACACACACACACACACACACACACACACACACACGCCCTATACACACATACATGAAAGACAAAAGGACACCAGTCACTAGATATAGGGCCAGCCTGACTCTTGCATGCAAAGATCCCACTTCCAAATCGTGTTCTGAAGTTCCAAGTGGAAATGAATGTTGGCTGACACGAAACAGCCTTCTTCCCTCTTTGTTCTAAAGCATGTTTGTTTCTTTCTAATAATAATATTATTACAGCTGATCTCATCATGCTAAAATTCATTTATTTATAGATTCAGATGCTTAGTTGGATAATAAGGTTTTAGTAAAATATTATTGCTGGAGGCTACTCGTAATAAACAAGAGAGTAAGCTTCAGAATTTGCTAAGTGGCTGGGTATGGTACTGTCTCCTGTAATCTCAGCACAAGGAGATGGAAGATCAGAAGTTCAAGATCATTCTTGGTATATAATGAGGATCAGAATAGCCTGGGCTACATGAAACTCTGTTTCCAAAATAAATAAATAAATAAATAAATAAATAAATAAATAAATAAATAAATAAATAAATAAAATTTAAAAAGTTGCTTATCCAATGAGAGAGAAACATAGAGAATACTATTAATACTATTTAAATGAGCTAAGTCTTTTAAGCAGAGAGTCAAAAAATCATTCTAACAACCCTATTAGTTTTAGTGTGAGATAGCGAAAGGAATTCTTTTATGGAAAATAGAGGCTTGGAAGTTTTAAAAACAACTGTAATCTTTCTTGGAGTAGAGGTGGTAATATAATCTGAATTTACTTGTTTATTTTTGTTCTGGTTTTTGTCTCGGTAATACTAGGATTGAAACCAGGGCCTCAGGCATACTAGTCAAGGGCTTTACTTCCACTGAGCTCTAACCTTAGCCCCCATGACCTGGTTTAAAGATCAGATTTTTTTATTGGTAGGATAGAATGGGTTATTTTTATCATCAAGAAATTGTTGCTACTTTCAAAAACTTTATTTTACTATTGGTGCTTCTGCTTCCTAGCAAAACATTCTGGAATGAACAAATCCAAAGCTTCCTTTCATGATAATTTTTGCTATTTCAAGGACCTGAAGAAGCAGAATATTTTGTAACAGAATCAGAAAACAGAGGATTTGATAAAAACAATCATTGTTTGTAGTCAGTTAGTGAGAAATTCTTAGCAAAGTCCACTTTTAGAAACTTTAACAATTCTAATTTATAATTATTATTATCATGTGCATGCACCTGTATGCATGTGTGCATGTGTGCATCTGGGTGTGTGTGTTTGTGTACACATGTGCAGATGTGCCATGGTGTACATTTGGAAGTCAGAAGACAACAGTGTGAAGTCAGCTTGATCTATTCATCTTTAGGTAGTGTCTGTGCTTGAACTTGGTTCCTCAGATTTGCACTGTAAATGCCTTTGCTTGCTGAACTATCTCACCAATTCCCCACCACCACCACCACTCCTGCACTTAAACTCTGTTACTTTAGGGTACAAGGCAGACAATGATACTTCTGTTAGAGAAATTATTCCTTTCTTTAAATTGATTTATTTGTGTGTGTGTGTGTGTGTGTGTGTGTGTGTGTGTGTGTGTGTGTTAGAGGAACAGTGTGTCCCTGTGAAGGACCAAGGGTGATTTCCAGAATCATCATAGATTGCTCTATCTCCTTTCCTTTTTTTTTGGCTCTGGAATTTCCCAGACTCTGTTTTCCAGAGTTAGAAGTGCAGGCTGTCGCCTTCTGGCATTTTTACATGGGATCAGGTCCTTCTTGCTTTTGAGCCAGAGTCTTAACCCCTGAGCCATCTCTTCAGCCCAAGAACTTATCATTTCTTATACTAAATTGTCTGTCTAAGCTTCAGTCCCCAACTCCTGATCTTTGGGACATTCTTCTTTCCTTGATTGTCAGTAATAATGACCTGTGTACCTGTCCTGTTTACCTGACTTTGGGAGGTGAGTGTTTCTGGGGTACCTGAGGAGGAAGTGGGGCTGTGGAGAGGAGGCAGAGACTATACATGGTCCTGCTTTCTCTGTCTTTGGAATCCTGCCCACACTCTATTTACCCAGCAGTTTTCTCCAGAAAGACTGGCTCTCTCTGATCTCACCGCCACAAGCAGGGAAAAGTCCCTATCTTTGATCCCTTAAAACACTATCTATGCAAAATGGGTGTCACAGCACACACCACTAAAGTCTCTAAGGCTAACTGAGGCTGACCAGGACACAGTTTAAAAGGGGACCTTTCTGCACCTTCGGGATCCCATGGCTCTTGAACCGTCTGAGTTTGGGCTGCAGTAATGTTTTGACCCTTCTGCTTCTAACCTAGGCCCATGTCTAATCTTTCCTTTCTTTCCATCTCCAGCTTTGAAGATGAGACCAGCAGTCAATAGTGCCTTTGAACAATTAAAATATTTTCCTAACAGAAAAAAAATAATGCTCTTTAAGAGTAATAAAATCTGCTGTCTCTGCACAGCTAAAGCGAAGCTGAGACTATAACACACTATTTCCTCTTCATCCAGCCTTCAGTTGTGGGCTCTGCCATTGCAGAAACTGTCTGCCTCATTCATTATTTTCTCCTCTGTGATTTTAACATGGCGCTGGGCATACCATAGGACCCTAATAAATATTTGTGGGACAACTGAGAATAATGAAAGAATTACCTTTTTTTTTTTTTAAAGTTAATGATCTTAAAATAAAAGAAGGAGGAGGTCTTTAAATTGTTGTTACGCTTTGTCCCTTTGAAGGAAGAAATCCCATTTCAAGAAACAGATAAACTCCCCACCACACCTGCAGGACCTTGGGAATAAAAAGCTTCCCCCCAACACACACACACACACACACACACGCACACACGCACGCACGCACGCACGCACGCACATACACACACCTAGAGTCCTGCAATACCACTTCATGAAAACTTACAGACAGCCGGAGATAAAAGCCTTTATCTTGCAGATAATCACTCCCAAGCCTAATCTTGCCCATTGCTCAGCCCTCTTTAGTTTTAGGGGTTGCTATTCAAGGTAGAATTTGGATTGTACCCCCTGGGCACAGGCTTGATCTTGGCATCCTCTGCACTTGGCCTGTGAGCAAAGAAAAGCAACAAAGTCTTTCAGCCTCAGGTAATCCAGAAGCTAGGAACTTTTTGTTTTGGTTTTTGTTTTTTGCCACCAGCCTTCTCGATCCTCAAAGCGTCAATCCTTCTCTTCGGCTCATGCTCAATTGGTGCTGCGGAGAGCTCAGGGTTAAGATTCTCTTTGGGGTTTGGTTCTCTTCAGAATATTATTAACCTTGTTGAATAGCTCTGCTCACAAGGGAAGAGAAGTCACCTTGGGGGGAAGTGAAGCAGGCTGTACTCAAGCCTGGGTCACATGATTTTCTAGAATCTTCACGAGTGTGCAAGTTGGGGTCTGGTTTTGATGTGTGGGTGCACTTGCCATATCTGGGGATACTGCTGGTGTCTCTGTAAAATAGTTGGCAAATGATTTGTTCTGACATAGACATCATATAAGAAATCTGCTCAAAGAAAATCAATGAACCACTATCCAGAACTTCAGAGACTCTATATCAACCACCTAGAACTAGGCCAGACTAATCTCTCCCCATCCTGAAGCTCAGGGACATTTGCGGAAGAGGGGGCGGTAAGATTGTAAGAGCAAAAGGATGGGAGGAGCAATGATATGTAAGATACTCCACACAAGTTAGGGCCGAAGCAATCATAATTGGACATTGCATGCCCGGCGCAATGTCCAACACACTATTGACCTCACAAAGTCTAGCATCTGCTAAAGGCACCAAGATCCTTGGAGGCAAGGGATTGACAGCCACAGTAGTGTTCCTATGCTTAAGGGGAACACAGGAAAGGGTTCAGGGAAATGCCACTGGGTCCTTGCACGTCATCGGAGAGGAGGCCCAGAGGAGAGTCAGGCATGCACAAGAAAGGACTCTGGGAATTGGGGCGGGAGGGGTGAGGGGAGTGAGAGCAGGGGGTTTCGGGGGGGAGGAGGAGGGAGAGAGGGAACTGGTGTACCTATGAAGTTTGTATGAGCTGAAATAATAATAAAAAATGTATTAAAATTAAAAAAAAAAAAAGAAATCTGCTCTACTGAAAGGATTTCAGAGATAGGAGCAGTTGGCTGGTGGTGTGTGTGTGGGGGGTGATACTCTGAGATCTAGCACCTTCCCTGCAGGCCAGAGACTTTCCTTGGACTTGGCCAGTGAATTCACATTTGTTGCTAAAACTTCGCTAACACTCTCCAGCCTCTGATTGCTGTAGCCCAGGTATCAGTCTTAAGGAAAAAGAATGGTAAAGCCCATAGGTGCTTTCAAAAACAAATGAACTGGACTGGAAAGATGCCTCATTGTTTTGAAAGCAGAAGGTCCTGAGTTCAGATCCTAGGTTCCACATAAAAATGTCAGGCAGAAATGGCAGTGGTCCAGAGTAAAGCAAAAAAAAGTAGGAGCAATCCAGGACGATTCCTGAAGTCCTGATACACACTGATACATAGTGCCTGATACACACACACGCGCGCACACACACACACACACACACACACACACACATAAATAAATCTTAAAACCAAAAGAAAAACAAACTTTCCTACAAGCCCTGCTAATGGAGATGTCTGTTAGTTTTATCTTCTTAGTTTTATAAACTTCATGATTTTATTGAAACGCAAAGTCCCTTTCTACATTCCTATTCTAGCAGAGGCTGCCAACAAGCTGTGTTGCCCGATCTCATGGGTTTCTTGTTGACAGTGATGTATTTCAGGTGCTTTTTGTTCCATCTTTAACAACTGTTAAAAGTGATCTTCTTGATCCCTTATGTTAGAAAAAAAATCCTTTATCTACTGTCATATCTACTACATAATTCAATCTCTTTAAGGAAACAGAAAAATTGCCTCAATATCTGAGCAGCTAAATATGTTGTTATTTTTTGCACCTGCATATTTTCTCTTGTGTGTGTCCTTTTGCAGCTTAGCCTAGTGTGAAGAAAAGCACGTAAGGAGAAGTGAATCATTAAGCCAATTCTTGGTATGAATGAAACACATTTCCTGTACAGCCAATCTACCATCTCAAAAATCAGTCTGCAGTACAGATATAAAATACTTCCTTGGCTTTAAATTCTACAGCTTAGTTTTTAAAAAAGTTTTTGAAAACTATTTTATTTACCTCAAATACTTCAAATGTTTATTATTTCAAGGAGAGAAAGAAGAAGGAAATAGAGGAGAGAGAGAAAGAGAAAGAAAGAGAAAGAAAATTCATGCATAGGTAGAGATGAGAAGACAACTTTTGAAACTTATTTCTCTTTATCATGTGGACTTCGAGGGATCAAACTCAGTCCACTAGGTTTGTAAGCAGGTACACACAGAGACACACATACGCAAATAATAAGTCCTATTTTCAATTCTTTTCCTATGTGTGGCCCAGTGGGCTTCATTTGGCTTGCCTTGGATGATGCCTGAATACTTGCTAGAGCATGAACCTTCTATCAGTGGGTTGATCATTGAGGAAAGCATCTTCCATTTCCTCCCCATCAGCATTAGCCCTCATCAGTCTCTCAGGGAGCAATGGAGCCTCTTAGTGAAATGTTGATAGGATAATTTCTGTATGGGTATTTTGGAAATATACATGGCTGCCAGGAATTCATGCCTTTTCATGTGCAGAAGATAACGTCTGGCTGCAGCCTTCCCTCTCTTCCGGCTTTTACAAACTTGCAGCTCCCTTGAAGACTTTAATTTTTATGCTGAGGTTTCTAGCCTCAAACTAACCATTGTAATATTTAAGAAGTTTTGTTTTTTTCAGTGATACTAAAAAATTAATAACTTACAAAGAGAATATTTTTGCATTCTTAATTTTTTTTTATTTCTGCTCATACAAACTTAATAGGTACACCGGTTCCCTCCCTCCCTCCACCTCTCCCTGGACCCCCTAACTCCCTCCCCCTTTTCCTCTTCCTTTCCCCACCTCCCTCTCTATCTCCCAGTGCATCCCTGGAGCATCCTTTAATGTTTATGTCAAACTTTCCTCTAGGCCCTCCTCTCTGATGAGGTGTAAGGCTCAGTGGCATTTCCTAGAACTCTTTCTTTTGTTCCCTATAAGAATAGGAACACTACTGTGGCTGTTAATCCCTAGCTTCTAAAGATCCTAGTGCCTTTAGTCCATGCTAGACTTTGAGGAGTCAATAATGTGTTGCTGATTGCGCAGCTCAAGCAAAGACCTATTATGACTGCTTCGGACCTAACTTGTGTGGAGTATCTTGCATATCATTACTCCTCCCCATCCTTGTGCTCTTACAATCTTATCTTAATTAATTGTTTATGCATTGAGATATACAGATCATGATGGCTTAAGATTGATTCCAGAATCCATGCAGTGGGAGAAGCGGGTTTTCCCCGACTGTCCCCCTCCCCCCACGCACACAAGATGTTAACTTACATGGCAGTCACAAATAATTATCCACACAAAATAGTTGGGGAGTGTCAAGGAACTTTTATGCATTCACATGTCAACCAGGTTTCTTTGGAATCTAAATGGGTATTTTTTTTCACATTTGCTTACTTATAATGTGTGTGTTTTGTGTGTGCACACTTACACATGCATATGTGTATACACATGTGGAAGCCAGAGAACAACTATTGGAGAGTTGCTTCTCTTCTTCTACTCTGTGGGCTCTGGGGATAATATTCAGGTCTACAGGGTCACCTGTACACACCCAGCCATCTGCTTGGGCCTTGGGATCTATAAATTTTCAATAATCTTTGAGAATGACATCTTAAAAGCTTTGCTCAAATTTAGCATTTACTCAAGGAATTTGGACATGAGATATAAGAGAGTATGGTAAAGATAAGGAGAAGCGGAGGTACCAAGAAACAGAGACTTATCTTTTTAGCCTTTTCCCCCGAATCTAAAGCAGCAATCTACCCCAGAATATTCAGCATAATAAGGATTCGTGCTTTAATTGCAATGAAGGAGAAAGAGATGGCAAGTCTCTTTTGTCAAGCAATAGTGAAACATTTAATTTCTAATAGTTCCAACCTTAGTCTCAAAAGTGACTGGAAAGAAACACCTGGTATCCCAATGGAAGGTCTGAGTCTGTTTGCCCACTGTATTTAACAGCTCACAGTTCTGTGATTCTCCTGAGTGCCTGGTTTGGGCTGCATTTCAGATGTAATTCATTTTGCTGAAAAAAAGAATACAGCACTCTCTGGTCTCTAAAGCGAATGTGTGAAGAAAGAAATAAAAGAGTCTCTGGCAGGTGAAACTTTTTCTCTGGTTAGTGCTGGGAATGTTAATAAATTTCTAGGCTGTCTGAAGATTGTTTTAAATATTTTTTATTGTTTATTTATGCTAGTTTACAAAGCTGAAGAATGAAAGCGTTTGAAAGTGTTGGGTTTGTTTTTTGTGTATATTAACATTGATGATGTTGAAAAGATAGTGTCTAAAACAGTTTCATATACACAATAATCTTGTGTAATTTAATTTTTTCTTCTATTTCACAGTTTATATGAAGTGCTTTTTGGTGAATTTTATTTACATAAGAAGACAGCAACCAAAGGCTAAACTAACTAAATAAAAATAAAGGCTAAACAGGGGAAACAGAAAAGGAAAAATCCAAGATCCTGGGTCCTAGATGGGCTAGACTCTGCTGGTCTGGTCTATGTTCATCTGCATACTAAACATTTCACGTCTTTTCTTTCTCCACGTTTGCTGGAAGACCAGCACAGATGTAGCGGGTGACAGGCAATTCACCAGTGTAGTTAAAATTCCTCCAGTTGTGGCAGCGTGTTAAGCTGTAGTGTTACTATTGTAACTGGCTAATTATGTAATGTCAACAATTCAGTGAGGTGAAGGCCTGGTATTTGTTTAAGTGAGACAGGCAACCCCAGGGCTCAGACTCAATGGTCCGGATGCATTTTTCCTGCAGGGTTTTTTTCTTTTCCATATTACCTGTATTCTTCATGGGAAAGCTCTTTGAAGAGTGTGACATATCTTGTTGGAAACTGACACAGAAGGAATCCGTTACAGCTCGGATTGAGCTATTTGTAGCCATTTGCTTCCTTCACCTTTGACTCCATGTGAATGGTCTGACTCTTCTTGTTTTGTGTCCAAACTATGGCTTTTTCATTTCTGCTTGCCCCCCTCCTCCCCAATGCTGTGGATGTGGCCAAGAGTGAGACAGATCTCTCCAGCATTGCATTTATGGAATTGGGGCTATTCACGCTTTCCTCTGAGAAGCCATGGCAGGATAGAAATCTAAGGGGTTTGGATGCCATCTTCCAGGATTACCAAGACTTCTGGTATGACTTAGTGGGTGGACTATGTATTAGGGGAAAAATACATAATTCTGACAAGATGCTTTTTGAGAACTCCAAGCAGCTGTTTCAAGTAAAACGATGAAATTTATTCAAAGTCAATTTTTGTTTCACTTGGAAGCAAATGTAGTTCAAAGAACGAGCTAAAGTAAACTGTACTTTAACTCACTCACTCCAAGTCCATGTGGTGTTGTCTTTGTCTAGGTTTTCAGGAACTTCCTTCTTTGTTGTCAAGGGTACCCATTCCAGAGTTATCCTTGTATAACCTGTGGAGGGTGGGAAGACCCTCAGAAATATAAGGCTCTATTTCTTCCATATGCCACTGGACCTCACACTGGCAGATGAGAATCTTGCTATTGGCTCTCAGGATGTATTGGTTTCCTCTTGCTGCTATAACAAACTGCACCATTAACTTACAGTTTTGTAGGCTAGATGTCTCACATGGGTGTTCCTGGAATGGAATCAAGGGGGGATTGTATTGATTAATGGTTTCTTTTGGGGAGAACTTTTTTTTTTTTTTTGCCTTTTCAAGTGTTTAGAAGTATCTTTCGATTTGTGGTCCTGTTCTTCCATCTTCAAAGCTGGCACAGTTGCAGCTCTTTGAACATTCCTCCGTAGCACCTAGAGTTCCTCAGTTGTGGACTTGGCTGGGAATGTTCTCTCCATGTGATCCCATCGAGATCACCCGGGACAATCTTTCCTTGTATGAGGTCCCCTTTGCCATGGGGCAGTAACAGATTCACAGGTTCCAGAGATTGGGACATAGACACACTTAGGGTCACTTTTGTCTAACACACATGGGTAGGGACTTTTCCATGATACATTCCCCCCAGAACTTCTGGTGTTTAACAAGAATCCAAGATATTAATGAAGTGATACTTGAGTGTTACTTAAAACTGTACCATATAAAGAAATAATTTTCAGAGATTCAGCCCATTTTTTAAGAAGTTTGGGGCTGATTGGCAAATGAAAAGGGAAATAGAATTGGGAAAGTCTGAGCTGTTAGAGAATGGCAAAGAAACAAACACTCCTGAGTCTGATGCACGATTCTCTAGATACTCAAGAGAAAAGGGGTAAGTCATGTGAAATTTTGTGCTATGAACCCTAGTTCACTCTGTGTAACCTGTTTTGGGATTCTCCTCATCTGCAGCGTGTCAATGTGTCTGTGTTCTAGAGCCCCTCCACTGTGCCTAGTTCTGAGTCTCAGCTTCACTGCTAACTGTGTGACTTTGGGCACTCATTTGCCTGAAGTGAAGAAATTTGGCTAAACAATTCTTCATATCTCCATCCTTTAAGTTCCCATGATTCTATCCTTTAAAAAAAAAAAAAAAGGTCCAGGCACGCAGCTTCTATTCTCCTTTCTTTTTTGTGTATGTAGGTGTGCATGCCTGTGTGGAGGTGCAGAGGTTGCTAGTATGTCGTTTTTCAACTTTTTTTTTCCATTTTCTTCTTTATGCATGTAGGGAGGTCAATGCGTGTTCACACACACAGTGTGTCTGTGTGTATGTGTGTGTGTGTGTGTGTGTGTGTGTGTGCATGCATGTAGAACTCTAAGGCTGATATCAGGGATCACTCTTGGTGTTTCTTCCACCTCGTCCACCTTTAGAGACAGGGTCTCTGATGAAATCTAGAGCTCACCTGTAGAGCTAGCCTGGCTAGCCAGCTTACCCCGAGGATCCCTAGTCTCTGTCTTCCAAGGCTAGAATTACAGGTGGGGTGCCACACCCACTTGGGTTTTTACATAGGAACTCTGGTCTTTCACTTGTGCAACAAGAGTTTTTAATCAATGAGCTGTCTGCCCAGCCATTCATCGACCTTATTTTTTAGATATGTTCTCTCACTGAATCATGGAGTTCTCTGATTCTGCTACACTGACTGGCCAGCAAGTCTCAAAGGTCTATCTTTCCCCATCTCTCCAGTGCTGAGATTTTAGTCTCATACCATCACATCTGACTTTTCTGTGGCATTGTTGGGGGTCAAACTTGGGTCCTCAGGCTTGCGCGACGAGCATGTTATCAAATTTGCTCTGCTTCCAGGTACATACTTTCTAAGGAAACAAAAAAAAAAAAAAAAGAACTTTCATGGATCTTGCCTGAGAGAACAAGGTTCACTACTTTTGTCTATATCAAGTCCATGAGTATGAACTATACACAGGGAATTATGTTATTTACACATAGGATTTTTCCTCTTTTAAACTCTAAACTCCACAGAAACTTGTTCATGTCTATGAAAATAATACAAAAATGTAGAGATGTGTAAAATTATTTGAATAATGCTAATTTTATGTTAGAAACAGTATTTCACACAGTTAACATAGAGTTAAAATGTGCCTATTGCAAATCTAGCTTATAAAGTTGAGTCTACAGGGCTAATCTTGTAAGTGATGTGGACATGTAAAGTGGATTATGAATATTCTTTCTTGTTTATTTAATATACTTTCCTAACATTTGCAAACTTATTATGTGTTCATTAAAAATCAGTATGAAGCTCCTTCAGAGCTTAATTTTATAATATCCTTGCTTCTATTCTTGCAAGTCTCGATTTTTACATGGTTCATATCTTAATTAGAGAATGAAATCTGTTTCCATAGTCACAAGTGGATTTTTAAAGATCCTCTGGTATACAAGCTGAGGAAATGTTTAGGAAAAGATTTACATTTTCAGAAAGGACTCAAAATCGGGGAACAAAGAGATAAGCACAGCTGTAGTCAGGAGTCCATTCAGGTCTGCCAGGCAGCTGTGCGCCGTCACACGGATGGCATAATGTCCCTTGTTTGTTTTATAATAATTGAATTACACACTGGTGCTGTCTTTAAAGATGGCTCATAATCCTTTCAAATGTAACTAAACAGCATACCTTCAAAAAGAAGTTGCCATTCAGTCTCCTTGCCTGGTGTTTGTAATGGATGCTTAGCTAGAAAAGGAAACAGACCCTTGAGAGCCAATGCTGGGGAAAGGGGACCCCTTAAATCTCCATCCAGATCTGTTTTCTGGATAGCCTACTAGAAGGAGGTTAGCTAGTCTGCCCGTGAATTATTTTCTTGCGATTAGAGGCAATCGTCAGTTCTTACCTCAAACATGAGCTACGTCATTGCTAATTCCTTAGTTTTAGGCTCTGAAGGCAGTTTGTGGCTAATATTTTAAAAATACTTTACATTTTATGCTAAGCAGTCTTTGAAATCCAACGTAGTACAGTTTTTGATTAGGGACATCTCAACTAGTCACTTTCTAATTCCTAGTAGCCAGCTATTGACACTCAAAGCAGCTTGCGCATAGTGGGTATGCTAGAGGATAATTACCCAGGTGGTAAAGAGAGTTTTCTTTGGAGAGAGAGACTGTCTGGAAAGACTAGAAGTTAAGAAAGAAGGGATTTTTAACCTTCTGTTTATTACAAGACATTTCTATCTCAAATTTCTAAAAATTACCTTTGAAAAAGGCCTTATAGAGCACCAAGGTATTCACTCTGTCAGGGTTTAAAGACTTTGCTGAAGGTGTGAACTCAGAATCAAACTGTACCACTCACTGGATATGCAACTCGGAGGAGGTAGCATAACCTTTCCGCACCTCAGTTTCTGCAACTCTTCAATGGGAATAATGATGATACCCACCCCATGCGCACATTGTTTCTATGAGTGTATATTCATGTAAATGCTCATCGGGTTCTTATATTGTGTCTTTTCACATTCTTCTGTCTGTACTCTCTAATCTCTAGGTCCGCCACTAGATTATTCACCTCTCCATATTTAGAGTACATTTAAGTAATAATCCTTTGCAATTAGGGTGCATACAATGGAGCAAGATGATTCTGTTGTGATTGCTTGGTCAGTACATGGAAGGTCTGTCTCCTTCTCTGACTTCTATCAGCATTTCATTCACGCAGTCTAAATGTCCCTATCAATTTTTACAGCGGCAGAGCTTGCAGATGGAAAAGACCTTGAGTCTTTTATCATTCGACCTGCTATCAAGACAGGTCTGCCATAGTTTCTCATACCTAGATGAAAGGTTTTAAACAACAAAATGCATGAATTTATATTCTTCCTGGTAAATGTTTACCTTGTTTGTCCCTTAACAATCATCTGTGAAAAAAATCTTTAAAAATCACATTTCTTTTAAAAGCATCAAAGCTAGCTAGCACTCCCTTCTTGATTTCTGTCACTGGCAAGCTAAACGTGCTTTCATATACCTTCATTTGAATTATTAATAAAAGCATTAGACTTCCTAAAAGATGGATAGTTGCACAGCTTTGGGAGTATGTCACAGCCCTCTGTTCAAGGGCCTCTGTTGACTTATTCATTTGGTCGATGCCTCAACAACTCCAGCTGCTCTAACAACACACTGCATGGCTTACGTGCAGACCTCTGCTTCTTACTGTTCTAGAATGTGGGAAACCTAAGATGAGGGGGCTGTCGGGTTTAGTTATGGTGAACAGGGCTCCAGGATGTGAAATCTGCGGGGGCCATGGGAAGAAGTCTGTACTTGATTTTAAGTGGGTGGAGAGCCATTTGGAGGTGGACAGGCAAGAGAGTGTTGGAGAACAGTTGGGGGCGGGGCTAGAGGGGCTGGTAGTGTGATTGACTTAGGCTGCCAGCCATGGAGGTTCTCGGAAGCAGACTGATGTGGGTGCTACTTAGAAGTCAGAGCAGCAGGTTTGCTGATGGAGTGGGTGTGAACTGGAGAGGAACAGGAGTAGAAACAATCTTCTGGCCAAAGCAAGATGAGGAAAGCAGTCAGTTAGTCAGGATGAATGGAATCAAAAGGTCTGTTTTAGACATGTTGACTTATGTGCAGAGTGAGACTCTGGACAAGTGTTTGAGCTCAGGTGAGAAATACTGTCTGGTGTCAGGTCAGGGCGCTGCCATGATGTGAGTCAACGGTTCTAGCTCTTTCTAGGAAATCATCAAAGAACTTTTAAAAAGGCAGACTTCTTCGCAGAAATTTTGATTTGTTGGGTTGGTGTCTGGGTTTAGGAAACTTTTTAAAAGGAAAAAGAGATGAAGGTGAGGAAAAGGAAGAGAAAGAAGAGCAAGAGGATGGGAAAGAAGAGAAAGAAGAAGAAGAAGAGGAAGAAGACTAGAAGGAAGAAAAGGAGGAGGAAGACGGGGAGAAGAGGAGAAGAGGAACAAGAATAAAAGCAACTACTTTTGTTGCTGCTGCTGCTTCCTAGTTGAGTCTAGACACAGCCGGAGTTGTAAAGGGCCTGTATGAGGGTTTTCAAAGGAAACAGATGAGGTCATCTGTCTGGGAGTGAAGTTAGATAGATGAGACACTTGGAGGATGAACCCTGAAATACATGAGAAAGAAGAGGGAGCAAAGAGAGAGAAAGTTTGGCAAAGAGACTAATCCTTTATTCCTTCACTACTTGGACTGCGGTCTCGAGGCAACACCTCTATAACCTTTGTGTTGTTAGAAATATAGCAGAATCTGCAGGCCCTGCGTAGATGTGTGTAATCACAATGTGCACTTAACAGGAACCTTGTAAAGTTTGAAAATCCCTAGTTCCAGGGCTAATGCAGATATGTCGATTCTCTCTCTCTCTCCTCCACACACACACACACACACACACACACACACACACACACACACACGCATGCACACACACACACACACACACTGAATCTAACTTGTTATGTTATCCCTGTCTCCTTAGATAGTTGGTATTCAAAACATATTTTGAGTTCTTATGTTTGTATGAGATGTTGGAATTTCTTAAGGTGACAAAGTCAAGTGATTTTCATGCATTTCAGTCAGTGAACTAGCCCCTCTGGAAGTAAGAAAAGGAATTTTGGTTTTTTTATGGCCCCCAAAGCTTTCTCACTTAACCATCTAGGCTCCGAGATCTGCAGTGCCAATGGCTCGCACCGTGAGCAGAAGTCCTCAAAGAGAAATTGCATCAATTAATTGAGTCACACGGTTGGCAGTAACATGATCATGGAAACAATTTATGTCTTGTTGTTTTTTTTTTTTTTTCTTTCTTCCCATATTGTTTTCAACAATTGGATGCATTGTGTGTTTTCGCTTCTCCCTTTCCCTCTCCGGATCCATAAAGGAACTTAGCACAACAAAGTTCAACATCTCTATTTACTCTAGAGAGGGAGTCTGAATAATAGAGTTACAGTGGGCGTCTTACTGGTGTGTTGATGTTACATGAAAGTAGCAGAGGCAGTTATTTAGTGCAATCGAATATTCTAATCAGGAATAGTTAGGAGCAAGTCGTGGGACTAGGGGAAGTAGTCACAGACAAGAGTTGAAATCTTTCTGGATTTTCTTTCAGGTTTTAACATTTCTTTATAATGTGCACATGTGCGTGTATATATGTGTATGTAAACATGTACATGGTACGGTGTATGTGCTTGTGTGTGTATGTGTGTCTATGTGTGAAAGAGGGACAGAGAGAGCACATACGCACATGCCAGAGTCAGTTTTCTCTTTATACCATGGAATAAAACTCAGGTCTTCAGACTTGGCAGAAGCATCTTTACCATCTGAATCATCTTGCCAACCTTCTTCCTTTCTTCCAAAGTTTATTTTTACCATGTGGTTGGCAAAGAAAGATCTGACAAGCTTCAATCGTTATCAGAGTGTTTGGTTTCTACAGCTAGGTTTATGGGTATAAGCAGTTACCCTTTATATTATTAGTTATCCTGTTAGTGTAAATTCTTTGACAATAGTCTTATAAAACTTACCTCAAGGTCATTAGAGATTGCACAGTGGATTCTTTTTTTCTTCTGTGTTTTTGCTTTAAAGCAATACCTGTTTGTGAGAGCACTGTGTAAATACATGGCCTGGCCCTCTTCTGCTTCTGCTTATCAGAGCTAAGTGTGGGCTTGTGTTTCCTGGTCTTTTGTTCTTCCGGCTAGCATTGCAACCCCAAATAATACGTTCCTGGGACTGAGGAGATGGCTATGCATGAAGATTGAGTCTAAACATGGAATTTCTTTCAAAACCCCACTTTCAGCATTAGGATTGACTAAGCTTGATTCCAAGGAGTGAGGTTAAGTCTTTGATGAAGCCAGTAGGACACCTGCCTTGTTACATACACTGGGTTCTCTTTACACTGATTTGCGTTTCCTACCTGCTAGCTTGACAGAATTTATCCACCATCTTTTCTGTATCATCTGTCATGTCAGTAGGAGTCTTCTGTGTCCTGGAGGGCAGGCAATAGTTGTAGACGGGAAGTCAAAGAGATACTTTCTATAGGATGATGAGGGTGTTTTTTCCCTATTCATTTGAAATGCATGGGTGATCAAGATTCTACATGTTTAAAATTTTGTTCACAAATATACTTACACGGTGGTCGAGTTCTTTGAAATCATGTTCCCTTAGAAATTGAAATGCATCTCTCTTATTGGACCCTCATCTCTAGTGTTCCTGCTGAAAAGTTGGATTCTCTTTCTATGATGAGAAGCTTGTCGGCCCCAAATTTAATAGAAGTTCTCCAAATCCGTGGCGTTCGGAATTGTAATGAGTTGTGGTTACTAAGGGACTCTTCCCCTCATTCGTTCTGCCTAGCGCGTACTAATTCCATTCTGGCTGAGATGCTTCAGGTTGTGGGCTCCGGGCCATGCACTTCTCTGTTCCTCTCTCAGTTGTTCTCTGCCAGTGTCTGTGTGTCTTCTTCATGGTGCTCATTTAGACCGGGTGTTTACATCTTTTCAAGTTTTTTTTTCTTTCATCCTTCTATTTCCCCCTCCTGTATATTGAGATGTGTGTTTAACTTTTGAGAGAGATTGATCCTTAACTCTACCCCATAGATTTTATAACATATAACCATTGACTCTTTAATTTATCTATTCTGATTTTACCTATTTGTTGTGTGCTAGATGGTTCTAAATTTTCTTCCATTCTCATAGATATTTTCTCCAATATTTTGGGCCTGCTTTAGATTTTTTTTTTTTTTGATGTTTATTTCAATGTGACCTTCAGTGAGAATGCACTGAAGTGGTCCAAGCACCTGTTTTCAGGAGATTCCTAGAAACTGCTGCCACCCTGACTTGTTGCTCCCTTTGCTTTTCTCACCCAAGTAACACAACCGTAGACGGGAACAAACACCACATCACGACTCTGATCTGCCATGAGGTTGGTGCCTCTTTGCTAACTTACAAAGTGTACAACATTGGACTGAACTGGCCTCACCAGCAGCCCTTGCAAAGAAGGAGTGGAAGAGCTTCCTCCTCTCCCTTGACTTGCGCAGCAGGCAGGAAGACTGCCTGGGGTTGGGACTTAACTTAATTACTTCAGCAAATGTGTTTGGTTTTTAAACTATAGGATGGGTCAGAGAGGCAATGGAAAAACCATTGTCTACCAAGTTGTTCCTGGGTCATGGGTGGACTCTGAAAACGCAAAGCTCTCTGAGATCCTTTCCCTGCCCCTTAAGAATCCATAGCCTGTGAACATGAAAAGATAACGCTATTCCCTAAAAAAAATTAGGCACATAATTTTAGCATATTTTACTTATATTACTTAGATCATTCTTAAAATGTCATGCAGATATAATGGCAACACATGGCATAAGATGTTTAAAAACTATTGTGTAAGGACTGGTGAGATAGCTGAGTGGGTAAGGTCCCCCTGCTTGCAACCTGGTGACTTGAATTTGGTCCCCAGAAAAAGGAGAATTGACTTCTGAAAGTTGTCCTCTGACATGCAAGTTCTCTCTCTCTCTCTCTTTCTTATTAGTCTCTCTCAAATAAAATAAATAAAATATAAAATCTTATAATTTAATACTTTGCAATGGTCAGAAATATTCCGATTGTCAATGCCTCAAATTTTCCATTAGCATGAGTACTGCTATTATTGAAGGATGAGAATGGAAAGGAACCATTACTCAGAATCTGGTCGAAGCCTTTGACCAGTTTAAGGTGGAGATTCTTGGCACGACTCACATAATTTGCTGTGAAGATTATTTACACGGAGGCAATGTTCTTTTTATACGAAGAGTCTCCAAATAAGATTGCTAACACAGCTTGGAGCATGCTTATGGCACAAATGTACATGATCTTTGAGTGTAGCCTGGCTCCTTTTCCAACTACAAACCTATAGTTTGCGAGAAGCTCACAAACACAATTATGGGCTTTCACAGTCACAGCTTACGTCGTAACTCCTTTGTGACCTAGTATAGCGTGAATTCCTTGCATCCTTGTGATCCGTGGCTTTGTCTTACTGTTCTGTAATGCTGCCAAGTGCTTCTCAAGAGTCACCTATGATTTCTTTTCCTAAAATGGAAAAAAGATAAATAAATAATAAATGGCTTTCTTTAAGCTATATAATTTCAGAAGCCACTAAAGTTGTATATTTGGCTGTTATCAAGACACACATCTCTCTTGAGAAGATCATATCCATGCCCCTTATCTTAGGCATGTACTATCCTCTTTCTAAATATGTGTTTGTCTCTCCCCCTTACTTCTCCAGCCAAATCTGTTTTAAAGCTATTTCTTACTAAACTCTAACTTTGACTCAAACTGACTCATTCTGGAATTCTTTGCTCTGGTATAGTTAAGAAGCCTAGGTTCCCAGGAACGGTTCAGGAAAAATCTGCTCCAGCTGCTACCTGCTTCAGTGTGCTGAGCCTCTCTCTGCTCCTGACACTTGGCCTGTTACTGTCTTAAGGAAACTTTTGTTTAGTGCTTAAAACAAATAGTTTCGGTTGGTTTTATAGTCTTTGCTGTATTTAATCACCTTGAGATGTGAAGAATCAGGTGTGGTGATGAGTCAGTGAACCAATGCTCAGGAGACGGCAGGAAAAAGAGCCCAAGTTCAAAGCCAGCCTGGGCTACATGGTGAGACTATGTTTCACAAATGAAAATATGAATGAGAGGAAGGGAAGGAGGAGGGCGGGAGGAAGAGAGTGGAAGGAAGGAAGGAAGGAAAGGGGAGAGGAGGGGAGGGGAGGGGAGGGGAGGGGAGGGGAGGGGAGGGGAGGGGAGGGGAGGGAAGGGAAGGGGAGGGAAGGGAAGGGAAGGGGAGGGGAGGGGAGAGTAAGAAATGGAGGAAGGAGAAAATTGCTATATGTAAATTATTTTGGTTGAAACGTCTGAAATTCAAGTATTGCTGTTTAGTTATTTAGAATGCCTTCTAAATACGCTGCAGAGCCAGTCCAGTTTAAACCTCTCCCTCCATTACTTGTTTGCTCACATTTCAAATGATTGTTATACTTCAGTAGGAACACTTTAAAGAGGGAAGCTTCAATAAAGCAGCCTATTTTAAAATGCAGATATACATGGCTATTGGTAAAGTATTCATCGCAAATGGGGATTTCTTCTCCTCTCTAGTAGTATTTCTTGTGTAGTTGTAAAATGGAGAAGCAGGGCATAATGGCGGTTAATGTCTTCAAGTAACTTTATTTTACTACAACAGGATTTTACAAAGAATCCTTCAAGTACCATTTCCAGCAGTATAAATGAGTGCTTTTAGCTAGAACAGCTGTAAGGTCATCTCCATATGATTTTGTTACTCCTTTCAAAAATCAGAATGCCCATAGCATGTTTAGGATGCTGAATTTAAAAAAAAAAAATGTTGAGTTTTTAAAAAAAGAGATTCACTGTGTTGTTTTAAAGACCTTAATTCTATCTTAATAAAAAATTGTTTTTTGTGTCCTTTTAATAAACTTATTTGAAAATGAGAGGTTATTTTGAAGTAATTATTCAATTTTCTACTATGCAACTGCATATTTAATTGGCTTGCAGAACACTGCTTTGAAGAGTCGTAATGATGATGTACTGCATATTATTTTTTTTGACATAACAGGCAGCCTGGCTGTCTGACCACAGCTGAGCTCTCTCTGATTTTCCTAATGACACTGTAGCAGGCTGTCACAGACATTGAAGGATGGAAGGTGGCCTCCTTGGCTTTCTATAAGCTGAATTCGTATTCTCCTTTGTTTTCTTTCTTTTCTCTCTTTACTTGCCTTCCATACCTTGTGATTAACCTTATTCTTGAGATTCTCCTTTTCAAAAAGGATATAAAACAAAATCATCAGGAAGATTTTCCTCCAGATAGTTTGATTGCCAAAGAACTCACAGTATCACTAGAAATCTCTCGGGATCGGTTCTACTGCCATTAAGCTGAACTAAACCTATGAGCCGGTCCTGTTTCTACAAGTCTTCAGCAAAGGGGCTATCATAACCCACTGCAATATTTAATAGACTTCCCTGTCAGAATGGCCTTTTATCCCCCTTAAATAATACATGCTGTAGTCTAAGCTGTATTTTTCTTCTTCAGTAAATATGAACCAGTCTTGCCCTCTATATCTAAGACCATTTCATAGAACTCGAGAGCTGAACTTGCACCGTTCTCATGTCTGTTTCTTTTGCTTGTCTGAGGTAACATTTTCCCATAGCATTCTCATCTTTTCTCTCTCCCCTTTGTTTATGGGATTCAGAATGTACCTGGGATGGATGGATGGATGGATGGATGGATGGATGGATGGATGGATAGATGGAAGGAAGGAAGGAAGGAAGGAAGGAAGGAAGGAAGGAAGGAAGGAAGGAAGGAAGGAAGGAAGGAAGGAAGCAAGCTGTCTGGTGCTCTATGTAAGGTCAGACTATAGCAGAGGCACCTCTCCATGTCACTGTCTGCTTAGAGATGGCTTCCCTTTGGGAAAATTAGACATTCTTCCAGGCACATCCAATGTATGACCCACAGGCCACATGTGACCTAGGACGGCTGTGAATGTGGCTGAACACAAAACCGTAAACTTATATGGACCATCATTCATAAGATTTTCTTCTGTGATTTTTTTTCTTTGTAGCTCAATTTCAGGGTTCCTGAATATGAACATTGCAATGATATCAGGTTGCATTGCAATGACATGCAGGTTGTTTCAGAGTCAAGAGGCTGGACATGCCTGTCTTGGACTTCTGATTTCTTGTTTCCCCAACTTAGCCATTCTGTTGATGATGAGTGTAGCTTGTAACTCACCCAAATGCTTTTGTATTTCACGTCTCTCTTCATTTGGAGTCACATGCCGTATATATTCCAGCATTCTTCATTTTCTTTGAAGAGATGTTACTGAATTTTGTTTTTAAGAGCTTTTTATATATGTGTGCAAGTACGTGTGCAAGGATCAGATAAAATATGAAGAGTTGCTGACACATGTCATTCTTCCTCCTCTGACCTCACAACACCCCCCTACAAGAGATGAAATATTTCTGCTATAATCTGGCCCTACACAGACTACCAGGTAGCCTCTCTCCATCCATCCATCCACCTCAGACACATTCCAAGATACAAGGGACAGGAAGGGGCAGACAGTCTACCAGAAATCAAACTACTTTCCAACTGGGTAGAAACATTACCTTTTACCAGGAAAGGTTTCCTGCTCTGCCACAAGACCTCACGTAACTTCAGGTATTGCAGATGGTGTTCCCAGTAAGTTTTCATGCTCTCTGCAAAATACTATCATGGTTATTAAACGTGCCGTGAAACAGAAAACTAACATTCAGGGGAATGAGTGACATGGATTTCCTGCAGTTTACTTGGGTGGATTACATTCTCAATAGCTGTATGCCCTTGCAGACATTCATAAGATTTGTTTTAATGTTTTGTCTGTCTGTTCCGTACTCCCTTTTTAAGGCCATCCAGGAAAGAAGCCATAAAGCATCTGCACAACTATTTTCTCATAACTTCCAAGCGAGTTCCTAAGGAAAATATTTGTTTGCTGTACTACATAATTTGTTTCACATTTTTCAAATGCCAACAGTGTGCCAGCTCCATAGAAAATACCCAGCTGCCCATGTCCAGAAGGTGTTCTGCACATGGAAGTGGACATTGGTTTAACAGGACTTGCTCACGCAAGGAAGCAAGGAATTTTGGGTGGATTTCAGTGTGCTGATGTTTCTTGGAACCCTTCCGTCTTTATTACTGTTCCTGTTGCAGTGATAAAACTACCTAAGAAAAGCAACGAAAGAAGAAGGGTTTTCTGGGCCTGCAATCGAGGGTCCAGGCCACGCGGAAGGCAGCAGGAGCTTGAAGCAGCTGGTCACATTGTGTCTCCAGTCACGTAGAGGAAGCAGTGAATGCAGGCACTCAGCTGGCATTCTCCTTTTCCTGCGGGCCAGGACCCAGGGGAATTGTGCCACCGGGTGGGTCGTCTCATGTCAATTAATGCGGTCAAGGTAATCCCTTATAGGCAACCTCAGAAGCTGACTTAATCTAGCTAATATCTCACAGGTGTGCCTGTCTCTCAGTTGCTTCCAGAGCTTGTCAAACTGACAATGAAGATTTACTACATACCTAGGAATTAAATTCCTCCTTCCAAATTCCTGTGCCTCTCCCGTCTCAGAATTGAGTGCCCATTATGTACAGTGCACCCAGGATGTGCCAAAAATCATTTCGGAAGGACAGTGTAGCAGCAGTACCATTCACAGATATATCTAGGGGCTTGCAAATATCTGATTGTGTATATTATGCCATAATTTCAAAGCTGATGAACCTATCTATAGAATTGCCTTTTTAGCTGCTCTGCCTTTGAATATAGTATTCCCAGCGCACCTATCCATACATTAGTTACTTGCCCATACACTTGGGATAACTTTTGCTTTAATTTTTTTCATGTATTCGTTCAGCAAGAATTGACGCAGATGCTTAGGTGGGTGCTCTGAATATCAAGATGAATGTCACACAGTCGCAAGTGCCTAGGAGGCTGTGGTTCAGCAGGATAAAGCAGGTCTGGACAGATAAAGGTCATCACAGTATGTGCAGGGCGCCTGGGCTTGCAGAGGAGCAGCGTATCAGACAGGAGCGGAAGGGAGGAGAAACCTTTCCAGGGAGACAGCATCTGAGCTGGGTCCTAAGGGGCAGTGGCCATTACATCTGAGAGCCAGTCTGTCCTATTGACTGGCAGGAGAGTCGCCTCTCTGGTCATTTACAGCTGATTCTAAAGAATAGCAGCCGTAATACAAGACAGGCAAAAGTGCATGTGAAAAATGCTACATCATTATCAACACACACACACACACACACACACACACACACACACACACACACACACACACGGGAAGAAGGAAAGGAGATGGGCTGTTCTCCGTAAATTTTGGTGAGGAGAAATGGCAGGTTCAAGGGTGGAGGTGAAGGCAGCAACTGGTTTGCTTGTCAAGGGTAGAAAATATGAGGTGGAACAGTCAGTCCAAATGGAGGGCCATAAAGCTGATGATTTAGAACATGAATTTGATTTAAAAGGTCATTGGGAGCCATCTCTAGATTGCAAAGACATTGTTGATGTCAACAAGGCCATGCATCAGGAATTATTCTTGCTATTATAATTTAATTTTTGCTGATCTCTTTCTACATGTCTAGTCCCTAGTGTATTTTTTTCTGCCTCCTAAATAGAAGTATTTGTTAAGTGATGTCCCATCATCCATTTCTTCCTCCTACAACTTTGCTTTTAAACTAGGCTCCTAGGTGTCCCCTTAGACTGGCCTGTGTCAGAGTAAAACTAGAACCAGACCTGGAGTGGAGGAGAAGGTTAGGCTAGCTAAAAAAGAGGCTTAATTCAAGAGAGAGCTGAAGAAAATGACCATGCAAGGAGAGGGGACACTAAGGTAGTAGAATAGACAAGATAAATAAATGTAGGGATGTGCCTCGGGTTGAGTGCTCGTCTCCCCTACGCAAGGCCCTGGGAGGCCCTCAAAATAGAAATAAATAAATAAATATGAGTGAAGAAATAAAATGTGAATGAAATGTTTTTCTCTTACGTGCTTGTTACTTGCAAGTGCTACCTTCAAAATGCTGGTAGGTTTTAACTTCGTATGATCAAATCCACTTATTTGTCAAACTCAGGGTGGGTAGAATATGGGGGCTTAAGAAAACAGTCACCAAACAAAAATTCCTTAGCATAGTGCTCTTGATAAATAAAGGTCAAAGGAAGCAGTAAACCAAAGATGGACTGTAGTCAGTCATAGGACCATCCATCTGTTGTTGATATTACTTTGGAAAAAATAGTTTCTAATAATGATTGTGGATATGATATTGATCTGAAGCATTTCAAGTCATAGCCAAGTCACATTTGAGTGGTTGGTTATTCGACCTAAACATCTTGAGAATAAAGCTTATGATGTAATCACTAGCAAAAAATCCATTTTCAAGAAATATCTTTATTACATCTTCATAGATACTTCACTTTGTAGCAAAAAGGCAACACTCATTTCTTTGAATGCAAAACGACATTAAAAGGCTTCTTCCCTCCACACACTTTGCTGGTTGGGTCTCCACGTGTGGTACACTCTTTGAGATATTTCTTTGTGCTTTGGTACTTTTTGGAAAGTTTCTGAAAATCAAGTTGGAGCCAGGCAGAGCGGTGGCCAACTTGGATATAACTATATTCTGAAGCAACACATTTTATAGCTGCCCCCACTTTAAGAGTGTCTTCCAGATTTTCTTTTTAGTAGGCCATTGAATCTTTTTTACTTTATGGCGCAGGAAGAAATGCATGAAGGCGTCTAAATTTAGAGGGTTCGTCTTGCATGTCAAACTGAGCATTGACATTTTAAATCCATAAAATAAATTGGCAGTGAATGTTTTATTTACCTGTTAGAATCTTAGCTGGATCATCAAGTAGCATTTTGCCAAATCTGGAATATACTCAAGGGTACAAAAATAGAAGCGTGATGCATCTAATCACAAATATTTGTGGGCAGACCGTGTGAGGAATTTAATGTCTTTTGTGATAACTTGGGAGTGTAATTTAGAACCAAAAATTCCTTGAAGTAAGCTGCTGCACTGCTTTTTTTTATTGAGCAAAATAATTCACTGTTTATTGAGACTGTTGTGGAGACAAAAGCATTCGAATGCTTTGCCTGTCTGTTGGCAAGCTTTTTGATAATGCTGGCTGGCGGCATGAATGGCCGCCGCACACCCAAGGTTAGACTGTAGAGTCGGTTTCTCCTTGGCTTTCTCTCCCTGAAGGCTTCCCTTTCATGTGTAGCCAAGTGAAAGTCTCCAAGTGAAATTTAGTCCTGCAGATCCTGAGGGAGGATCCAGAAGAAAAACAGTGGAGAAAGTTTGACCTAAGGCTTGGAGGGCAAAGGCGGGTGTGTGTGTGTGTGTGTGTGTGTGTAAGAGAGAGAGAGAGAGAGAGAGAGAGAGAGAGATGTCTTGTCTCTTGGACCTTTCTAAGGTGATGAATTCGTATTTATAACTTCCCTGGACATTGGACATATTTCAACCGCAAGAATGGTTCTAGATTTTCAAACCAATTGTTGTGGCAATTTCCTTTGGATGTTGCAGAAGAGAAATGTGTGTTTTTTTATTGCTCTTCCAAGTGCTTCCTTATTTCTCTTTCATCATCTACAGTCTGTGAGGGAATAAGTCTAAAGACCACTGAACTTCTGTTTGATTTGAAATCAGAGAAGACTTCATTGTTTTCGATATGGGAAACCTTCTTTGGACTAAAGCTGATTTTTTAGCTCTTTGGCGTTTTTGTATTTCACTGGGGGAAAAACACCATAGGAAAACACTGTCTGATGCACAGATGCCTGCTGGTGGGATAGGCGACATGAGCTTTCCAAGTCTTTGTGGTTATTGATCACTGAAATAGCCCTGGCAATGAACGTTTAGCAAGTCAGTGTGAGTTAATGAAGTTCTGCAGGGGGATGCGACCCGAGGCCAGCCATAATGTATATCGCTGTTATCTTAATACGTTTTTTCCTTTGCCTCTTGCTCTATTAAGGATATGTGATGATTTTAGAAGCACTTCAGAGATTTGCTTTGTGGAAAAGTTAATAAGTCTATTAGACCACTGGGGTGTGGAAGTGATCTGTAAGAAATAAATTTCTTCCCTTCCATCAGTAGATCACAAAAGAAGTGTGTCGTGGGCCATCTGGAATGTTTACAGATCTCTCCCAGAAGCAGTTTAGAGCGGTTTCTAAGTGTATTAAATCTGCATCTCAGCGTATGGATTTGTCTGGTGTGAATCTGAGCAGAGCTGACCAAATAGGGCTAATTGAGGTGGGGAGAAATCGAGAGAAAGGGCCATGATGGTGAATGAAGTTATTTGTCACCAAGTTTGTAATAGGATTTTCAATTAATTCATGAAGGCCTCTGGTGCCTTACATTAGCCCTGTCAAGATGAACTACGGCCACATCTGAAATGCCATCCCCTATTAAACGGTGCATGTCAGTGAATTTGTAATTTCTTCTGTTCAACCAGAAGACGAATGGATTCTACCCAGAAAACCAATGTGCGCCTCAGAAATGCACATTTCAAACTTCTCGAATTTGTCCTAGGAGGAGCATTCCTTGCATCGTTGTACAGTGAATATAAATGTTAAAAATTCAACCTCTGTGTGAATCCATCCAAAAGGGAAAGTGTCCCACTGCAGAGACAAATATATTGTCAACTGCCTCATTTCCCTGGTGACCAAGCTTTTCTCCCTGTGTGATGGTGATGATGATGGAGGTGGGATGGTTTACACGTGTAACATATTTCTCTGGATCGAAGTGTGTAAAGTCACTAAACTCTGACGATAGCCCAGATGAAGAAATCAAGGCCCAGAGCAGCCATCCTGTCCAAGGTCACACAACTAATCAATAACTAAGCTGGGATTCATGCTGGGGAGTCTACTTTCATCCTGTATCGCCTTATCATCGTCTCCTTGGCTACAAGGGCTTGCTTTGTTCTCTCGTCATTTCCCTCTCCTCCATCTTCATAGTATCCTGTCTTGGGAAATATAGCTAAGATGTGATATCTGTGTCTTAAGGAATGCATAGTACAGAAGCATCATGAAGCAGTGTTCAGATAGACACAAATTACAATTCTGCCTCCCACAAAATTGGTAGAGTCCAAAAAGGTACAGGAGGATAGCAATACTTGCAGACAATTTGACACTTGTGCCTTCCAAAGATCCTGGTTCTCCCAGCCACTTTAACGTCACATGGACTGAGTCAAAGCACTGTGATTGCCAATGGCATCTTGAGAACAAGAACCACTACTCTCCTTCATCCAAGCAGAAATGTGTAGCAAAAGGTTGATATATGTGTAGACTCGAGTCTAAATCCCATTTGCTAATCATTGAAAACTGTATCATGAATCTCTGTTGCCATCGAGGGCATGTAAATTCGGTCTTCTCCCCCCCCCCTTTTTCCCCCCTTCCCTTGGTAAGTAGACTATGGAGAAATCATGTGATAAATGCCACTTTACTGGGAAGATTACATTTAAAGAGCTGGAGAGATGGTTCAGGAGTTAAGGCCTTTGCCCAGCAAACAAAAGGACCTGAGTTCAAGATCCCCGGATCCCACATAAAGATGTGGGGAGAATATGGTGGCTGCCTGAAATTCTACAATCCAGGGTGATTCCTGAAGTCACCCTTGGACCTCCATAGGCACATAGACAATCCATTGCCTTCTTGTACACATACCTGCACACAAACATGTACACCCACCCACACGCAAACACACAAACACACACACACACATACACACACACACACACACACACAGAAAGATTAATCTAAAAAAAATAATACAACCAGTTTTAGGCCCATGCTTTGCACATAGCTGTTGGTCTACTTGCCCACTTAGTGGTCATTTTCCCTCGCTGCTCCCAGACTCATGCACCTGGCCCCGGGTGCTGGCCACATGTGGACTTCTTCGTTTATTGCTGGAAAACCTAGCATTCCTAAGGTCTCAGCCCAGGCATCCAGAACCCACCATGACCTGGCCTTGACCCGCCCTGCCTGTACTTGATGTTCCTTAATTTGTGCACCAGAGCAGCATGACCTTCATAGACTCAGTCCCTCCACTTCTCATGCCCGCAGCCTGCTGGTGCAGAACCTTCTTCCTCGAATGCCTTGCTTCCTTTTCATTCCTCTGTCTGACCTTGCCTGGTATCCCATGGGTATGCACTGAAATTTGGGGAAATATCCCAATTGCTTGCTCTCAAACTTCAAGTTCTCTGTTCCCACAAACCATGGATGTCGCTACCACTACATTTGTTCTATTGCTTATTACTACTACTACTACTACTACTACTACTACTACTACTATAACTGTTGCCATCTTATCTCTTAAGGAGGAAAATGGTGTCTTATTCCTTAAAGTCATCAGCTCCATCACATTACTTGGTTTAAAATAGTAAAACTTGATAAGTGTTTTCCAGATGAGTGAATACATGAACGAGGACATGAGGAGCAGAAGCCCATAATATTCAGTGAATTGTTACGGACCTGTTTGATTTGCCATTTGTCCTCTGAATCAGTGATGGGCAGCCATGCTCCAGAGAGGCCAGAGTTCTTAAAGAGCTAACTAATGCTCACGAGTGGGCCCTGAAGTCACATTGGAAAGGATCATATTGAATCTATCAGATGATTAAATTGCCCAGACCAGGGGAGGGGTAATACATGATTTTAAACTTGCCATTTAAAACCACATTGCAATGGAGGAACATTTAAAACCTCATCTCTTTGCTTATCCGCAACATGCTCTGGAAGCAGGGAACTGTAAAAGACTCTGTTGGAGCACTTGCAGAATATAAAGTCTGGGTAAGCAGGGCCTGGGACGTTCTGCTGTATTCCAGGCTTGGGCAAGAAGAGCCTCTCAGTAAATATTTGCTGAGTTCATAAAGTATTAAGACCTCTTGCTTACATTAAAAACTGCATCAGTAAAAGGCTCACCCCAAAATCTAATCTCTGCCTCAGAATGGTTATAAAATTGATGACTTATGCTTTGGTGTGATATTTTTTTCTTTTCAGAGCTGCTCATTTATCTCAGTGAGTAAGTTATCATTATAGAACTTATTTTTAATGAATTTTTAAATTTAATACTAAATAGCAATCCCATGTTTGTTTTTTCTATTTGTGGAATCCCATGTTTATATTTGCTATTCATTGGTAGTGCATGTAAATCATTTTTTGCCCGAGATTTTCTTCAAAGGATCAAGGTCAGGTTTGGTCTTGACTTCAAGCCAATGATAATGTTGTTACATTTTCAGGGACATAATTGGACCATTATTTCATTGAAATCCTTTTCTTTCTTTAAGGGTATACCTCAGTTACCATGTGCCAAAGCATTATATAACTACGAAGGAAAAGAGCCAGGAGACCTTAAGTTCAGCAAAGGCGACATCATCATTTTGCGAAGACAAGTGGATGAAAATTGGTACCATGGGGAGGTCAATGGGGTCCATGGCTTTTTCCCCACCAACTTCGTGCAGATCATTAAACCGTTACCTCAGCCTCCACCTCAGTGCAAAGCACTGTATGACTTTGAAGTCAAAGACAAGGAAGCCGACAAGGATTGCCTCCCCTTTGCAAAGGTAAGGCTGTGTGGGGCTGTTGGCAGCTCACCAGTTACATCACCTCTCGAGGAATCGAGTAGAAAACCCCACTGGCTGGATTAGGAAGAATCCCTTCATTCTACCCTTCAATTACTGGAATATGGCTAGTGTCTTGGAAAGATGGGCTAGTTTGTGTATGAACTCACTCTCTGTGCTTCTGCAGACAGTCAGTCTTCTTAAGTCACGAGGAAAGTAATTTTGTGCATAGATTTTTTAATATTAACTTTATTTTTAAGTTGTATTAACCTTGAATTTCTGTGTTTTTAGTCACCCATTACCTATTTTTTTTACCATTACTATTACCCCACCCTATATCCCTTCCTACTCTTACCATTCCCACCCCTTCCTGTGTCTCCCTCTCCACATGCAACTGGATTACCTCTAGGATGTCTGCATTAGGTAGTGCTTGGACACCCATCAGGGCACAATTGGTCTGCCAGCTTGTAGAACACAGAGGTTCCCCCTCTTGTTTGTCTGGCACCAGCTCCATATGGTCTCAGGGTAATGTCCTGTCTGACAGGATCATCTCTGTTCTCTTGCAAAGGGTTGTTAGACCAGCTATGGTAGAGGTCTAGTGAAAGCAGACACTGCACATAGACTCTTATGAAAGATAGTTCTGGTGGATGTTCTATGTAGAACTATTTTCATATTTAGAGCCTAGTTAATTTCTAAGCCTCTCGAAACAGTGTGTGTGCCACCCAAGGATGGTAAATTATAATTACAAGATCCTTACATCTTTATTTTATCTGCAAAATTCTTTGCTTAAAACCACAAAGGAATATATTTACTAAAGCAGTAGAATAGGCATGAGATTGGGCATTTGGTGTTTCATCAGAGAGAAAGTGAGATGTGAAAACTACCTCAACAGAAATTCAAGATGCAGTAGCCTTTGAAGTTCTGTTCCTTGATCTAAAAATAATCATCCAGCGCCTTTCCTAGATCATCGTTTTACCTGATTGTGAAAACATTCCATTTGTATGCTAAAGTTATGTTAGGCAATTTGCATTCATCTACTACTAAAACTCCAGTCCCTTTCTTGAGAAGGAAGATTGTAAATGAAAAATTTATAATATCGGCTGTTTCTCCAGGATGACGTATTGACTGTGATTCGCAGAGTGGACGAAAACTGGGCTGAGGGAATGCTGGCAGATAAAATAGGAATATTTCCAATTTCATATGTTGAGGTAAGTTCATCTTACAGAATCTTGAATCATATTAGTAAATGAATCTTGTGTGTGTGCACGTGTGTACTCGCATGTTGTGTGTGTGCCTGTGTACTTGCATGTGGGTGCATACATATGTGTGTAGACACCTGAAGTTGGCATTGGGTATCTTCCTTGTTCTCACTCCACTTAATGCAGCAAGCTCTTTCGTGGAATCTCACAGCACCTGCTTGCCCCAGAAATCCTGTCTCTGCTTCCTGAGTGCTGGGATTACAAGCAGCCACTACCCCTACACGGTTTTCACATGTGTCCCATCTTCATGTTTCGCCTTGTCCACTGTGCCGTCACCCCAACTTGTAAATAAACCTTAGTGCAGATTGGAAAAGTCCTCATAGCAAAGAACACCAGAGATGGATTAGAAAATACCATCGGTTGTATTAGAAAGAATTCCTTCATTCTATCTTCCAACTGCTGAAAGCTATGACATTTCAGACTCTGCTTTGTCTCACTGCTAAAAGCACGTCTGGGACTTGTTAAAAGTCCTGTATACTTACTATCCATCACCTATACAACTCCAGGTCCCGTCTCTTAGCTTTGAAATCTGAAAGCCTGCCAAGTTCCTGAGCGACATGGAAAATGAATATATTCGTTTACTTATTTCTTCCACTAAATGCCACATCCTTAGAACTGGAATAGTGATTCTCAGAGTAGCCCTTTGATAAACATTCATTAAGTGAATGAATGAATGAATTTTTCTCCATACCCCTACAACTTTTTTTAAAAAAAAAAAAAAACCTTTCTTTAATTAGCCACAGTCAGAAAATTTATGGGCAAACCTGGCTCAGTGAAGTCTTTTTAAAAAAATACATGAAGTAATACTGTCCTGTTATTTTAAAGAAAAGCAAAAAATAATAAGGAACTGGAGGCCACGGGCATGGCTCAGTTGGCAAAGTGTTTGCCACACAAGCATGAGGACCCAGGTTTGATCCCTAGTACCCATGTAAAAAATCCTGGCAACACATGACAGCAATCCTGGCATTGGGGATGTGGAGACAGGAAGATGCTTGGAGTCTATGGCCAGTCAGCCTACTGGAATCATTGAGCTCTAGGTTCATGGAGAGAAACCTGTCTCACAAAATAATACCTGATGTTGACACCTGATCTATACACACATGTGCACACATGTACACATGCAACTACACACACACACACACACACACACACACACACACACACACACGAAGTGAACAAAGTAATTATGACTTACAGCTGACCTTTGTTACTTCATACAGACAAAGACTTCATATCAGTGAGTAATAAGCATTGAAGGTATTGAAACAAAATAGAAGGTATTTTTCAAGAATGAAACCACCATAGACCAAAACAGCCACACAGAGTGCCGAGATCACAGGAGACATCTGGAAAAGCAAGGAATCTGTGTGGTGAATAAATGACGTTGGCCAAGAGAAAGAGAGATGTGATATAAGTAGGAGGGATACCAGGTGAGGGAGACCTGTATGCTCAATAGACAGAAAGCAAGAGAGAGAGTAGATTATTTGGGTTGTTAAAGGTAATTCTGTTGTTGACATACTAAGGCATGTATCTTAAAACATGAAAAACACAAAAGCCCTATCACTTCTTCTGCCATCTTATTTTATTCTGAGGCATGCCTCTTGCTTGGGATGATTCTGAAGACTGAAAGGATGAGTTTTATCATTGTAACCAGCATGGAGTTCTTCCTTAGACAGTAAGATTGCCAGAGTTTCCTAAAAATCAGTTTGACTACTGTTTATTCTGAGAAAGTAACTCAAACCATGTATCCATGCCTCTCAGGTATTCTAGTTTCTTGAAGTTTTTTTTTCCTGGAATGAAAGTAAACAGGAAAAGAATCCTTAACCTTCAATCCCTTTTGTACCTGACTTATGTATCGTTAACTGTGGGTCATGGAAAAATACTGGCATCTCCAAGTATTTAACTAGTTCTGCTACAACACATGAGTAAACACAGATTTGCTATGAAAGCCTGCCTTTACTTGTTGGGTATTATCAATATTACATGCTGATACTTGGCTTGTGGTGCATAAAAAGGTATTGCTATAGTCTTTGTTGTTGATATAGGGCAGGTTCGCAATTGTGCAAACAGGCATGAAAAGATCCACCCACGACATGTCCAGAGTCACTCATGATCTTGAGTCATTAAGATTATTTGCTCTGACTTCAGTTGGAAAGGTAGATTTCTATACAAGGGAAAGTATTTTCAGTCTTTGCCTTCTTTCCCCTTTCCCCCCCAGCAAATGTATATTTTCCTTATTTGAATCACAACTTTGCTAGCCAAGCCACGGTGGGCAAATCATCTGTCTGTGGAAAGCTGTGAGCGCGTCTTTCAAGTCGTCATACTGAATGGGGGCGAGGGGGCACATCTGGGGGATTAGTGACACTGGTTCAGCCTTAGGGGACTGAGATGGTGGGGGAACAGGTCATAACCTGCCCAAAGCCAACTATGTCAATATTGTGGACTGTCTTATTGGGCAGTTTCACATGTGGTAAAACAGAGTCATAGGAATTGAAGACCAAAGACTGGGACTTTTTCCTAACTAATACTTTCTCTTACTCTGTAAGCTTATTCACATTTGGTCCACTATAGAGCATAGTAGACAGTTCCCATGTTAATCACAAATTACAAAAATTTAGTTGTGAATGATTACATTTTAGGGTGGTGATGAAGGGGTGGATAATGGAGACAGAATCTCCCTGTGTAAACCGGGCTACCCTGGGACTCACTGTACCACCCATGTTACTTTCAATTCACCATTCTTCTGTCACAGTCTCTTAAGTGCTGGATATAGGTAATTGCTACCATGCCTGGCATAAATCATTTTCTTATGTTTTATAAACTGATATTTGCATCTCCATCAGCATTAGGTGCTTTTTTTGCCTTTATTTTCATACTATTGCAAAGCATAGTTGCCTCCTAGGGGTTTCGAGGTGACTGAGTGAGATAGTGTATCCCAAAGGATTTAGAATCCCTGTGCTTCATGTAGAATAGCCTGGAGCTCAGATTAGAGCATCCTTCAGTCTACCAGATAAGAATGATCAGAAAACAGAATGTTGACATCACGCACCAAGAGGGAAACACACCCAGAGCTGACTTAAAGTATTAGGACCACATCTTTCTGGGAGATTTGCAAACAAAAGCCAACCCCAACTTATCATTTGGCCTTGATGAGGGAAAAAGACGCTGGGAGCTTGCTTCGGGAAGAAACTGTAGCACAGCGTGGGCTCGGGAGTTACGGAACTGCAGCAGAATCAGCTTTTCAGCTCCGAGGACTAGAGGGCAGGATGATGTGGAAAGAACTGAGCCCTGCAAGCCGGTGAGGGCTCTGGTCGAGGGAAGACTGGGGTAGAAATGCTGCTGGAATAGTTTGCTCATCCTTCCTGCCTTCAGCAATCTCCTCCTGCATTAAAATTGTAGCAGTGGTATAGTGATTCACACAAATGTCCTCTTACCAAAATGAAACAAAAAAAAATCTTCAAAGATTGAACAGAGCTCTGGGAATATAGTGCAGCTGATAGAGTGCTTGTGTAGCATGCATGAAGCCTTGAGTTCAATCCCCAACCCCCTCAAAAAAAAAAAAAAAACCCACAAGTATGGGGTTTCAGTATGTAATTTCAGTGCTCTAGAGGTGCAGGCTGGAGAAGCACAAGTTCAAAGTCATCCTTGATCACTATTGCAGTTCGCCTGCATGGTTGCTGATAAATGACCATCAAACGGCTTAAGGGACAAGAGGTTTATTTCTTATGACAGTCTGGTTGCAGTTCTTAGTCCAGCTTGAAGGGAGAGCATGCACCAACATCAGGGCTGAGGGAACTGGCCACACCATCACCACATAACAGCTGAGAGATGGACAATCTTTACTTGCCAAACCAGCATGTCTGGCCAAGTGTACAAAAGGAGGCCAACTCTCTCAACCAGTTCTCCGTGATTTATTCCAGAGCAAAGTCCCATTCACTGTGTGCTGGGCTTTCCCCAGCAGCTAGAAAATCTCCTGCAGGTTTGCTCTGGGCTTAATACAACCACTAACTCCCGACAAATGACCCAGAGTGCAAACCCTAGACAGTCAAGTTGTCACCTGTGCCCAACTATGACAAGCACATTGTGAGTTTGAGACCAGCTTGGCATACACAGGGCCCTGTCAGTTTCTTGGAGTTCCCATCTAGTTCCTGTAATAATGTTCTTTTGCTTTGATCTGATCGACCCTTCCTCTCAGAGAGACTTTTAGCTAACAGTACTCTGACCATATTTTGAAGATTGTGCATTCCGTTATATTTAGGCTGTCTCTCTGATTGGAAGCAAGCAGGGAAGCAGCAAGAGAAAGGATTACCTTGGGGAAACCAGGGAATTCTTGAAGACACCCTGCCAAGATAGGGGCATAAAAGATAGTTATACAGGACTGAATGCAATCAAAAGCAAGTAGTTTATTTCTCTTGGTTCAAAAATACTAGATGTCTACAAAAAAATATCTGGAAAAATTGTTAACAACGTCATTAATCTGGAGCTGACTCATTAGTTTTAGCTGTCATTTGGACAACGATGACATGATGCTTAACATGCAAAAAGTTTGATGAAGCAGATGCTAAATATGGTTTTTGAGCATGTTTCAACATGTTGTACATGGAAGGCTTATAGCATACTATAAATTGTTAGTAAGTGTCTTATTTTACTTTGATTCTTATTCATTTGACATATCACTCACTCAAGTTTTCTGCGACAACAACAACAAAGTTATTTAACCCTTGTTTCTTTGTTGTCTGAAGGGACACATTTCTTGCAGATGGCAAGGAGTGGGTGTGGACTAAGAGAAAATACCCCTCCGCTGCTGACAGAAAGAAGGGCTGGGTTTCCCCTTCTTTAGAAATCTTTCCAGATGTCAGGCTTCTGACAGGCACTCCCTCTCCACCTTATCTGAAGCAATTCTTCCTCTCCACTTGCTTTATCTCCACAGGTGGTCCTGTATTAGAAAAGAAAGCTTGGACTTTGGAACCAGGTGGCCAGGATGCAAGTCTAGGCAATGCTAATAGGTATCTGAGTGACCCGGGGCTGGTCTTGTTAAAGCAAGATCGTCTCTACCTGGGGTGAAGGGATTGATTCGGTGATGCTCAGAAGCATCTGTGAGTGACAACTGTAATTCTTCCCACTGTCCTGGCTGTTATTCCTTCATAGCATGTTTTTCTACTTGTAGAGTTGATGCAGCTGATTCCTGCTGCCCTCCCTACATTGGAATGTGAGCCCCTGAGGGCCAATGGTGTTCCTTGCCTTCCTGATTTTATCTTGGGTTTCCAAGGTTTTTGCAATGTGCCCGCTCAACATAGGCTCCCAATAAGTGCTGCTTGAGGGCTAGAGAGATGGCTTAGTCCTTAAAACCTTGCCTCCCAAGCAGAAGGACCTGAGTTCAGATCCTTGGATCCCACATAAATGCCAGGTGGGTGTGGCTGCCTGGCTATATTTCTAGCCCTGGAAGGTAGAGCCTGGGAATCCCCAGAGCAAACAGCTAACCAATCTAATAGCTTGGTTTAATTATAGTCTCAGGCTTACAATAGTAAGATGGAACATTCAGGTACATTTGTGTACATAAACCTGCACACATATACACAGACCTACATGGAAAATACACATACCCATGCATACACCCCATACATTCACACCATAACACACTTACCTGGAAGAAAGAAAAATAAATAAAATACATACTATTGAAGGAATGAATTATCAACCTAAGAAATTGTAGAACAAACGCTTCTAAACCAGAACAGAGTTGGTTTTAGATTTTGCCAACTTTAAAAGTTTTCAGTCAATGTTATCATTCCCTACCTGTGCATATATTTTATTAAATTATCTTACATTGTGTTCAGAGGTTACATGTTTAAGAGTCATTGGTTCTGTGTGATCTCAGCAAGATCATTTGTTTGTATTGTTTTGTGAGACAGGATCACACTTCATAGCCCTGGTTGGTCTGGAACTTGCCATGTAACCTAGGCTTAAACGTCCAGGATCCTCTGGTCTTAGCTGAGATTATAAGTATAACTGCCAGCCCTCTGTAGTAAAAAGTGTGTATGTGCGTGTGTGCGTGTGTGTGTGTGTGTGTGTTTTAAACAGGCTGAAATTGGACCGGAGTAGTGAATATACTTCTAATCTTGGTACTAGGGAGTTTATAGACAGAAGAATCCAGATTTGTGGATCAGGTTGTACTCTTAGAAAATCCCTGTCTGCAACAAGCAACAAAACCACCAATAATAAATAAGATTAAAAATAAATAAATAAAGGTAGGCTGGACTGAGTTTTTAACCATTTTAAAATTCCCCTAGGAAGGGGCCAGCAAGTTAGTACAGTAGTGTAACTGTTACCCTTTACAGTTGCTGTGAGAGAGCACCCAAAGTCAAACAATTTATGGGAGAAAGGGAGATTTATTCCCCTTAGGGTTCCAGAGGGAAGATACATAGCAGAGACAGCACAGCTGAAGCTGGCAGGCAGGCTAAGTCACAGCAACATCCACATGGCTGGAGCATTCCTGGAGCATCTCTCTTTCCTATGTTCTGTGGTTCCTTTTATATAGTCCATTACTGGGAGGTTCCTATGAAATCTATGGAGGTTCAGATGGGATCTAGGGCTGGTATAATCCCTTCAGGTGGTCTCAGCTGATCTTAATACCAGGTGTGTCAAGTTGACACTCAGGACTATCACAAGTGGGTAGCACACATTACTTACCAACCTGGCCACTGTGCTTTCAATTTCCTGAAGTCATATGTGAAAGGAGAGAAATGACTTCCAATAGTTGTCCTCTGACCTCCACCCATGTGTCATGGCATGACTCAAATATTCTCCCCTCCCCATCTCTCTACCTCATTCTCTCTCTCTTTCAAACACACATTCTCTTCCTCCCATGCTTATTTACTCAAACAAACAAGCAAATAGAAAAATAGGAATAAATCAATGTTTTTAGAAATGTTCCCAGCCTAAAATAGTGGTAGTTATGTTCTGTGATTAGATTTGAAACATCTACTGTAATATAAGAAAAGTTTCCCTATAGAACTGTAGGGTTAAGGAGATGCTGGATATGAAATTGAGATGCATCTGTTTTGTGGCCAGGAGATAGACCATTATCAGTGTGGACAATGGAAAATCAAATGCACTGTCTCAGAACACAAATGACTTTGTCAGTGGGAGCCATCCTCCACGTTATACAATTCAGAGATACTGTTTTTGTTAAAAAGATAATAATTTGGAGTCTTAGGTACATAGTTTGAAGTTGCTAAGGTGATCCTTGGAAGACCTAAGAATAGCTTTGTTAAATTTTTTTTAAAGCCTTTCCTCTACAGAATAATGACGGCAGAGGGGCATAATAATAGTCTTTGATCTAATAATCAAAGAGTTGATTGAAGTACATAAAAAGATATTGAAGTCTATAAAAAGATACTGTAGCATTTATATTTTTGAATGTATTTCTCCCTTGAAGATTAAAAGGTATAATCACTGTTTACAAAAGAAATTTAGGTAAATTGTTGGAAAGTTGGAAAGAGAATTACTGTATTGATTAACACCCAAATTTCCCCTTCAGTTCTGAAGTGAGCTAATTTTTACAAGTGAAACTTGGAGAATTTAGAGAATTGCTCTGTTGCTCAGCACAATTCTTTCTTCTTCAACGCTGACCGACTGGATCCATTCGACCTGCTTCTGAATGGATTTTTTTCTTGAGCGCAGAGGGCCATGCCATATCCTTTGAAAGGAGCCAGCTTGGCAGAGGCGATGGTTGCTTTTCTGTCTGTCGCAGTTTTGGAAGGGAAATTAGCTCTGGTTCTTGAAGTTCTTAAGACAAGCGCCCATCTCCTCTGAGGTCCTCTGACAGCTGCTTGCTTCACAGTCGCAGCCCGAGACCCCATAAGTAAAAGGGTCCCTTAGGCTAGGGACGGACGTTGCCAAGGTCGTACCTGCCCCATGTGTTAACCCTTTCCTGGTTAAGAGTTTCCATGAGGAGAACATTCGGGGAGCCGAGGCTCTGAAGATTAGTTAATGTTTATTGAGCTTTCCTGCATGAATGGACAGTTTCTGGTACTCTGAGCAGTTTTATAGGACGTAAAAATGCAGATCTCCTGACTAACCCTAATTACAGCCCTAGAGTAATGACTAAATATTATATTTAACAACCATAGCGACTGCCCCCAAATTATTTGCAAATTCTTTTAGCCTGACTGTATTCCCCACAGGGACCCGAAGCCAAGCTAACTTTGCTGATTATTCCTAGAAACATACCTTAGAATCACTGCCTTTACAGCTCATCTGGGACATTCCTTCATCATGTTCCTGAAAACTCATCCCTTCGTCAAGGTCCAAGGAAATGCAGTCAATTCTTATGAGGTCTTTCTTTCCTCATGTTTCCGCACAACAAAACCAACTCTATGAAGCCAAATCACAGCAGCTCTGTCCTCACTCTGTGCCTGGATCTGGAACTCTGAGGCTGTAATAGCGTGTGTAGATGATTTATTGTTTTCCTGAGTCCCTTGAGAATATGTTTTTACCTACAGAATGGTTTTAATCATTTTACTCCTATGAGAGAATAATCACATGCCAGAAAACTTGAAAGGAAAATGAATAAAGCTAAGTTTCATCACATATAATTTTTTGGCAAGTGTTTTGTGTGGAGGAAATACCTTGTAGTTGACAGACGAGTGGCGCCCTCCATCCTACCCTGAGTTCTTGACCTGCACTTGCTTCAGAGAACTTGTGTGTGCTGGTCAGTTTTAGCTGTCAACTCGCTATTTGAGATGTGAGCCTGCGAGTACAGCTAATGAAGAATCACTTTGTTAAGGCAGGCTCTGAGCAAGCCTGCAGGAGAATGTTTGAATGGCATGAATGATGAGGGAAGGCTCATCCTGTAGTGAGTGGACTCATTCCCTCGGCAGGTGGAGAAGTTGGAGAGAGCTAGTGAGCATTATGACAAGCTGAGCAGTTAGAAAGCAAGTCTGTAGACTTGGTATTGCCTCTCTGCTTTTTTTCTTCTTCTACTTTTACAAGCATATTGAATATTCATCTCAGCTTCCCTCCCCTCCATCTCCTCTTCTCCATCATTCCCTCCCACTCTCTGCTTCTATGCTTCTGTGGACCCCCAAGGTTCACTCTGGCCTATCTACTCCTGTGGCTTCTCAGACTTCTGTAATATATCAAGTTATCTCTCTTCAGGCCACCCCACTGATATGTGTATTTCCCTTCACTCATCCAGCTTTAGACTCAAACGTTTCCCTGTAAGTGCCCATTCAATGGGTATAGTAACAGCTACCTACTGCTCTTGGCTTTGTATATGGAGGGACTTTGTATATGGAGTGATTTTCGTATATGGAGTGGCTTTGTATATGGAGTGGCCAGTTCCGTCGCTCCTGACACTGTTGATTCTCCTGCTATGATGTGCTGCTCCGATAGAACTGTAAGCATGAGTAACATTCCCTTGTCCCCTAAGCTGTTTGCATCAGGTATTTGTCACAGCCACAGAGTTATAAAACCAAGACAGCATGAGATCGCTAGGGCTCCAAACGGGGAACAAAACTGCTCTTCCTATCCCATCTTTGCTTAAAAGGTGTTATAGAGTATTTTCATTTTTCATGAAAGATGAAAACATTCTAACTTGTAAAAAGTTGATTATCAGAACAATTAATTACCCAATTTCAAATCTCAGGCTTCCTTTCTTAGAGAAAAATCAAAACTGTTAGTCAAGCTCATAATATTTTAATATATTTGAAATCTTATTTTAAATTATTTTGTTATGTTGTCATATGCATCCTAAATATTGCTTGTAACAAAAGTTTTACTAAGCACAGTATGTTCATTTTAATCTTGTCTCCTATGAAAAAGATCAAGTGACTATTCATTATTCTGGGCACTTGAGTATGTATGGAGCAAATGGCTTGAGTAGAGGTATTCTGATTATACAATCAATAGGAGGAAAACTTCTATGTCATGAAATAGAGTGTCTCAGGAATTCTTAGTGTTGTAAACCAACATTCTTTTCATAATAAAGTCTATTGCCAGTATCTGGATTTATACGCATACCATGCAAACCTTTTGCCATGTGCTGAGAAGATTTAAACAAGTACGTGAAGTCGTAACATCCTATCTTCAGTACTTTCTTTCTTCTTGATCACTCTTCTTCTCCACTCCATTCATCTCCACACCCTCACACTTTAGGAGTCTAGCATGGAAGAAAACGCGTTCCTTGATTTATTGACTGCCACCACATTACACTGGAATGTCTGTGAGTGTGTCCTTTTACACTGACAAAACTTCACTTGGAATGTAATGGCCATTCCATACCCTTTACCTCCTGGGATATATGTGCATTTCCTCTGTAGTATTCTTCCATCTGGTAATGAGGCTGTGGAAAGTAAAACGTAGTGTTGGAATGCATCCTTTTGGTTAATAGGTGTTTCTGATTTATGATGTGCTCGTATACAAAATAGAAACACGTACGGACCTCATGCACTGCTGCCGATTCCTATAGGACAATGACATCAGCTGATCTCAATCTTAAGGTTCTGCGTCCTTCCCCTCCCCAGCGCTACAGTTAGTTGTAGATGTGCTGCTTTCGCCCTAGCAGGTATAGCAGCTCTCAAATCTTATCTTTCAGTGCCGAGCTTGGTTCTATCTGGTAAAGTTTTCTGTGGTTTGATCATGAAATGTTTCTTCTCCTCTGAACGTGCTGTCTGCTCCAGGTCTCTGATTCTTTAAGAATCTCGTCACATCATTTATCTTTTTTATTGTTAGACATGTCAGTTATTCTGTTACGTGACTCCCCCTTGACATAGGAGCATGATTTGCCTTTTGCTCTCCTAGAAAGCATATTAGATGACTACACTAGCCTCAAGTGTGGCTCTGCAGCTCTCCTTCCTTCTCTTGCCATAGTTCTCCCGAGGTCCTCTCATCCCGAATTTTCCCTGCATCTAGTTTTTGGCCTCTTAGACATTGAAATTAACTTTGGGTTGCCACTAACTGCTTTTTTTTTTTTTTTCATGTGCATGTGTTCTATGTGTTTTTGCATGTGTGCCAGAGAGCATGTGAGTGGACGTGGAGGCCCAAGTGTGATATCAGGAATCCTCCCTGATCACTCTTCCATAATACTGCTTTCGAGGCTGGGTCTCCAAACCCAGAGCTCCACAACAGGGCTAGTCTACATGCCCAGGTTGCTCTGGGGCTTCCTAGGCTCTTCTTTCCAGGCTGTAATTGTCCACCTATCTTTTTTTTGTTTTGTTTTTCTTCATTTTTTTTTTTTTTTTAACTTGGGACCTAGGATCTGTACTGGTCCTTTTACTTGAGCAGCAAGTGCTTTAAGCGCTGACTTTCTTTTGTCTTCTGAATAACATCTACCGCTAGCCTTAATCTCCTTGAAAGTCTCTTCTTTTTTTGTGTCTGTGACTTCAGTTTGGTGGTCCATCTGGGAAACACAGCAAAGGCTTCTGCAACCTTATGCCATTTTTTCTAACCTTGATGTTTCCTTCCTAAGTCAGATACCGCCAAGTTGTGTGAACCCCCAGAAGGCTTTCATCCATGACCTGCAAAATGGTTTTTTTAGAGTTCATTTTTAAGATGTAAAACCAGGAGATTATATGAAACTCTAATCTCAACCGATACTTCCCAAATTGCTCGAGAGAGGACACCAAATGTGGCTACCTTCAGGAGTGGTCTCCTTCTGGCCTTCATTCATTGACTCGGTAGCCTGTGACCTGAAGTCTTGCAAATGTGTGTCTCCTATCCTTAGTATTAAAACCTATTGTTTCTGTTTTCTTATGAGTCACAGAGAGTGTGTCTCTGTTTCTCTTTATCCTTTCCAGTACTGCGCCTGGCATGTAACAGTCATTTGCAAAACATCTGGTGAATGAAAGTCTCCATCTGGGTTGAGTGTGGTGATTGAAGACCCAGGGACTCTATACCTGACGCAGAGGTCTATCTAGAGAGTATTTTAAGTGTATGTGGGATGTTAAAGTTTGGGGTGGGAAAAGGTACATTTAGGCATAATATATTACAGTTCATTAGATCCGACTTCAGGTTATGTCAGAGAAATCAGAGGCGCTTGCAGGTATAGTGTCTTGTCCGAGCAACAAAGCAGCTTAATGGTGAGCTAGGACCGAATCACAGGAACATGTTGGTACAGCACCTCCCAAGTCTCAAAGTCAGGTATTCAGGAGCTCTGTGGTCTTCACTCTCATATACAGCCAAGGAGACTAAAATCTGGGAATGTAAGTGGCTCTCCCAGAATGATAACCAGTGAGGGCAGAGACCTCCTGAGCTAACCCCTTTGACTTCAAGTTCAGAGTTCTTCTTGTGACTTTCTCTGATGATGTCTTTTCATCTCTCCTAAGCTGAAGTCTTGCTTTAGGTATTCAGTGTCATGTGTCTTCTCTTGGTGCCTTCACTTCAAAATCAAAAGCAGGAAATATTTGCTTTTTAACAGTGGGTAGTCAACAGAAGCAAAGATTATTCTAATAAACCAGGAGCTGAATAGCTGCATGTTCATCTTCCTGGCCTCCTACAGAAAGCAATTGCTTTGGGAACCTCTTTCCTTGGCAACACATAGTGAGGTTCGTAGTAAGAGTCCCTGCTCCATGCTGGACTGCTGTTTGACCAAGCGACCTCTATCCCTGTAATTACTTCAGGCCTATCAATGTGGGTCTTAGAAGATCAAGGCATGTTCCAATCTTCTCATCTTTCTTCAGCAAATGTGCTTCTTGAGCCCAGGAGGAAAGTACCCTGTGGCATAGCTTCTTTCTTCTTCCAAGCTTCTGGGAGTCTAGATCTGAGCCATCAGTATACAGATCAATACTGAGCTAACTGAACACAGCTCATCCACCCTGGGGTGCGATTAAGTTTGTGATAGACTTGGACTTCAGAGACTTGATACCATCCTTGCATTGAATTCAGGTTCTCATGCTTGCATCTCGAATTCTTCTAGTAATCATATGTAGTAATCATATATTAAAGTTTACATTGGGCTAAATGAAAATATTGCCAAATTAAATTATACCTCCTTTTCAAAGGTAGTTTCTCAGGAGTATCAAGTTCTCCATATATCTTTTGCTTCAGTTGCATAGTGCTGGTCCAGAGGTAATCTCTTCCTTTGATCATCCTGAGAGACCAATGTTTTCATTCTTCACATTTAATTCTATAGACCTAAACAGAGCTGTGGCCCATAAGGCTTTCTTCCCAATTTTACAAAACCCACAAATAACTCCATCAGTCTCTCAAAGTATTCCTTTCGTGTGAGCCAATCTTATATTATAAATGAGGGCTGAGTTGACTTTATATATTTGAATCATTCAAACACAAAAACCTAAATTGGAAGGAAACACAGAGGACAGTGGGGCGCGAAGACTTCATTGCACAGGGCTGTCAGGGAAGACAGCTGAACTATTTTCATTTCTACTCAGAAGGCGGGACTGGGCATGAGTGTCTCTGAGGATCTCTGCAAAGGGTCTGACTCATCTGGGGAAGGCTGAGTGACTCTGGCAATGGCTTGAAATGTCAATGTCTTGTAAGCAACATGGTTTGCAATGGTGCATTTAGAACCTGCAATGAAAAGGAGGAAAGCTAGCTCAGGGGTCAGTCACAGGCCAACTGCTGAACCTATAGAATAAACCTAGTGCCATCTTGGCCTTAATCTTTATACAAGAACAGATGGTTAAATAGTTCAGCAGAGGTATAGGGAGGAAGAGGAGGAGGAGGAGGAACAAGAGGGAGGTTTTATAATACTAGGAAAGAAAAGTTTTTTTCTCAGTAATTCTATGTTAAATTTTTGGATTTTTTTTAAGCATAGTTCTGCCCGTATAGTAAAGACTAATAAAGTAACCGGGAACATACTGTGCAGCTCAGCTAGGCTTGAACTTTCAGTTCCTGTCTCAGCTTCCAAAGTGGTGGGATTATAGACACACATCACCATCCTTAGCTCGACTTGGAACTAAATCACTATGCTGGAAAATATTGGTGAATTTTAAGCAATTTATTTATCAAATTTATTCCTTTAAAAACCCATTAAATCTAACCAGTTTGCTAACTTAGGCATATATACAAAAATTCATGCATATTGAATAAAGAACACTTTACATGAAAGAGTGTTTGCAGTACAAATCTAGAAGACAAAAAAATATCAAGAACCTATTGGAAATGTGGGTTAAATATGGAAGTAGGCAAATACTAGAAAATTAAAAGAAATGTTTAATCTCATTAAGAGAAATACAAATGAAATAATGTGAACTCATTCCTGATCTTTCCCACTAATAGAGACTTACAATTATTAGTAACACTACTATTGGGGCTAGAGATTTCAACCCCTGAGATCCACATAAAGGACAAACACTCCACAAAGTTGTTCTCTGGCCTTTACATGTACAGCATACTGTATATGCTCACATACAGCAAGAATAATAAATGCATTTTTTAAAAATTAATACTGTTAACATATTGGAGAAATAAAGCAAGGTAGTGAAAATTGAGATTTTTTTTCAAATGCTATTTGACTACATTCTTCAAAAAGTTTTTTAAGAACTGGAGAAATGGCTCAGGGATTAAGACTGTGCCTCACAAGCAGAAAGATCCCAAGTCCCATGTAAAAATTCCAGGTGGAACCAGTGGCCTGCACTTTGGACCCTGGTAGACAGAGCCTGGAAAATTCCAGGGCAAAGCAATAAGGAGGGAGAAGCAATTAAGAATGGTCCCAAAGTCACCCTTTGCCCTCCACAGGGACACACAGTGCCCTCTGACACACACACACACACACACACACACACACACACACACACACATAAAAAAATAATTTTTTTCAAGTTTGAGCTAGCAATTTCAATTTTAGGATTTTGCCCTTTGATATGAATGGCACAGACAGGACAAATGATGTCTGCCTAGTGAAATATACATGTGCCCCTGTGTAAAGATGCTCATGAGATGTTATTAAGTAATGACATCCACTGCCTGGTTGCATTTCTACTAAAAACTAAAGAAGTAGATGCTTTTGTTGGAACCTTTACATAGAAAATGTATAGAAAGGCTTGTTGTTAATTGGTAAGCATAAATAAATCTAGAAAATGGATCTGGAGGAGACAGATGTGTGGAAAATGTTCTCTACTTTTGATATTTTATTCTGTAATATTCTGTAACACTTGCGTAATTGGCTTTTGGGGACAGTCTCACTCTGTAGCCCAGGCTGGTTGGGAACTTACTACATAGCCCAGGCTAGCCTTGAACTTGTGGCAGTCCTTCTAACTCAGACTCTAGGTGACAGGAGGCAACACACTTCACTAGATAATTACTTTTAAAAAATTGCCTTTTAGAAAAAAAAAGCTTCAAAATATCTTGACTATTAGATCATAATCTTGAATAGTTTCTCTCAAACCTCCTATTTGTGTTGCATAATATCCAAAGCTGACTCATCTGTAGAGGTTCATGGGAAATTAAACTTATTTTCTCTTCAGGAAAAAAAATTTAGGTTCCATCTTTTAAAATGCCACATTTGCCTTATCGAAGAAGAAAGCCAATCATAAATAAATTCTAGTATTGCTTTTTTTTTTTAATTCTAGTATTTCTTATGCTCTGTTATTTTGTTAGAATTTCTTTCAGGTTTATTTTTACTTCTGAGTAACTCTTGAAGAGAACTTCCTTCTAAATTTTATTCCTCTGTTCAGAAAGATACAGTAGAGGACTAGGGATGTAGCACGTTGGTAGAGTGTGCACAACCCTGAGTTCAATCCACTACAAAATAAATAAATAAAATTTTTAAAGGTTCTAAGAAATTTAAGATCAGTAAGTCTCTTTGATCCCTGCCGTTAGGTCTAGAATGCAGGATTTTACTGAGGGTGAGCCCAAGTCTGATCCAAGTCCCTTCCCAAGTGCTTAAAAGAAGGTATTTTAGGGTACAAATTTATTTTAAAGGTGATGAGTGCACTTTTAACTTTAAAGGTCATGGCAAGATAAATGTCAGAGAAAGCCCACACCTACCGAGCTCAGACAAACATTCATAAATTTTATCAAAATTCCATTAAAAGTTGTCAGCGACTTGCCTCCCTGGTGCTACCAAAGGTTAAGACACACAACAAAAACCTCTTTAGCTTTCTGCCTGGTTTGCCGATTGCCTCCACCAGCCTTCACGCCACGACTTTCTCTGGAGCTGATGAATAGCATGAGGAGCTTAGACTTAACCTCTGCTGTTCCGGAACCCAGAGGAACCTAGTGGAAACTTGAAGTATGGCAGTATCTCGCTTGCAGATATTCCTGTCCGTATACAAAGTTGAATTTACTAGACTGTTTAGAAGAATAAAAATAAGAAAGAGAACTACGTCCTTTAAGCGAGAGAACTAAAAGAAACATAAAACTCATCGGCTCCCATGGGTGCACTTTGTCTTCGAGGAAACTGTGATCAGAAGGGGTACAAGGGGTGCTACCTTCAAGGCAGAGTTGGCACAGGTTGTGCTGGTCCTAGAATCATGGTCCTTCCTTTGTCTCTTTGTTACTTCAGCCACACCATGTTGTATCTATACAAGTCAACTGTATGGTCCAGCCATTTCACTCCTGGGTGTATAACCATTGTTTATGCTCAGGCTTGTACCAGGGAGATTATCTTCCTGGTAACATTGTTCATTGTACACAATCAGAACGGCAAGGAAAAGACAGAAGGAGAGGGAAGAAGGAAGGAGGGGGAAGAGAAAAAAATTCCAATTCCAATTGGAAGTAGAGTGGATGAGCATGGTATGGTCACATAGTGGGCTATAATGCAGCAATAAAAGGAAGTTAGTTTTGACTCAGAAACAACATGGATAAAGCTCAGAAGGCGCGCTGTTGAGGAAAGCTGCTATACATAAGAAACTGCAGAAACGCTCATTGTTTTTATGACTGCTTATAAGCTCCTTAAGACTTTTTCTGTACATCTGTAGATCCCCAGCCCTGAGCAATTTACCAGCACATAATATGTCCAGGGTGTGTTTATTTTAATGGCAAGTGGATATGATAGGGAGAAAAACAAAAGAAGGATTCAATGTTATTTTAAATGACAAAAATAACAAGACATTCATGTTTATATCAGAGCCCCACATATGGAAACCAGAAATGTTAACACAACAATTAATTGTAACTGACACTTGGCTAGGTATAACCCCTGATAAGATTATAGTGATATTTCCGAATATGTCAAAACAGTCTCAGCTAATGGAGCCTGTAATTTGGCCTTAGAATTAATCTAACCATGATATCAAGTAGATGTGGTAGTTCCCGCTATTCGTATTTTCAGCCTCAACGAAGAGGAAATCTCAGCTCCTGTTTCCTCCTCTGCAGATCAGGCATGTGGCATGGACTGGGCAAATAAGTTTCTTGCTTTACAGATCTTTGCAGTAGCAGGAGGCAGAATGGTGCCAAGAGAAGGTATTCTTGGACCCTTCATTGCTAGAAATACCTTTCCTTCCTTATGAGTGTGAAGTTTGGGATCAAAAAATGAAGTAACTCTGCAATCAAATTTGCTACCTAATTGGTAATGCCCTTGCTGTGTAGGAAAGAAGACGCCATTCCACGGGGCTCAGTGTAGTTCACTAATATTATGTGAGGCTGGGTCCACATCCACTAGAATAACTGAGCATTACTTTGCTTCTGTGAAGGGCATTTCACACTCCTGCTTCCATCTTCCCTCACCCTAGATGGGCTATCCAGAAACAAAGTAGAATTTAGCAATTGTGGATGTCTACACCAAATGTCATTACAATGCTCCAATGGTGCTACCCTTTCTGAACTATTCATTCCTTCATTCATGAAGCATATCATCAGAATCTTTAAATTCCTCCTACCAATTCTACTTCCTTAATTGATAAGGTGGGGCTGCCTAGCTTTCTGCAAAGTTCAGCCCATGAACAAAATCCTTGATATCCATAGAAGAGATGCTTCTGAAAAAGATGTGTCTTGCTAATTAGGGGTCAGACAGACCACTTGATTGCGAGTCCCCAGAAAGTCACGAGAAGAAATTGTCAGTTGATTTTGCAAGAATCTATAGCAACTCCTGGTTGCTGAGCCGCAACTAACACCACTTTGTGGTTGTGGGAAAGCAAGTTTATTTCTTCCTTAAATCTGGACATGCAGAGTTTTAGGTCTCTAAGTCCATGTTCTCAGCAGTTGGGAGAACAGACGTGATTGGAATGACTGCAAAGGACAGGAAAAAACATAAGGCGATGTTATTTTGTATGAAGGTATCTGTACTGAATGGTCAGTGTTGAAGCAGGAAGAGCTACAGAGGATGTTAAGATATCTTTAATAGTTTCTATATGCCTTTTCAAGGATTATTATCATTATTGTAGCATTATTTTTTACCTCAATTTTTATGTGTGAAGTGTTTCTCATTATTGTGCTTTCTAATGTATGCAGTTTTCTTTTTTTTTCCCAATCATTGAGGCCTTCCGGAAATGTTTCATTTTACCTCAGGGAAAACAAAAGGCTAATGTTCCTTCCTTTCTTGCTGATCCTAATCAGTCCAGAACCTGTATTTTGACCCTGTGTGTTCTCATGTTACACTGGGACTTTATAGATAGACCAAGGTGACTTGCCAACTAGACTTGAATTTCAGGTCTTACCCAGTTATGATTTGGAGCACATGTGAAGATTACTGACACAATGTCATGGGGGTGGGGGGAGAGTTTAAACTTGAGATCCCCCCAAGATATGCAGAGAGAGAAGGGCATGACCTTTTGAGGGTGCTTACATCAGTCGTGAATGGTTTGCTTTGTCTTCTTGCTCACTTGTGCTGCACATGCCACATGCCCCAGTATTCAACTGTGGTCTGAGCAAATACCCAGTCATTGCTGGATTGAGGGCATTCAGCCACACAAATCCCGGGAAACTTTTTTGCTCCCTAAATTTCATTCAGTGAGCTGTCTTTTGTTAGTGGCAAGAACCAAAATTGAACATTCTGAAAATTCTTAGAAATGCCCTTTTATGCCCTTGTCCGTCTTACAGTGGAATTGTTTATTCCTGATTTTAGCATCTACCTATGACATAAGTATCCAGTATCAAGAAAAGAAATGCCATATTGGGGGAAAAAAGCATGCCAACTTTAAAGTGGTGACTTTGGATTGTAAATAAGAACACACTAGAAGTCTTTCTTGTTGAACACACTAGAAGTCGTCATTCTTGTTGAACATTGAGAACTGCCTGATCTTACATTGATTTCCCTGTTGCTTTTGCAGTTCAACTCAGCTGCCAAGCAGCTGATTGAGTGGGATAAGCCTCCCATGCCAGGAGTTGACACTGCAGAATGTCCCACAGCCACGGCCCAGAGCAGCGCGGCCCCGAAGCATTCGGACACCAAGAAGAACACTCGGAAGCGGCACTCATTCACTTCCCTCACCATGGCCAGCAAGTCCTCCCAGGCCTCCCAGCACCGCCACTCCATGGAGATCAGCCCTCCAGTGCTCATCAGCTCCAGCAACCCTACGGCAGCCGCGCGCATCAGCGAGTTGTCAGGACTCTCTTGCAGCGCCCCTTCTCAGGTACAGCCTAGGGGGTCAGCTCTGTAGGTGCTGGGTCACACTGCCTGCAAAGTAGTGTTTACCACATCTGAGGCTAGTAGCTTCCCTCGCTGCTTTCTTCCTGCTCAGGGTAGAAAATGGAGAAGAGAAAGAGAACATAAGTATATCAACTCTAAGCTACTCAGTTGTTTTAAATAAGTACAAATAAGTATGAATACCAACAGAATGGGTTAAATAATGCTTACCGGTTTTGTAAACATGCATTCAATTTTGTAAAACCTCTCAGGGTGGCCCTGGGAGATTTGGCCAACCAAAACCCTATCTCTTAAACTTTCAATTCACCATTGGTACGCCTCACATTTACAATGTCTGGCATCTTGTTAGTTAGGCATCCCAGTCATAATTGAGCAAATGAAAAAGGATGAAAAGAAACATTCTGATTGAAAACTGACCTTGCATTTTAAAAAATTTATTAGTTTAGCAAGACTTCAAGCTATTTTAGAAAAAAAATATATATATGGTACTGGGGAGATGGCTCAAATGGGTAGAAGAATTTGTCATGGAAGAAGTATCAGGACCTGAGTTTGATCCCCGGTACCCACTGAAAAGCCAGATACGTGTATATAGCAGGAACATCTTTAATCCCAGTGTTCAGCCTGAGAGATGGAAAACAGAGCTAGAAGCATCCTCAGAAGTTTATAGACCAGCTGTAGCCTGGTATCCTTAGCGAAGAACAAAGAGACCTTGCTGGAAACAAGGTAGAATGCAAGGACTGACACTGAGGCTGTTCTCTGACCGCTACAGGCCTGCCATGGCACCTGTGTGCCTACATTCACACACACACACACACACACACACACACACACACACCAAGAACAAAAACAAAGAAGAAAAATAGCTGCACATTACTGTATGGTAATAAATGCATGAGGTGACTATAAACATTCATTCCTTCATTTGACAAATGTTTACCGAGTGCCTTATGATTAGACCCTCTGGGCACTGTGTATATCAAGCTGCACAGACTGTAGCTCTTCTCTGCATTAGTCCTCATTCTATACTACAGAGTGGGAGTAATCGTGCCTTTTCTCTTAGGGACTACACTACCATTGTTATCCCTAGATGTCGGCTATTTCCCTAAGCCTAAAGATCTGACACAACCAAAAAGAATTTCTGTGTAATATTATATATCATTCTTTTAAATTTCATGCAGACTTTAAATTTTATTCCACAATACAACTTTGAGTGTTTTTTTAAATATAAAATAAAATCATCTCTCATTAAAAAAAGAGAGAGAAAGAAGGGACGGAGGGAGGGAGGGAAGGAAAGGAAGGAAGGGAGGGAGGGAGGGAAGGAAAGGAAGGAAGGAAGGAAGGAAGGAAGGAAGGAAGGAAGGAAGGAAGGAAGGAAGGAAGGAAGGAAGGAAGGAAGGAAGGAGGAAGGAAGGAAGGAAGGAAGGAAGGAAGGAAGAAAGGAAGGAAGGGAAGGAAGGAAGGGAAGGAAGGAAGGAAGGAAGGAAGAAAGGAAGGGAAGGAAGGAAAATGAAGGAAGGAAGGAAGGAAGGAAGGAAGGAAGGAAGGAAGAAAGGAAGGAAGGAAGGAAGGAAGGAAATGAAGGAAAATGAAGGAAAAGGAAGGAAGGAAGGAAGGAAGGAAGGAAGGAAGGAAGGAAGGAAGGAAGGAAGGAAGGAAGGAAGGAAGGAAGAAAGGAAGGAAGGAAGGAAGGAAGGAAGGATCTTGATCCTAAAGACATTTATACAGTCTGAGAAGTGTATATATTATAATGCAAGATAGAAATTTTATGATATCGTTTTTGGTATTCTTGTCAGTTTTCTTGAAAGTCGTTTTCCCCATCTATTTGATGCATCTTCCTTGGATTCATCCCATGTGTTCAGAATTAAATCCATTCATTTTTTGAATGGGATTGTGGGTTTTTCAAATTATTTTTATGAGAAAGTGGGTGTGAGCAGGCACGTATGAGGAGACCAGAGGACAATTTTCAGAAGTTGTTTTTCTCTTTTCATCATGTGGACCCTGGGAATCACACTTAAGCTGCCAGGTTTGCTCAGAAACATCTTTACCTGATAAGCCAATTTCCCTGGCCCAGAATCACTTTTTTGTTTGTTTGTTTTGTTTTACATTTTTTTAGGTGATATGGTCTTTAAACTTTTGATTTTTAATGAAGAGCATAGCACACACAAGATCTACAAACTTGAATACAGTGGGGGTGTTTTTTCTATTCCCTGACAACATTGCTTATCACACATATACAGTGAGAACACAACAGATACTTGAGTAGTGGATGAGTTAGTTGAGCCTTGTGTGCAGAGAGAAACCCTGTCACCTTATATGTCACCTTACAACCTATAGATTAAATAGACATGGGTTTTAGATCATTAGTTTGATTGCAGATCAGAGTACAAAGTACCAAGTGAGATGAATCTGGGCAAACTCAGAACAGATTTTTGGATTAGATTTTGAAGTGGGATAGTAAAGATGACTCTTCACGAATTATGTGAGTGTGTCCATCCTAGTAACATTTACACAATGAGATTTTTTTTGACATAAAATCAAACTCTTATTAAGCATAGTGACAACATTGAATGGGAAGAGCTTTAAGAGAGTGAGCTGTAATTTTTTTGGCAGCTGAGAAAGTTAAAAGAGAAAGGAAGATGAGCTAGTGTTTTCGTCTTCCACAGAGAACACAGTAGTCAGGTGTGAACATGTCTCCCACTGCCATACCAGATCTGGGAGTGAAGGCTATAAAAGCCCAGCTATTTTTGTTTGGGTTTGAGTAGCTTAGGGAACAAGGCTCTTTCTGTGTTCTCTTAAAACAGTTTCCCTTGGAGCATCCTGGTTGGTCCTGTTTGCAATAGTAGAATATTGCCTCAGGGAGATGATATTTCTAGAAGATGATGGGTGTTTGAAGTGCTGCCTAGTTTGTCCTGCCTAGGTTTATAGAAAACACCACTTCCTTGGGTGCTGCATGTGTTGTAGGGAACCACAGTCCACAAGAAAGCATTGTGTGTGTTGCGTACTTAACATTCAGATACTCTCTTAACCATGCAGATGAGGGAGTGCAGCAAAATGACCTGTGAGGGACTATTAAAGTTTGTTTGTTTGTTTGTTTGTTTGTTTGTTTGTTTGGTGTGTGTGTGTGTGTGTGTGTGTGTGTGTGTGTGTGTGTGTATGTGTGAGGACACTGTGTGTCCCTGTGGAGGACCAAGGATGACTTTAGGAATTATTCTGGATTGCTTCTATCTCCTTCTTATTTCACTCTGGGATTTCCCAGACTCCACCCACCAGAGCTGGAAGTGCAGGCTGCCACCATTTCCACCTGGTGTTTTTTTTACATGGAACCTTCTGTTTGTAAGGCAGAGTCTTAATCCCTGAGCCATCTCTCCAACCCATGAGGGGCTATTTAAAACAGGGCTGTTCTAGGGGAGACCGTTACTGTATCTGTATTGGCCTGATTTCTTTCTTCTTTGTTAATTGCACTAAGCTTTAATTTCACTTTTCTTTCTTTTCTCTTCATACATGGGTTAGGGTTATATTTAGTTGCAGTTACTAGCAAAACAAAAGTAAGAGGATACAGAAATGGCTCAGTCAATGAGTGCTTGGTAGAAAGCATGAGGACCTGAGTTCAATTCTCAGCACCCATGAAGAAGCTCGTTGTAGCAGCATCTGTAATCTTAACACTGGGGAGGCAGAGGCAGGAGGAGCCCTGAAATTGTTGATCAGACAGCCTAACTGAATGTGAGTTCCAGGTTTAGTGAAAGATGACTCCTGCTCAAAAAATAAGGTGGAGGCTGGAGAGATGGCTCAGGGGTTAAGACTCTGCCTCATAAGCAGAAGGACCTGAGTTCAGATCTCAGGTCCAACATAAAAGAGGCCAGGCTGAAGCAGTAGTGGCCTGCACTTCTGACCTTGGTGGGCACAGCCTAGGAAATCCCAAGGCAAAGCAAAAAGGAAGTAGAAGCAATCCAAGATGATTCTTGAAATCACCCTTGATCCTCCACGGAGTCTGTCTCTCTCTCTCTCTCTCTCTCTCTCTCTCTCTCTCTCTCTCTCACACACACACACACATACACACACACACACATACACACACACATGCAAAATAATAATAAAAAGTAAAATGGAGCAAAATTGAAAAAGACTTACATGTATACACATGTACACATACCCACATGGACATATATCATGCATACACAAGAAAGGAAGGGAGGAAGGAAAGGAAGGGAGGAAGAGAAGGAAGGGAGAGAGGGAGGGAGGGAGGGAGGGAGGGAAGGAAGGAAGGAAGGAAGGAAGGAAGGAAGGAAGGAAGGAAGGAAGGAAGGAAGGAAGGAAGGAAGGGAGAGAAGGAGAGAGGGAGAGAGGGAGAGAGGGAGGGAAGGAAGGAGGAGGAGAGAGGAGGAAGGAGGAGGGAAGAGGAGGGGAGGGGAGGGGAGGGGAGGGGAAGGGAGGGCCTGCTCACCACAGCATTCGGTGCTGTTGGATGAAGATTGAACTTTAATGCATAAAGTAAAGGGTAACTCACAGGCTCACAGGCTGTGCTGTGTGGGCCAGACACCAGCCCAAGTGTTCATGGGTATCTGTGACATCTGTCAAGCCACAGGAAGGTGCCAGCCACCAAGATGTTTGGTCTGATTCTCTGAACACACCCATGATCCCTTTTGGCCCCTGCCACCCAGAGTGATTCATAAGAGCAGGTGTGGTGAGGCCATTTGTATTGCTAACAGCCTGAGGGGAGCGAGAAGATCCATCTGTCCACTAGTCTTTCCTTCCCAACTCTTTCCTCTTCACTAGTCCTTTGCTCTTCAGGAAGGGGGAGCACAGTGGAAACTCAGGTTGCCCCCATCTCCAGCACCTCCCCTACATGGGCTAACCCTCAGCTACTTCAGTTTCTTCTACTTTTTAATCTTTTCTTGGTGGCTTCCTCTCGTCCTTTGACTGAATGCAAGAGTGGCTTTAATGTCAAAGTGGTCCCCATAAGATTTTCCCTGTGCAAGACTCTGTGAATCATCTTTGAGGGCTAATGTTCCTGCTCAACCTCTCATGGGAGATGCTGAGACAAAATGGCCTGTCCCAAGACTAGGACGTCATTATTTCTGATTCCCACTGTGGGGCTTTTAGAGCAATATATAAGTCAGTCAATAAGAAAGTCTCAGATATTTGTAGGAATGTCTGACTCTTTTTTTTTCCAATTTGAAGCTTTTTTGTTTATAATGCGCTCTTGAGATGAACTTTATCATATAAGAAGGTGGACCTCTTTTGCATGGTACCATCTTATAAATATCCTTGAAGTGTATCAAAAAGGTACAGCAGATAATATGGCTAAAGTCACAGGCTCTAAAATGGAAAACCAGTGTGCTTCTATTTGAAGTCGATTAGAAATAGACTTTAGCTCTTATTGTGACAAAAAAGAAAGGTCTAGGAGAAATTTTTGTTAGTGGCCTTCCTGAATCAGTATTGGGCTGAATCAGGGTTGGGCTATCAGATACAGATGTATTTAAAGGAGGGCAAATTACATGTATAACCAAATCAATCTGTAAGAGTTAATTGAATACTGATAATACCTCGCCTTTATAGGACTGAAGCTAGTAGAAATTGATAGTTTATTTTTCCATGCCCTCTGAAAATGAACCTTTGAGCATTTGGTTGTCTTAATAGTCTTTCTTCTTATTTTATAGAATTGACAAAACCATATTTGAGATTATATTCTTATGGTGACAAGCTTAACAGTTTTGAGCTATTATTGTTTCTTTGAGGAAATATAATATACTGAGTCGGCTACATATTGAGGGGGAAAATGTATCTGCTCACATACCCTGTTCCCATGGATGCAGCATCAAGCAGCAACCCTCCATTTTGCAATTGGATCTGTGACCAGAGTGAAATTGATCGAGTAATTGAACACCAGCAATACAATGACCTAAATAACTCAATTTGTTTCTAGTAAATTAATCTTGGGTCACACCTTGGGAGCAACTAATTTGGTCTTGACATTGTTCCTTTTAAGGTTTTCTAAAGGATCATGGACTTTAGACATGTCTGGCATTTTAACTATGAACCCATTCCTCACTGAAAATACAGACTTTTTGAAAACAGAAAAATACCTTGAGAATGTTACATAGGTTTAACATGGCAATAAAACCACACATCTTAACAGGATTGTCATGGAAACTGAAGTTGGGTGCGTCACCCAGTTTGGTACTGGTTGTATGTATAGGTCTGGACCAGGTGCTTGTCTTGGCCTTTTGTGAAGAAATTGAAATAAAAGCCCACATAGATTTGCAAATGGAGAAAGGAAATTTTACTTAAGGGGAAAAGATAGAAAGATCAGATTATACTGCAGGAGAACAGGGGTCCTTATTGAAGATACTCAAGGCCTCTGATTATTGCTTGAGACTACTTTTAAAGGGGATCAGGAGAAAGAAGCATTTGGTTACTGGGGGAATAGTTTGGGTGTGTCTACACTGACAAACTTGCTTTGCCGAAGTCCTTACTTCACTTGTCTCTTTGAATAATGTGTCTGATTTGTCTGTAGGCATAAGATGATAAATAGGGGGATTATCTCAGTATTGACTTGAGGGCACAATTTTGCTTTATTGTACATGTACCCCAAACCAGGGCAAACTGGACTGGCCTTTCCATTCTGCAACTGAACATAAGGGAAGTGCAACTTAATAGCATTGGAATCTGTCAGGGTTGATGGTCGGTTGGGAAGGGAGGAGAAACTTAACCCATTGTGAGAGAGACACATGCCTGCAGCTCAATACAGATGGCGGTTCTGTGCTGTTAGCAGGTTGTTAGCTGTATTGTTTAGAGATGAATACGTGTATCTGTCCACAGTGCATGCAGGTAAGGACCTAAGCGCAGAACACATTACAAGAGCAGAATGCATGAAGTCCCAATCAAGAGGGATCCCAGGTTGCTAGACTGTTCCCTGTGTGTGTGCATTTAAAATGAGGCAGTGCATTGTGATGAAAGTCAACAGCACTTGAACTCTGTATGTAGCTCATTGTAGTGACTGGCATTTGTCAAAGGACGCCCCAACATTGACACAAACTCCTGGACGTTCTAAGTCATCGGTAAATTTGAGGATGAATACACTGAAAAGGATTCTGTCTTCACCAAACAACTGAAAATAACAGAATTTTGTTGGTCTTGGCAGGTTCATATAAGTACCACCGGGTTGATTGTCACCCCGCCCCCAAGCAGCCCAGTGACAACTGGCCCTTCCTTCACATTCCCATCAGATGTTCCCTACCAAGCTGCCCTGGGAGTAAGTATCATTGTTCTATCATTATTTCTCATTGAGGTATTTAGTCACGGTGACCTGGCATGCTCCACTCCCAACACCTGCAGTTTAGATCAGTAAACTGGGTGGGATAGGTTCTGCCTTTCATCTATTATCTCTGCTAATCTCTCCTCAAATTAGACTTTATCTTGTGGGAAGCCTGCAAAAATTTTTAATCATGAGAATCTGTAGCCTGAAGCTATCAGAACTGCAAAAAGTACATTTGATTTTAGTGAGGTTCATTTTGATTTCCTGAAGGCTTGACCTTTATTTCTTTGGAGCTTCTAGATCCTGGTTATTTCTTTGAGAGATGCATTTATAGAAATACTGAGGACATAGGACCTCCAGGCTGAATGGTTTGACTTTAAATTGATGCCAAATGTCTACATTTAGGGATCATCCTCTAGCGTTTTGTGTTCTGTTGTTGTGGCTTGTGCCAATTCCACAGAGGCACGGACGTCCTGAGAGGCTCCTTCTGGTTGTGTTGATTTTTCCTTCTGAAAACATGGCATCCTACAGACAGACTGGGAATCCCTGATTGCTTGAAACCTTCTGCATGGGGGACATTGGCAGGAAGCATTAGAAGAGCCAAGGATGACGGGCACTGAGAAGAGGAACACTGTGGCGATGAGGCATGCTAGGTAGTAGAGGGAAGCAGTTACCCCTGCTTCCTAAATCTCAGCCCAGGAACTGGCAAGTGCGAAGCATCCAGGATAAGGCCTTGGCTAACGCCTTCTAGAGTGAGGGGGGCATTTTCATTCTATTATGTGTTGTTGTGACAAAATTATCTGACTCAAGCCACCTATTGGGGAAAAAGCTTTTTGGCTCACAACTCCGGCTTGCAGCAGCAGGCGCTGGAGGCAGCTGGTCACACTGCATCCACACTAAGAGCAGAGAGCTGTAAATCAGCGCATGGTTGCCTGCTTGCCCTCCATCTTTTTACATAGTTCTGGACGCCCTGCTTAAGGAAGGATCCTGTCCACAATGGAATGGGTCTTCCCACATCGGTGATGCATCGGGACAGTCCCTCCCAGGCATGCCCCCTCAACCTTCATGTAGAGAATTCCTCTCAGTGTGCCCAGAGGCCTGCTTCCTGAGTGTGGGGCTGACAATTCATATTAAACCACCTCAGGTAGAAGACATTATCCAATCATACTGCCCAGTACCTGGACCATGACATGCCTTGATTCTCTCAGAGAAACAACGTGGGCCCAGGCTGGAATGACAGACTCTGGTTTGAAAATCAGTCATTTATTTGTTACACAGCCACAGAAAAGACACTCAGCATCTGTAAGCGTCAGTTGTCCCTGCTGGCACCTGACACTGGTCATGTCTGTGTCTTAGAGTTAAAAACACAGAGCAATGGCTATGGCGAGCCTGTCTTTAGTCTCTAGTGAGCAATGTTTGGAGGGGGGGGACTAAGACATGTGGCTCTGGTTTCCTCTAGCATATCTTGGAAGGCCTCTTTACTTTATTATGGTTTTTGCTGTTCTCTCAGCCAGTAATGGTGAAGCTTCTAAGCAGCTGGTTTGTTTTTAGGTTGTGGATTTTATATGTGTTGTAAAGATTGTATTTTCTTCTGCTGGACTGCCGAGATCCCAATTTGTCGTCCCCTCCAGCGAGGATCTCACAACGTATTAGTCGAAATATTGGCTCCATCTAGTTTTATTGTCTTCATTTTCCATTTGCTTCATTATTCTTTAATATTTATGTTGGCTGGCTTGATATGCTTTATAAATAATAAAAGTTGATTTTGAAACAAGGTGGGGTATAAATAAATGCAGTTATTACCTAACTTGATTTGGACTTTTGAAAATGTTTTATAGAGTAAAACATAGTCTTGTGTTTAAATAGACGCTAATAATGTTCTGCTTAGAGTTAAAGGTTTCTGTTCTTTTTTCTTTCTTTTTTTTAATGTTTCCTGAATGATTATAGCTTCCTTGATAATACAATGGTTTGGTGAGGGAGACATGGTCGTGATTCATCCGGGGACAAGATGAATTTTAGCTAACATTTGTTAAATGTGGTTTCCGTGAGATTCTGTTAACCCCGGATGTTTGACTAGAGCTAGATTTCATAACCATCCTGCCCTCTTAATCCCCGAGGGGTACGCTTCCCTTTCTTTCCCACTATCAAAACATAAACACAACCTCTGTATGTTTCCATTCCGGATAACTACTTTGCATGGAAAAACTCTTAATTTGGTTTCTTTTTAAGTGTGGGGAGAAGGAAAAATGAGTTTTTCTGATCCTAGAAAAATTAATTAGTGTAGAAGATATAAGGCTGGCTGAGTTTCAGCCGCTGTGAACTGAAAATTTTACAACGTAGAAATGGCCAGTTCTCTTCACTGGAGGCTTACTCTAGGGCAAATCGATGGGATAGGCCACAAGAGAGCATGCATATATAAAAATTAATTCACATTCAACCATTTTATCCTAGGATTTTATAAGAAAGGCTGCATGTTAAGCAGAGAGAGATTTATTAAACAGTATGTCTACTGTGCCAACTCTATTTAATGAAAAACTAATTATAAACAGACTTGTCTGTCATCCTAAGAGATATGTAAATCTCAAAGTCCCTGATAGGTTGGAAGAAATGTTTTGGATTTAATGTCTGGTTTTAGTGGAAAATTCCCAATAGCATATACCCTCTACACCTCCCGCTAATTGCGGCAAATATTCTATTTAAAATCTGCAGTGTGTCTGAAGACTTGGAATGTGATTGTGGCAGTAGTAGGCAACTTGGTAGAAAAAAAAGAAACTGACTCTTTCTGGTACAGATTTATAGATAATAAATGCCACAGCTAGAATAGGAGACCAAAATCATTTTTAGTGCTTTTTTTCACAAATGGAGACTTTTGAACCAAGTTATGTGTGATCATCTGTCTCCTTCACATCACATGTAGCAGTTAAAATGTTAAGTATCTAAATTACGAGCAAGCTTGTATTGCAGCTATCTGATTCATGCTATTAATAGCAGTAGGTATGTGTTGTTGACTGGTTTTATAGGATGAAGACATTGAAAATCTTAGTCTTGTGTCTTGTGGCAAGAAGCACTTCCATGCCAAGTGATTAATCATCAGTACTCAGAGTAGCCAGGTCATTAAAGTCCAAATACTGTCCACAACAATTTACGAATAGATTGAATTCTGAAAGTATATGACCCAAATTTAAAAGTACTCGCATGCATGTGTGTGTGGGCATGCACACACGTGCGTGCGCATGCACACACTCCTGTGCATGCATGTGTATCTGAGAATGTAACTCAGTTGGTAGAGTGCCTGCCTGGCATGCATTGAAGCCCTAGGCTCAATCCTCAGCACCTCATAATCCAGCTGCAGTAAGGCATGTTTGTAATTACAATCGTTAAGAGTAAGGAGCAGGAGGATCAGAAGTTCAAAGTTATCTTTAGCTACCCAGGAAGTTCCAGGCAGCTTGGGCTGCATGAAATCATGTCTCAAAAATAATAGTAGTAGTGGCAGTGGTGATAGTGGTGGTAATAAAGTATAAGATACAATGAAATCACACTAAATGATGTCAAGTCTCAGAATCAACTATGTGTAGTTAGTCCATAGGATCCCATGGCCCGCCATTCTGTCAGTAGAAACAGGGAAATGTCCAGTGCAAAGCATAGAAACCACTGATTTTGAGATTTGGGGAGATCAAAGTAGGTTCTTTGGAAATGGGAGTTCTGAAAAACAGGATGAAGGAGGAAGATGAAGTCAAAACTTTATATATATAAAATCTTCCCATACATTTTAAGACAGTGCTATAGTCTAAGTTGGCTCAGACTCAACCAAGGCTGGCCTTGAACTCATGATCTTCTTCCTCAGTCTCTCACATGCTGGGTTACAGGCAAGAGTCATCATGACCAATTCACAGATTCCACAAATCAATAGAAAAAGGCTCTAGCATCTCAGGAGCCAAAATTTCTTGATCCACACCATGATGTTCTAAGAGGAGATGAGAAACAAATGTTTTCACAAGCACAAAGTTGTTTCTGAAGATCTCCTGCCTTCTACCTGCCCATCATGAGGAGGAGTAAGCCCGGCTCTTAAGAATCTGAATTATCATCTACTCAAGCATCTTTGGCTTATGCTCCAGGGCACTGGGAAGCAACTTGCATAACTTTTCCTTATTGTTTGCCCCATCTCACAAATGCATTTGATAAAGCCTCTCTAACTACACAATCAACTTGTATGGACTATTCTTTTCTTTCTTATAGAGTTCTTATAGATTAAGTATAGTGCAATGTGTGCATACAGATGGAAAATCTGCTGAAATTAATAACCCTGCTGAATTAAGGGAGGGTCTTCAGTGCAGTAGCCCAAACTGTCCCCCATCTACTTGTGTATCTATGTGTGGCTTCAGTATAAGACTGAGAGTAGGAACATTGGGAATGGGATGCTTAGAAAGGAAAGAAGATGGGACTGGGGATTTTATGTGGTATTTGCCCAAGAGATCCATCCTCTCTCGTGGGCGATGTGAGGAAGAGGCACGTGCAAGAGACTGTTGCAAAGGAAGGGGCCTCTGGTTCTCAGCTGAACTCATGCCTAAGTTCTAAAGCAAAGCACTTTACTGGTAAGCTGGCCTTCAGCGTTTCACCTCAACTTTAGACAAGTCCAGATCCAACTACTCTCTGAGTTGATTGCATGAAAGAGCAAAAGGAGGCAATCAAGCCCGAAACCACGGACTTCACACTCACATCTGTGCACAGTGTCCACTAGCTTATAGGGCTCATCAGAAACCTGCCAGAGTACTGTCAACCGAAAGAGAAGAAACCACTTTCCTGTGCTTACTCCACAAACAGAAGGAAATGGGAGTGGGGGGAGGGCTGCCTTAAGAGGCTAGGGTGATGAGCATGGTTCCACATGGTACCAGCAGTACTCTGGATCGATCACCTTTTGAACTTCCACCATCCCAGATGATCTGGGCTGAGAATGTTTATATAGCAAGCCACAGGACTTCCTAGTGTGTCATAGTTCTGAACTTAGCAGGTCCTATCATTTCCTCATAACCCAGGAACTAACAGGAATGTGATTGCACACATTCATTCAGGATGGGTGGTGGGGGCATGTGACTGAGTTATTAAGACCACCGCTTCTGTTTCAAACACGGAGAGATTACTTTATTTTCTTTAGGTACAAGCCTTAGAATCTTCCAGAATATCTTCCTTTCTGCAGTATCTCAGTGATTAACTCTTCTTGTCTGTGAAAGTACTCACTCAACCCATTCGTTTACTGCGTTTTAGAGTGATAAGATGTAATCTTAATATTTTTGGGAAAATGAGTTGTTTGGTTTATTTATTTATTTTTAAATCTGTGGATGTTTGGTTGTTATGTTTTATTTCAATTTTGGCGCGCGCGCGCGTTTGTCTGTGTGTGTGTGTGTTTCTTTTCTTTTTTTCCATAGGTCCAATTTAGTTCAGCTTCTTTTTATAAAGCTAAGATATAATAGACAATTTTAATTTCCTTGTGGGACACATGCCATTTGTCTTCTGCTTTTCCAGAGCCATGCTGTTTTGAGCTTGGATTTAGAAAGAGTAAGTGGAAGCCAGTTCAGCGGTAACCTCACTCTTTCTCCACATGTTTCTCTGTGAGCTCTTGGACTTGTCCACACTCCCATCCAGCCTCTGACCGTGTTATCTCTGAACGACACGGGTCAGGTTTGCTGACGATTTCTCATGATCGTCTTTATTTCTCTCCACTGTGTCTCTCCAAGAAGGCCAAGCAGAATGAATACTTGGCTCCCTGCTGAAAGGGCTTGGTGACCCTGAGCCCCCAGAACATGCAAATCCAGAGATGTAGTGAATCATAGCAAAGCCACGTTTCACATGGAGCACGCAGGTGACTTCGTGACCTTCTGACCTTCCGAAGCATCTTCTCTGCCCAGATTGGCCCTCCATAATACGCTGCCTTGCACCTCATTGATTTCTGCATGCAATGTTCAGCTTTAGTGTGGGAATAAATAAAATCCATATCAAGAGCCATTCTGGCAAAAAAAGTGAAATATGTAAAAGGTTGTGCCATGGGCCTAGACATTTCTAGATGTTTGAATCTGTGTCTGCACTATTGAATTTCTGGAACTGTGTATTTTAGAAGATAAAGTAAATGCTGATGAAATTTGATTCTTCGTTCCAAAATACAGATACAGAATGATGAGTGAACTGTGTTTAGAAATCATTTTGCCCATGCTAATGTACGGCAGGCATTTATTTTCTAGGTGTATTCATTAGCCTCTTTCTCTTTCAATTTTTTTTTTAACCTCCAGTGGTTCAAAGATCAGGGAGGGTGAAGTAGGGGTTCAGACAGGTCTTTGTGTGCCTGTTTTCCCAGGAGTTTCAGTATACAATCCCTAAAGAATTATCTGGGGTTTATAGATCAGAAGGTAACAATTGTTTCATTGATTTTCAAAGGCACCGAGCCCTGTGGACAGAACCCCCATTAGTCTGTGCCCATAAAGGAACCAGCAGCTTTTCACTGGTGTACTTGTTAAAGATTACCAGCCTTGATAGTCCTAAATTTCAAAAGCTGGCAAAGTTATGAAAAGAATCAGCAAAAGTAGCAACAATGGCCCAGTCACTGGGGCTCACTATTGTTTGGATTTTGGAGAGATCGGGCATCAAAAGACATTCTCTACCTGAGGGATGATTGAGATATGGGTGCAGCCAAATTGCTTTGTGTTGTGTTGAAGTTGCAGGTTTACAAAAATTAAAAATTAAAAATTAAAAATCACAAAATAATTCTCAACCCCTTGAAAGGCATTTAGATTCTTGTCCAAATCTGTGCTTTCAAAGTGTTATTAACCTTAAAGTTTTCCCTTCCTTTCAAGGCTGATATCTCTCCTGTTTGCTAAAAATTTGCTGTGGCTTTAAGATGAATTTTTAAAGAATAGGGCTTCTCTAAAGTGGCCTGCTGGTTCTCCTTCATCTTGTCTTATTTTGGAGTTTCTCTTTTTAAAAAAAAAAAAAAATTATTCCTTTATTTTATGTGGTGTGTGGGGTGTGTGTGTGTGTGTGTGTGTGTGTGTGTGTGTGTGTGTGTGTGTTTGTCCCCATGGAGGGCCAAGGGTGACTTTGGGAATCACCCTGGCTTGCTTCTACCTCCTTCTTGCTTCACTCTGGGATTTCCCAAGCTCCAGCCATCAGGGCCAGAAGTACAAGCCATCATTACCAACTAGTGTTTTTATGTGGGATCTGGGATCCGAACTCAGGGCCTTCTGCTTGCAGAGACAGCCTTAACCCTTGAGCCATCTCTCCAGCCCATTTTGGGGGCTTCTAATCCCCTTTCTCTTACCTTCCCTAGAAGATATAAATAAATGTGTCCTGTCTATGTGTCCTGTCTCCCCCCCCCAATCTTTTTTCTGTAGAATATGAATCCTCCTCTCCCTCCGCCTCCTCTCCTGGCTGCCACTGTCTTGGCCTCTACATCGCCAGGCACCAGTGCTGCTGCTGTCGCTGCTGCTGCTGGCGTAGGACCCAGACCTGTGGCGGGATCCGCTGACCAGATTGCACATTTACGACCTCAGACTCGTCCCAGCGTGTAAGTGAGGATGTCTTTTATTACTGCTTAAGCGTCTGCTTCCAACTAAGCCCACACAGTAGAGGTAAAGAAACGCATTTCAGATATGAGCTGATGACAGGTTTAAGCCTCATCAAGTGGTTCATATTCTGGAAACTTCTACCTGGTCTGTATATAATTGCGAAAACACTCAAACAAAGCGAGCTTCCCTCACATGGGCTTGCTAGGTGGCTGTCCCACCAAGTTTAGGGAACCTGCCGTTTGCTTCTTTATAACACTGTATTTATAGGGGACTTTTTTTTTAACAGCTCTTGCTTGAGTGTTTTATACTCATTTTCATTCTTTGTCAAACAACATCAAGGAGCAGCAAGGACTTCCACACACTCTAGTGCCGTAATCATCTGAGAAATCTCTCATCCAGGAAAAGTTCAGTTATCCTGAGTAGACTTGACTGATCATAATGCACAACAGTATATGTGTGCTAGATCCAAACAGTTTAAGACACTGGTAGGCAAAAAAAAGGGGGGCTGTTACCCACCCGGTGTCTGTATGCTAATTGGCACAACCACCCTGCACTGGGAGATGGTTTATGTTCTCTGTGACCTACACTTTCTTTTCCTTTGACTTTTTTCAAGTCCAGCCTGCTTCCTGGCTGAGCTCTAGGTGCCGCGGGCATGGAAGGCAACATATTGTGCTCCCGGTGAGCTCTTAGGCCATATGTCTTCAGCTGGGGCTATTTCCCAAGTCTCACAAGTGCCATTTGAAAGCTTAGTTTTCCCGGTGGGGGTCTCATCTGTAGCACCAAGGTAGGCGCTCCTGGAAACTTCACTAATTCTTCCACACCATGCAGGTACCATTTGGTGGGATAATCACTTCTACACTGGGAAGAACAGGTTTTCTGCCCAGATTTAAAGTGTTGATAGAAAAAAAAAAATCCCTTATGCGTGCTGCTTGCAGGTTTAAATATTTATTTTTACGTTCTGTCTACCTTGGTAGAAACCATTCGAGACTTTGCACTGAGAAGGAGTTTTGAGATCATGGGGTTTCGGTTAGCCTGATATTAATGTTTCCCTTCCACTCTAGGTATGTCGCCATATATCCCTACACTCCCCGCAAAGAGGATGAGCTAGAGCTGAGGAAAGGGGAGATGTTTTTGGTGTTTGAGCGCTGCCAGGATGGCTGGTTCAAGGGCACATCCATGCATACCAGCAAGATTGGCGTTTTCCCCGGCAATTACGTGGCACCAGTCACAAGGTATGGTTTCGAATAAATGCTTCTCTGAGTTCTAAACAGTGACGCTTTGTTCTTTTCCAGGGTTTTCAGCCTGTTTCTGGTCTCTGCTCCCATGATAATTGCCTGTTGCATAGCCAGAGTTTGTAAAAAAAAAAAAAAAATCTACATCTGCAAAAATTCCTTCTAATACTAAGATGCTTAGCCTACTTTTATGTGGATATGTTTCAAAATTACAGGTTTCTACCCAAAAATGTACTGGGGTGTGAGCCATTTGCTTTAATTTATATGTGAGAAGACTCAACTGGTCCATTTTCAGTGTATTTTTCTACTGGAAAATGAAAGGCACAGTGTTTAAAATGAACAGAGGCTGTGTTCTTAAAATGCTTACATGTTTGTGTAATGCTTGCTGGATACCAGGTGAGATTTCTAAGCATATTTCATTTGTAGCTCTTAGTCCTTAGTTCATTAATGTAGTTGCTATTATTAGCCCCTATGTAATAGATGGGGAAACTGAGGCTCAAAGTGATTTTTTTAATATAATTTGCTCAAGATCACATAATGAAGGTGGACTCAATCCCACACTGACCAGATCTGCATTTATTTCACTAGCTTCATAATTACCTTTGAATTTTGCCAATTGATCCTCTATAATACAGTCAGAAAAAATTTAAAAATCCTTAAATAGGACATACTTCTATTTTAATAAAGACACTTTTGTTCCCCCCAAGAGGCATTTGATGTTATTTGGACATATCTTTGACTTTTCACAATTGCGCTGTGGGGTACTGTTGGCATTGAGTGAACGGAGACAAAGGATTCTGCTAAATTCTAGTGTGCAAGGGTAGGACTCCCCACAAAGAATATTATGGCACGAGTGTCACCAAGGTTGGGAAACCATGGTATGGGGATGACAGGAACTTTATAGCTACATGCCTGAATTTTTTTTTTCTTATTTTCTGTAAAGATGGCTTGTTTTCTGGTCTTTGAGGTAGGTAGCTTTGAGAACAGAAAAAAGTGACCCAGAATGAAATCAACATGGAGATGGCCCCAACTTCTCACCACTGAACTCTGAATAAGCAATCCCATTTTAACTGTGTTAAATCATTCCTCCGGCCGCCTGATTTTAAACAAATGGCTTAATGAACTGACATGTTTGTCAGCTGCTGCCTTGATTTACAGGTTGGCTAGCAGCCTAATCAAATGAAAATCACTATTGTTACAGATGGGGACAGAATGCTAGCTTAAATTTGACTTGCAAATTTTTAGTCAATATAAACCTTCTTTTCTGTGCATGTTAAAATATACATTCTGGGTTCAGCACATCCAGAAAAATGGCAGACAGAACCTCCCTAGTAAAAAAGATAAAGGAAAAAAATATAATAATAAGGAAAAATACAGCAAACAGGAATTTTAAAAAACGAAAGTAATGGAGGACGCCATTACAAGATTCAAAAGCAGATCGTGAGAAGTGTCTCTGCTCATTTAACTCTGGAGAAACGCTTGCTTCCAGCAAATGCTCTGCTAATCATACTGCTGAGAAGATGATCTTGTTAATGAAGTAGTCTACCTTGTAGAAATCTGCTCTGCTGCCATTTAAGTGAATTTGGAAGGTTGAAAAAATATGCATGACATGCAGCTATCTATACTTAATTAAATGCAACTTGTGAGTAGATATTTAAAGATGGCCGTATCTCTGTGCGCATAGGGTGGAGGAATAGAAAAAAGTTATTTGATACTGACCTGACATGCAAGGAACTTTCACTGAGTAGTCATCAATGTTTATTGTGGAATTTAAAAAAAAACACTGTATTTGGTTATCACAAATCAAACTATAAATGTTGTGCGTTTTAATACAGAGTGAAGGTAGGAATTGAATCATAGATGTGAACTTGGAACTTGGTAAGGCTTTGTGAATGGATTGAATTGTGCAGGGTCATGAAACTCAAGTGAGATTGAGCTAGGTCAAGGGAAGGATAACGGACTTCCTGAGAGTGTACACATGTGGATGCACACGTGTCAGCGTATAATGCATGAGATGTTAGAACACAGGGGCAAAGCAACAGGAATGCAGATATTATAGGGCACAAGTTTTGTTCCATACAGAATTCAGGGCTGGGAAAGTCAGGGATGGTGCGTGACCTTGCAATGGAAAATTGAAAGTATTCTTGGGCAGCATGCGATGGATGGTTTGATGAGTCAGAATGATTTCAAGACCTTTCTTTACCGCAGGACCATCGTTTCTTTAAATTTGCTGTTCTTAAAACCTTGTAAAAATAATTCCATTCATTTAAAAAAAAGTTCTGTCTTAATGCTCTGAGTCATTTTCTTTCATTTAATTGTTCTGTCTCCCATGGGCTGATAAGTGGGTTTATCTGTCTGCTTCTGTCTTGGCAGGGCGGTGACAAACGCTTCCCAAGCTAAAGTTCCTATGTCCACCGCTGGTCAGACAGGCCGGGGGGCGACCATGGTCAGTCCTTCAACTGCAGGAGGGCCTTCTCAGAAACTCCAAGCAAACGGCGTGGCCGGGGGCAGTCCCGGTGTTGTCCCCACAGCCATTGTGTCAGCCGCTCACATCCAGACGAGTCCACAGGCGAAGGTCCTGCTGCACATGAGTGGGCAGATGACCGTCAACCAGGCCCGCAACGCCGTGAGGACGGGTGAGAGGAAAACTGGCACACCCGAGGGAAGGGCTTACCCGAGTAGTCGCGGGTCACCTGTGGCAGCCGTTGAGAAAAGTAGGTGTGATTTTAAAACGATGAATGACATTCAGAACCCAAACCCCGCACAGCCCAAGCACTCACTGATGCTAGGTTAACTTTTCATCACTGTGTCAAATCCCTGAGAGAAAAACCTCAAAGAAGTCAAGGTTTGCGTGGGATCATAGTTCCGAGGTTTCAAGCCTTGGTGGCAGGGAGCAGTAGAAGTCATCAGTAACTTGCCTTTTGATTCCCCACCTCATTTTTATCAGACAGAATCTCTTGCACCGAACGAGTGGACATCTTTCAGCTAATCCGGGTGGCCAGCAAGCCTGAAGCAATCCTTCATTGTCTAACTATTCGCCCCAGTTGTGGGGTTGCGGGCATACATGGCCATGATCCATTTTTACTTGGGTCCTGAGGATCCGAATCACCCTTCCTCAGCAAATACTCTTACCCTGCTCCCCCACCTGAGACTTTTTTGAGAAACATTTCACTGTATGTATATTTGGGCGAAACATGCCATATATATATACATGTATATATATATGGCATGTATATATATTTGGCATGTATATATATATGGCATGTATATATATTTCATTTAGATGCTAGATCTGCTTATCAGCTTTGATAAGCTGATAAGCAGATCTAGCATCTAAATGAAATAAGAACATCTGTAGTCTCTGATCTCACTCTTCCCAGCTGTGTACCTGCCCCGTGAGGCTCTGCTGAGCAGCGTGTTAGATATTTTTGATGAACTTAGTCACAATTCTGTTTCAGATCCAGTAGGAATTTAAATACCTTTCTTTGTTCTATAGCCTTGGTCACCAATGGCAGGATAAAACTTTAAATCCGTGTGAACTGTAGCAGAAAGAACAAAAACCAGAAAAACAGCTAATAAGGAAAGAGAATGAGTAATAAGAAAAGGGCCAGAGCTTACATGTGACTTGTTAACCCGCCCTCCATCCATTCTGTGTTGTAATTAATGGCGGTCGCAACCTGTCATTACGGTGTGATGCCATGGCAGGACTCGTGTTTGGCAAGCAGGGTTTATGTGGTTGTGACTCTTGTCGTGTCCTTCTACCAGTCGCAGCACACAGCCAGGAACGCCCCACGGCGGCAGTAACACCCATCCAAGTACAGAATGCCACCTGCCTTGGTCCCACACATCACCCCTTGGCCTCACCACAGCCTCTGGCGCCAATGGCGAGCTCCGCTACCCACGTCGCCACCATCGGTCTGAGTCGAGCCAATGTCCCGCTGGCCTGTGCCACAGCTGCTTCACTGACGACCCCAGGCATCACTACGGCTGCACTGGAGACGGAGCCCAGTGGCCGGACGGTGACCATTCTCCCTGGACTGCCCACCTCTCCCGACAGTGTTGCCTCGGCTTGTGGGACCAGTTCAACCACCAAACCAGACAAGGACAGTAAAGTAAGAATCGCTTCCTATTTCTCTCCTGCAGTTTCTAGCTGATGAAAGGATTCATTGTTCCATAGTCGTTCTGGGACCTGCCATGTCCAAGTCAGTGTGGCAGGTGTCGGGAACACTAGGCGGAAGAAACTCGGCCACCGGCCTGACCGCTTATCTAGGTCTTGTGTTTCTCAGCATCAAAACGCCCATCAGTTGCAGGCTCCTCGTTAGGTGTGAGGGAGATCACTGTGAGTAAGACTTAGTCATCCTCCGCTTGCAGCCTCTTGCCACGGAGAGGAAGGTTTTTTCCACTTCGTCATTTTGCTGTCCTCGACTTTTCCAATCCAGTTGATTTTACTTGTTGACAATTTTAGGTTGCTGGGGTTTTATTTTAACAGATAAAGGGTTCAAAAGTATTGATCAAAACTGTAATTTGTGGGTGTAGCTCATCTGTTGTCCATTCAAATAATCAGTGGGATTCCTTGAGACACAAGACCTGCAGCCTAGGGGAGAATTATTCTCTCATTTAGGGCTGTGTTTCAACGAAAACCAAACAGAGCTATGTTTGAAAGACTCACCTCTGGTTGCCCTTGGAGACAGATGGTCAGAGGGAAAAGAAATTGACAAGTGAAATAAACAAGCACCTGAAGAGAGGATAACAAGGGCTCCACTTTTCCCTCAATATTTTATACATTTCCCCTGACGCTCTAGATCTTTCCAGGAAGCAGAAGGGTGATCAAGAACTCCTAGCCCACCTGGCTCCTTGATCACGCATGTCTCTACTTAAGTGTCTAGGGAGAGCCTGTAAATAGGAGTTTATAAGGAAGTAAACTTTACAACCTACTAAAAAGTTAATATTTAATTAACTTTTAAGATGAGGCTTTTTGAAAAAGATAGGTATCTGTTCAGTTTTATAATTAACTACATTAAACCTGCACTCAAGCTAACAGGTCCGACTTTGTTAGTGTTTTACAAGAATTATTTTTATAGCTCAGGCTTTAAGACTTGGACACAGTGTGGCCGCCCTGGTGACTTAGGAGAATAGAGGTCTCGCTGCCACCCTCCCAAGTCCTGAAGGGGAGGCAGGAAGGTCAGGAAAGAGAAAGTAATGTGGTAACATATGGGTGAAGTATGAAGGGGGTGCAAGCCCAGGGGTGCAGGTGACCTCGAGAAGCTTCAAGAAACCAGGACACAGATTCTTCCCTACAGTCCTCGCTCAGGCTGGTGACCCAGCAACACGGTGATTTTAGCATATAATTTCTTTTCTCCCTTACAAAAAATGCTGAAGTTTGTTACAACAGCCACTAGCGTATGACCTTAAATGTCATTCACTGGGCTGCCCATTGGTTTCTGCTTGGATACATTTGTGATTGCATGTGCCTGCCAGCTGACTTCCATCTTCTGTCAACTCTTAACTCAGCACAAGTTGCCTTCATTTTAAGAGCCTTGAAGGAATTATTCTGCACCACAGCCCAGGGTATTTGTATTATTGTCTTGTGTCATCTTCGGGAAGCCTGCCCTCTTGAAGTTACGTCCACCTGTTCCTCCCGTCATGGATTTCTTACTTCCACTACCTCACCCATGTTCCAAATGCCCTGCGGAGACTTGGGGCTGATACTATCTCCGTAGTTTCGCAATTATCATCATTGCAATACTCACCAGTCCTAATGACCAGAGTGTCACATGGTCCACAGTCCCTCATCACATCCCAAAGGACATCATGGGAGATCTTACCAGATGCCACATTGGGATCCAAAAGTGTCTCCCATCATTTTTGCTGCTAATTGTCAGTAGTAAACATCTTCTGGAAGAGTTTCATTTCCTTTCCTAAGTACTTGGAAACCTTTCATGTAACAGTGTTCTAAAATTTCCCAGATGGTCTGCCAAGTGTCTTGCTATTTCCTCGTTGATAACTGGAACTGTGTGTACCTTTGTCGCCCGTTGAATTGCCCCTGATATGCAGATGCATTAGGAACTCTTAAATCAGGACCGCAATCAGACATTTTTTTCTCTGCACTGAGGTGACTTTGGTCTGCTAAGGGGTCTGCATTTGACCTCTGAAGCCTACTCTGTCTACCCATCTCCCCCCATAGCAGGGTTTGTTCTTCTTTTCCAGTATGGGCATTAGCTATCCCTTTCTTCCTCCCGTCTGAGAACTACTGTGCACTTCTCCTGATGGCCGCTCTGTGTCTTCCTTGTTCTTCTTTCAAATAGAACTTTCAACCAGCCTTTTAATTTTTTTTTCTCTTTGTCTTTAGCATTTGGACAAGTTTAAGCTCATTCTGATCTTGACCCTTCTTGAATAGCTGCTGCGTTCTTTGTTATGGCCCCTTCTCTTGGTCCTTTTGTGCCTGCTCTTTAGATTTTTGAGCCCATTAGGTTGCTCCCTGGGGCTCACATCAGTACCTTCAGACAGGTCTACATTTTATTCTGCAGGGCTAATTTGCAATTGTATGAGTTTTCAGTTTTGAGAGTCAGGCCCCTTCCTCCTAAAAGCTTTTCTACTTTTTCTGGGTCTGCCATGGGTTTTCTTTGAACTTTTAATATCAGTTCTTTTAAACTTTATCACCAGTTTCTTATGGAGGGAGGTGCTTCCTCCCTTCCCCAATTCTCTGCTGCTTCATTTCTTTCTGGTTTCCATCTCCTCCTCCCCCCCCCTGGATCAGTGTCAGACTCAAAATTGCAATTTACTCTGACTTCTATGAGGTTAAACTATTGGCAAGTCAAGGAAAGATGCACTGGAGAGTATTTCAGTTGAGACAGCCTGCAGGTATCTAGCTATGTCGCTGGACGGTGTCCACCGTCCCAGTCCTCCTGTGTTCTGTGATCATCACCAGGCAGCAGAGGATGTTTCTGATGATGCTATAGCACACCCGATCCTCTGTCCAACCAAAGACCTGCTGTGGGCTGTTCCACAGTGTGTAAGTTTTTGATTGTCCCTACGTGTCTATGAGTACCCTCCCCAATGAGTCACTCCTTCTGACTAATGTTATATTTACAAATCCTCTCTTCCAGAACCTCAGGGAAGCTAGAAGCTGAGTTTTTGTCTTTGGATCAAAAACTCTTGGCCAACTTTGGTAGATGCACGTTATTGGCTAGCACTCATGTGGAACTGTGTACTACCAAGTATTCAGTTATTTCTGGGTTGAAATCCTGGCCCTTCCATCCTCATCATTCCTCCTTCCGTTGAGAGCCCTGCTCGTCAGCATTGCAGCTTCGTCTACACATTTGTCCAAAAGTGAAGAGATCACCATCCTAGCACCCCAAATTGCTCAGCTCCTGATTCCAGACGATTCTCTGCCTTAGGTCCCAAGCTCAGGGATCTTTCAGTCATCTGATTACTCTCTGGGGAGGGCCTGTTGCAGTCCGCCTGCATGGTTGCTGATAAATGACCATCACACAGCTTAAGGGAACAAGGAGTTTACTTTCTTATGACAGTCCAGTTACAGTTCATAGTCCAGCTTGACAGGAGAGCACACACCAACACCAGGGCCGAGGGAACTGGCTATACCATCACTGCATAATGGCTGAGAGATGGACAATCCTTACTTACCAGACCAGCATGTCTGGCCAAGTGAACAGAAGGATGCAACTTTCTCAACCAGCTCTCTGTGATTTATCCAGGGCTTAATCCCACCCACCATGGGCTAGGTCTTCCCCATCAGCTAGACAATGTCCTTCAGGTTTGCTCTGGGCTTAACTTAACCATCAACTCTCTACAACTGTGCCCAGAGCTCAAACCCTCAACAGTCAAGTTGACACCTGTGCTTAACTATGACAGGGCCTTTCCTGTTGTCTGTCCTTGTTTGCTTAGGTGGAAGGTCCTGCCAGTTTTTAAATGTTCATTGTCTTTTGAGGTTTCCTCCTGAGGTCTTTGCTGATTGTTTTCTTTGCTCAAATGATTTTCCTTCCTGTCAGTTTTATTTTACTGTCAAAACCAAGACAATCTCTGTGGGCTTTGGCTGAGCCTTTCTTAGGGGTCTGTGAAGTAGTCACCATGACCGTTTGCAGTCTTGTTGACTGGCATCCAGACCAGTCTTCCGACTGTGAATCTGCACACAGGGTTATGCTAGAAGAGTGGTAGAGAGGGGGGAGTAAAGGAGGAAGAGGGAGAGGGGAAAACGAGAGAGTGGTTTTGTCTATTCTTATCATTCACAGAATAGAATCTCATTTCCACCCCCTTATTGGCTTGGTGATTTTAGGAAACAGGATTAATTAATTCCTGCTTCATCAGGTTGCTGTGAAGACTAAATATGGAAATTTCCCTAACAGCATTTAATAAGATTCTTGAGCCTGGTAGTGTTTAATCACCTTTAGAATTTCACAAGACCCTTAAATAAGCCTTTTTCCCTCCCTCCCCCCACCCCATGTTTCAGCACCCCTGAGTCACACCTTTCACAGTTCCTGTTCTGTTCGTGGGCCAAACACCTCCTTGTCTATGTCTGTTAGGTGACACAACTGCTCTCTGCCTTATCCTCTGTCATCTCCCCAGAGCACACAGCACATAGCCTGGTTCACTTATAAATGTTATACACTTGTAAATATTTGTTCCAAGTATGAGTGGCTATTATTAACACTCAAATTGATTTTTTTTTTTAGTTTTCTTCCTTAAAAACAATGACTCTGGGGGTAGAGATGTGGCTCAGGAGTTTAGCCTTTGCCTTGCAAGCAAAAGGACCTGAGTTCAGATCACAAATCCCATGTAAAAACACTTGTGTAAAATATCCCATATGAAGGAGGAGCCTGGGAAACCCCAGAGCAAAGCAATAAGGAACAATTTAAGATGATTCCTGAAGTCACCCTTGGGCCCCCACAAGCACACACACATAGTGCTCTCTTCTACACACACACACACACACACACACACACACACACACACAAAATGATCCTGAGTATTAGAAAACTGACATGAATTATTGACCTTTAGACTCAGGAAGACTATCTTCAGCCAATTTCAGCTACATCCGTAAAGAAAAGAATTTCGTTAGTCGAGAGTTTTATTTTCCTTGAGGAGGAGCTCTGATTAAATGATCCTATGTTTCTAAGTTGTACTTATCTCCCGTCATATATCTAATAGGAATTAAAGAGATGACCAAGTCTGTGTCCTCCCCTCCCCCTGCTGAGATACTAGGGATTGAACCCAGAGCTTCTTACATATTAGGCAAATATGCTACTGAGTTCTGCCCTTCTTTCTGGTGTGTGTGTGTGTGTGTGTGTGTGTGTGTGCGTGTGTGCCCACATGCACGTGAGGACTAGAATCAGTATCAGGTGTCATTCCTACTTGAAACAGGGTGTCCTGCTGACTTGCAGCTGGACCATTAGGGTAGTCCAGGCCAACAAGTCTCAGAGAGCAACCATTTTGAAGCTAGCCTTGAACTAAATTGCCCAGACTGGCTTCCAAGTCAAGATTCCCCCATAATCCCAGGTGGCTGAGATTACAGGCAATGCTTTACCATACAAAATTAGAAAATATTTGGTGCATAAAGGTGCCTCTGATTATTTGCTTATTAACTTTTGGCCTACATAGCTTTCTCTCTTCTCTCTTGCCCAGCCCTGTGTGTGTGTGTGTGTGTGTGTGTGTGTGTGTGTGTGTGTGTGTTTGTATGATACTGTTTTAAATCTTCAAATCTGAAGAGAAATGATTCTAAAAAATTATTTCACTTGGGAATCATTCTTGGAACACCCACAGGAGATGAGTTCTTAAGGTTTCTCCTTATCTAAAGATAATGTGCCATTTTTATGTGTGCTAGCATCACTTTTTAAAAATTACTTTGCCAAAGTGTACTTTGCATCAATTTGTCCACATTTTTCACTTGTGCTGTTGGAACAAAGGTTCCCTTAGATGATAAGTAAATCTGCAGAATTATCTCTTTCAAGTGGCACATTCTCCTGGTAATAGAGAAAACCATCAGAATATGACATTAACAGCTCAGCTCCCTGGAACTTGGGCTGTATCTTTCTGGGTTTAGCACCCCCATACCCTAAGCCCCTGCACCCTGCCAGGACACCTAATCCTCTGCCTTCTGCTCTGTGGGTAGCCAGCGTTGGCTGCCGCTGGTGATAACACATCCCTTAGAAGTCATTAGAGCAAGCTGTATTTAATGTGTTTAATCATTTTCAATGAACGAACTCATCTTTCTTCTTAATCACTTTAGATGCTGTTCCCTCAGTGCGATTCAGTTATCTGATATTCCAGTTCTGGGCTTTCAAGCAAGGTCTTTAACTCTGGCTTGCTGAGATTGTAATTTATCAGTGGACTTGATGTTCTCTGTCATCCATGGGGGTCCAGGGATTAGATCTTGCGTCCTTCTGTCATGACAGGAATAGCTGTAAGCCGTAGCACACTGCTACCTAGAAGTATAAGCTGCCCCCCATCATTCCTTTCCAGCTCATTTCTTGACTCGTCTGACCCCGCAGGACCCTGCAGGAAGCGTGACATTGACAGTCAGGCTACTTCATTGAGCACTGCTTTATTTCCTTTGGATCTGGGAACTCCAATACCTCCTGTTAGATCTTCGTACCTCCTGGTACTCTCTGTTTGCTCTTCCTTCCGTGGTGTTATCCTCTTGTAGTATTTTCATGGCGTCTTTATTGTAATAGTGCCCAGCCCTGTACTAGCCACTGGGTAGTATGCAGAGGTGTAAAAGGTACAATCGCCTCTCTCAAACAGGTAGGAGTCATTTGTTGAAATGTACATCATAGACTCTTGGAAAATATGAGAACAAATGAATGAGTGAAGCAAACCCTAGTAAGATGAGACTAGACATAAAAAAAAAGCAAAGGGCTTTTCCTCGGCCTGTGAGGAGGTATGGAGGTCCCCTAGCTTACTTCACAGAGGTGAACTGAGCACTCCCAATCCCCTCCCACACTCTTCCATTGCTGGCTCCTAGTGTAACATTTACACATGGTACATGATGTAATTTTCAGAGGATGCTGCATCATAGAATGCATGATTGCTGTCATCACCTCCTTTTATTCTCCTGTCCTATCTCTAATGGAATTTTATTATCATAGATAGACATTCATTTACCAAGGGGATTTTATTGAGTCTTCCCAAGAAGAATTCTCTGGCGTTCTATCTCCTCCTGGGTCCCTGATAACTCCATGCCTCAACCCTAAAGAAATGGTTTTCTAGGAAATATTTCATTTCCAGGTGATACTTGTATTCAGGGAACTTAATGATGTTGTTGGTGTCTCAATAAAATAATTTAAGCTGATGATTTGAAAAGATGAAAGGAAACAGGGTGATCGGAACGACATTGGCAGACTTTGGGAATGAAGTAACCAGCCCTAGATCTGGCTTTATTCACAAAGCCAAGAAGGATGTATCCAATGGGACAAAAATTCAAGATACTTTTGGGGAGATTAGGCTGCATATGCTTACAAAAAAAAGAGAGATATAAAACATGAACATCCTGAAGTGTTCATTAAAATTTTGTGGAGTTGTTTTGGGATTTCTGATCAAGGAAGTATTTATACACTGAGAATGGTTTTTGATTTCTGCCACTGTTGACTAGTTAAATTTAACCAAGGTGTTGATATGTGAGAAGGGGGTTAACCCTGAACTCTGATCCAGGCATGGTGTCTGTAAATAAGGCTTAAATGAGCTGTTGCGGAATTAAGGATACATTTGCATTTAATTTTGCACGCAGTTGATTTTCTTCACAATAATCACAAACAAGGTTAAGCAAAATTTCAGAAAGTTAAATCCATAATCTGAAATTCCTGTCTTATTTGACGATATCTACTTGTACTTTTGTCAAACTAAAATACAAATTGGTGAATTCATTTTAATCTCCTTATTTTACTATCCCAAACAAACAACACCAATTGGCAGAAAAAGAGAGAAGCAAGAGACAAAAGGTTAGGTTAACAAAACCCCCCAACAAAACCGGCCAACTGAACTATGAATAAGCAAGATCTGTTTTTTTAAAAAAAAAAAAAAAATGATGCCATGTAGATTACAAGGACAAGACTACTTCTCGTTCCCACTAATAGATCCTTGTTTCTTTTTGTTTCTAGAAAGAAAAAAAGGGGTTGTTGAAGTTGCTTTCCGGCGCCTCCACTAAACGCAAGCCGCGGATCTCGCCCCCAGCGTCCCCCACCTTGGAAGTGGAGCTGAGTGGAAGCGAGTTGACGCTGCAAGGAGCAGTGGGCCCGGAGCTGCCGCTAGCAGGTGCCCACGGCAGGTCAGCCCCCACGGAGGATGGTCAGATGCCCCCCGGGACAGGAGCCGTGGGCTCTGCCCAGGACGCCTTCCATCGGAAGACAGGTTCCCTGGATTCCGGGGTGCCCATCGCCCCACCGCCCCGGCAGGCCTGTTCCTCTCTGGGCCCAGTCCTCAATGAAGCCAGGCCTGTCGTGTGTGAAAGGTAAGTTCCTATGTCTCCCAGAGATAAAACGGGACATAAAAAACAAACTTCATACTGGAAATTTTACTGTGATGTATAAGAGCATCTTTTACAACTTCCTAACTTTTTTTTTTTTTTTGCCTATGTATGCATGCGTGTGTGTGCATGTATGTAGAAGAGGACACTTGAACGTGTGTGTCTGTGGAAACCCAAGGGTGACATCAGGAATCATCCTGGGTCGTTCTTTCTCCTTATTGCTTTGTTCTGCGGTTTCCCAGGCTCTGCCTTCCAGGACTGAAACTGCATGTCCAGGACATAACCACCTGGCATTTCCACGAGACATCTGGGGATCCGAACTCAGGTCCTTTTGTTTGTGAGGCATCAGCCCCTGAGCCGTCTCTCTAGCCCACTGCTAACTTTTTAAAGCTGAATTTGTGGTGATAATGCTCAGACCCTCTTGTTTCCATTTGCCGCAGAGATCTCTCCTTTCATAGCATTTGTTGTTTCTGTTCCTACTCATTGGCTCCAGAATCATATCAGATGAAGCTTTTCAAGCCTGGAAGCTTGTTCACCTGACTTCCTTCCTTTTGCTCCTGTTCTGTCCTCTCCCTTTCTTTGATCTTCATTCAGAGCTGACACCGTCATCTGCCCTGTGTCAAAGCATGTCACCCGAGTGTGCTTGTCATCTTTCTCCCCAAGAGTAACTCTTAGTAACTCTGGTCTTGAGTATTGATTACAAAGGGAGTTTAGGTCTCATGCAACTGTGGGCTTCTAGACATAGTCTAGGGAAGAAAATATCTACCCGGATTGTGTAAACTGGAAAGTTAATGCTGCTCGTTACTCAAGAACATGGCAGAAAACACATCAAAATTGCTGTTTTTGTAAAGCATAAATGCCTATTTTAAATGTCATCCATTTTATTGTTTCTGGATAGCCATTCCCTTTAGGTCTGAATTTCATAGGCCAAGCAGATCTCTAACATGTGCATTTTGAATGGCTTTGTTACACACGTTACAGACATGATTTCTGTTGTCATTGTGTCATTGTTGTTGTTCTTTTGAGATGTGACCTCAGATTCTGTGTTCAAGAACTCTCCTCCTCAGCCTCAGCCTGCCAAGTAGCTAGGACTGAGGCTATGCCTGATTTTGGGTTGCAGACTGAAAAATGTTACTACGAAATGGTATCATCTGAAATGACTAAGTGTCCTTTGCCTTTGTATTTCAGCCAGAATTGTGCAAACATTTGCATTGAAGCCTGGGGCCCGTAAGGTTTTGCGGCCTGCTTGTTACTTGAAAGTAAACTTGGAGAATAAACATCAAACAGCCGATGTATACAGAGTACACAATGTGTTGTGTATTTTCATAAGTGAGATGAAATCATCCTCTGTAGTTCTGAGCCTTATAATCAGACATTATCCTGGAAGACCTTCCCTCCCAGCCAATGGAATTGTTCTTCTTCCCTCTCATCCATTGTGTTTCGCTAAAGCTTTGACACTGGTGCTGGCTTCCATCCTCTTGCTCTGAGCAGTGTTACTGCCCATTTCCAGGCGCTGCCCTCCTGTCCCTGGAGCTAGTCCACTTCACAAAGGCTCCCTCCCTCTGGCATTGAGCTGCACTCTTCCCTCGCTCCCTGACACTCCGCCTCCTCCCCCTTCCCCTCTCGCCCACCGCCTTTGTGGTATTTGTGTGACTGTTTGGAGTGACAGTTCACTTCGCCCAGACTCTCCCTAGGCTTTGGCTGGGCATTACTCTGCCCGTCACCCCCATTGAACATTCCTTTTCAATTGCCAGATGTCCTCGGTCCCTGTGGCTTCTGCATTCCAGGCCTTTCTTCTTAGAAAGGCTCTTTCAGTCAGCAGGCTCTGCCTTTCAAAGCTTCTGAAAAGGAGAACTAAGGCAGACAGGTGATGGGGTTCCAGGGAGCGGGATGCCCATCAGACAGGAAACGTGGAGAAGTGAATGACGGGACAGATGGGCATGGGCATTCTGGAATTCTCTGACAGGCTTTTATAGAACCATTTCAACTTTTAGGAGTGGGAAGGGGGTTCTTAGGGAAGATTTCTGCCCAACTTTATATTTTTATAATCCATGTGTTGATAGGAATATTAAATATAATCGCCAACCCCACCAACTTTCCATAGCCCTTCCCCTGCACACAATCATGCTAAAATGCTATTTATTTATCTTACATTCAGAAGTCGCCTTGGCTGTAAAACCAATGGGAAATGAGGGCCCCTTATCCACTGGGGATGAAGTGTTTGGGTTCATAGAAAACTATCAAGTCTATAATTTAAGGATTAGCTGCTTGCATATTTCAAAACTTTCAGCACAATGAAAAGTACTTAACTGCTTAAAATGAAGGAAGGATTAACTTTCACATAAGTGTGATTCAGAAAGCACTTCAAGATCTCATAGTTCCTTGGTTAACAGGAAAAACATCAACAACCCTGTCCGGACAGCATGCACACGGTCCAGGATTCTTTAACTGATAGAATTTCATTAAAATATTTTTCAGCTTATTTTATTGGAACGATATGAGCTAGGACTCATCTATAGATTACACCAAGAGCAAGCATGAAGTCTCCTCTCACACTGTGAACCTGTCCATAAATCTTAAGCAGAGGGACAGGGGAGTGTGGCCAAAGCAGCTGTACTGTCAGTGGAAAGAAACGTTTATGGGGATGTGAAGACTTGCGAGATCTCATAATAAGAACGGGTGGACTTTGAAGTGTGTTGACAGGTCTTGGTGTCAGCTGAGAGAAATTCTCCCGAGGAACAAAAGGATTCTTTTGTGTTTGTTAGAGAGACTGTTGAAGAAAACCAGCAAGAAATAGTGCCATATCCTAGAGGAACCGAATGTATAATTAATGACCACAGAAATAATAGAACAAATATTTTCAGGCTTTATTTTAGAGGAATCGAGGAAAAAAAATAATTTAGGAAGTCACAAGGAGAAAGCAGAAATAAAATAGTTGAAAAGGATAGGCAAATAAGAGGATTGCTGCAGTGATTTTTTTTCTTTTACACACACAGGTACATACACATGCATAAAGGTTTGGGAAACAGCAAGTCACCTTTACCTGTGTGTATTTTTAACTATAGGAATAGAATGGATAACCATATACCTGTAAGCCCATCTCCTAAACTGGAAAAGAATCTGTGGTCTTTGATTAGGGATTAAACGAGAAACACTTGGAAACATACAAATTGGATAGCGATAGATTTACAGAAAGGCAGCCAGGCTTAGCCAGCATGATTAATTTCTTTGAGTCAGTGACAATGAACCCACTGGGTGAAGCAATGGACATAATTTACTTGGATTTTGAGCTGCAAAGCCAGCTAGTATGGTTTTGCCAGTGAGGTGCTTAATTGGATATTAGATTGCTGTGGCAACTGGCAGAAAGCAGTAAATGGTTACTCACCCGTACCCGGGGTGATGGATAGAGTGCTTCCCAGAACCAGGGGACCCCTCTGAGGCTATACCAGGGAGATTAGAAATGATGGTGTGTTGACTCCAAAGACTGGAGAGGTCATCAAAAGGAAGGCCACAGGGAAATTCATACTAACAAAAGATTGCCAGATGGAAGCTACAGTGCCAGGAAGGGTTGGCATCCACCACTCAGACTTCTTCATGCACTGGTGAGAACCCCTTTCTCAGGCTCTGCCCAGAGGTACAGACTCACTGAGAGTAGAGACTGAGCCACGCCTCACATTAGTCACATGGTGCTTTGTTTAAAGGAACCTGGGTGCTTTGCAGCAACCACCAGGGGACCAGTGCTTGCTCTCTCTCTCTCTCTCTCTCTCTCTCTCTTTCTCTCGCTCGTTCTTTCTCTCTCCCTGTGTGTGTGTGTCTGTTGTCTCCCTGTCTCTCTCTCTTTGTGTCTCTCATATATAAGTATTTAAAAATAGTTGAGGATAGACCAGTTGTTCAGATGCACAACCAGCAACATCAAGCACATTAACTTCAAGTGGACACTTATCTCTGAACATCATCATTGCAGAACTGAAATCCTGTATTTTTAACAGTCCCCCATTCCTTCCCCTCCTGTAGCCCCAGAAAACACCATTCTACTCCTTCTCTCTGAGTGCTGACTCTGGGCTCCTTGTGAGAGAGGGCCCGGGATAGGCTTCTTTTTTTGTGGGGATCTTTTCATTTAGCCCCTGCTCTTTAGGTTCTTCCACACTGTGGCATTGTGGCAGAGTTCCATTCCTTTTCTGAATTCATTCATTTGTAAAAAAAAAAAAAAAAAAAAAACCTTTGGCACATGATTGGATCTTTTGTCATTTGACATGTTTTGCTAAGAATTATCAGATACACGTTGCTCGGTAGTATGAGGCCAGCTGACAAAGAGAATTTGACATCATCTCTCACCACAAGCAGATTATGGTCAGATAGAACAAACGAGACAGGGACACAGATGGTAGAAACACCGTGTAGCTGTGCTAAGTGCCATAAGAAATCTACATGGAGTCCTCTGGGATTTAGTCAAGCATGAAATTGCTTCCAGCCATGGGGCTAGAGATTCCACAGGGAAGAATTAGAGCCAGGCCTTGAGAGATTGACAGGGTGTAGATGGGCAGAAATGTTGTCAAGGAACCTTCCGCTGCAGGGAGTGGGAGAAGTGAAGGCCATATTTGGGAGACAAGTGCAGGCTTCAGGGAGTATCTGGGACAGCCATGATGTCATAGTTAGATACAGGTGTCAACTTGGCAATTGGAGGCTTGAGGTCTAGGCACAGTTGTGAAGAGTTGGTAGTAGAGTTCAGTCCTAGGCAAAACTTCAGGACATTATCTGATGGATGGGGAGAGCCCAGTCTATGGTGGGTAGAACTAGGCCTGGGCAGGTGGATAAAGATGGAAGGTACTGGTTAAGGAAGTTGATACCCTTTTGGTATATTTGGTCAGACCTGCTGGTCTAGCAAGTTGGGATTGTGACTCCTATAGATGTACGAATATGGTGTGGCTAGTTGCCTTGGCCCCCGGTGTTGGCGGGGACTTTTCTGCTAAGCTAGATGAAGAACTGCAACCAGACAATCATAAGAGAGAATAGAACCCCTTGTTACCTCTTAAGCCATTCAGTGATGAAGGTATCTGCAGCAAAGCAGGGTAACTAACACATGGTGAGGCTTGCAGCCTCCTCTATAAACAGATCAAAGCCAGGTCTCCGAGGCTTTGCGCAGCCATGGGAGGATTAACCTTGTAGGCTGCTAATGATTTGCCCCCAGTGGACAGCTGCAGATGGAGTTGCCACTTAAGGGTGTGAATATTTGAGTTGTACGTGGAAGGGATCGGGAACAGGAGGAGAAATGAGGCAGGAAGGTGGAACGCAGTGAAGTCACCGGAGCGGCAACATGGAGAGGAATGAAGATGGTTCGGGTTTGTGGGGTGTGGGGGATCGACAGGTACCACAGAAGGCAGAGAATGTCACTTTGGCACGTAAGGTTCAGAAGTGCCTGAGATCCCTCCCAGCTCATGCAAGCCAAGCATGAGCTGAGTGAGGCAGAGGGCCGGGCAGCAGATGGGAAGGGCCTCCACAGCTGTGCTCACATCTGTTCAGTGGTCTCTGCAAATCACCCGGCTTGGCAAAGCGTTTTAGTGCCTGAGAGAGCTGGCCCATCGTGCCAGCATTCGGCCTTTCTGAGCCTGCCTTGGACGTCTCTGGCCATACCACTACCCCACGAGGCTCACGAGACCGAGCTGGCAGGCTCCCGAGTGGAGCCTGTCACCGCCACACCTGGCAGTCTCCGGACGATGACGACTGTGTCACAGTTTCCATTCTGCACATGATTTCTCCTTCCTCCCCCTTACCCCCACCCCCAAGGTTTATAACTTAGCAAGGAAAATTCGCTCCCACTGGGAACTTGGCAGGAAGATTATGTTCTCAGCCCAGCAGCGGTTCTAGTTCAGAAAAAAAAAATTTTTTTTGACAAAATTGGTTTAGTGAGTTTTATAAAATGCAAATATTAATCTAATTTGCTTCAAGTTTTTTAGTCTATTTTTGTTCCCTTTTACCTTGAAGGCAGCTTGCAGAGCACCAGTCGGAAATGGATCTCATGAGAGATTCATTCTGAATATGTTTTCAGCTGGTGGAACACTTTTTTCCAGAATTGTAAAGCTTTGCTTAAATTTTTAACTTGCCCCAAATGGCAATGACATCATCACTTTCTATGTGGAGTTTCATCATGCTGGCATCGGACCTGAAAACTCACATCTGAGATCTGTCTTCTGGGAAGACCATGATGAAGTTGTTCACTTTTAAACATGCCAGAGAGCAAATTCCAACTCTCCGTATTATTCTACAGGGGATAAAGTCTCATGATCAGGGAATTCTTTAGATCATTACCTGAGTTCAGGTCTGTTCTTCAGAATCCCCTCCTCGATGTTCCAGGCTTCTGCCTCTCCTGGCTGGAAGTCATGTGGTTGAAGCGGGAGCTGATACGCTTTGGTTGAACTGTATCAGTCGCCAAACCAAGAACATAGCTCGTATCATTTCATTATATTGCTTCTTAAAAACTTATCTAACCATGGCAGCCCCGTTCTGCAGGTGAGAAACTCAAGGCAGACAGTTCACTGCCCCAAAGTTAAGCTGTTCTAAGTGACTATAAAGATGCTGTCAACCCCCGGTTCCACGCGCACCCCACAGTGCTGTGCCTCTTCCCTCATTCTGCACTTGGTCTGTAAGCTCTCAGGGCTAGTTCACTGCACCTTGCTTGAAAATGATTAGCCAATCTTCGTGCTTTGCTTTTGCTTCAGAACTTGGAGAGTACTTTGGTTGTTGTGCCCAAAGGAGCTGAGTAATTGTTTGGGCAGCCCCCTAGCATCTGCCAGAGCAGCTTTCTTCAAGGGTTGTAGCCTGAGAATCTGCCTGTGGTCATTCCTAAAATGAGTAGGTTCTGGTTGATATCGAGTGGAGCTTGAAGACAGCAGCTGATTGTCAGTCAAGATGCTAGACTCCACAGTGGTACCTTCACATCTCTGTTGACTGGTTAGACTTGGCTTTTGAAATGAATCTTCAGATCGTATATACTACTTGGAATAGGGATTCCCAGAGGGAATGACCCTAGAGAAGATAAAGTAGAAACTTTAGTTCCTTCAACACACCTAGTCTCAGAAATCAACATTGTCAATGTCATAACTTTCTGCTGCTCTCACAGGTCACCCATATGTAGTGTAGGAGGAAACTATACGAGCGCAAGAATACCAGGAAGCAGAGATGACTGGGACCACATGAAGATAGCAGACATACCCCAACTTTGATTGGGGAAAGGAAGACAAGAGAAAAGGAAAAAGAAAAAGCCAAATCAAGAAATAGAAGACAGGAGGAAAGAGAGAGGGAGGGAGGGAGGGAGGAAGAGAGGGAGGGAGGAAAAAGAAACAAGTCGCCTCCTTCTCTCTTCCTTAGCTGCTGTAGCAGTTCACTTGCATTGCTGCTGATAAATTACTACCAAATAGCTTAAGGGAACAAGGGGCTTATTCTCTTACAATAGTCCAGTTACAGATATCAGTCCAACTTGGCAGGAGAGCATGCACCATCACTAAAGGGCCGAGGGAATTGGCCACACCATATTTATATAACTGAGAGAGGACAATCCTTACTTACCAGACCAGCATGTCTGGCCAAGTGTGCACAAGGATGCCCCCTTTCTCAAACAGCTCCCTCCATTTTATTCACCTGTCTGGGGACTATCCCACCCACTACGGGCTGGGCCTTCCTGATCCACTAGACATTCTCCTGCAGGTTCGCTGTGGGCTTAACTCAACTACCAATTTTCTACAAATGTGCCCAGAGCTCGAACCCACAACTGTCAAGTTGACACCTGTGTCTAACTATGACAGCTGCTGATTGCAACTCTCCCTAGGGAGGTTGAGGCAAACCGGTAAGAAAGTAGGTAATGCTTGGCCCATAAAGCTGCTGAGTGTTTAAGTTCCCACCATCTGATTGAGAAATGGAAAGATGGAGTTCATTGTGTGAACCTCATTATTAGTGGGGAAATGGGCTCAATTCAGGATCCTCTCCTCTGTGCAGGGGGTCCTGTTCCCAAGGGGGCCTTGATTGTGTCAGACAGTCCCAAACGCCATACAAGGGGCACAGAAGATAGCTTTCCAGACCCATGTCCTGAACCAGACCCCATATCTTGTCTTTCTGTGCTCATAGCAGAGAGGCAAAGAATCAGTGCGACCTACAGGAAAGAGGTTCAGAAAGGAGTGAAACCCCTCGCTCAGTAACTTCTCAGAAATGTCATCATTCAGATAAATCCACTCATCTCTTCCGAGAGTAGAAGGGAGGACTGAAATGCTTCCTCAGAAAAATAGAGCAAAACCGACCTTGTGTATGGCTGTGATACGAGCACTTCAAGCACATGAAAATGGCTGTCTTTGTGTGTATGATTCATGCAACCCAGCCTGGATTGTCAGTAGTGGACCAATGTGTACATCCAAACTCAGTCTTTGTTAATACCAAGTCTCCACCAAGTGGAGAGTCACTCTGTTTTGGGTTTTATAAAGTCTTGTAAATTCATGCATTTCTTGTTCTATTTATGTTGGGGTTCTTGCCAGCTGACCGCACTGTTTTTTGTGACTCTGAGTCTCTTTAATTGATCTCTCTCTCTCTCTCTCTCTCTCTCTCTCTCTCTCTCTCTCTCTCCCTCTCCCTCCCTCCCTCCCTTCCTCCTTCCCTCCCTCTCTCTCGCTCCTTCTCTCATAGGCACAGGGTGGTGGTTTCCTATCCACCGCAGAGTGAGGCTGAACTTGAACTCAAAGAAGGAGACATTGTATTTGTTCACAAAAAGCGAGAGGATGGCTGGTTCAAAGGCACATTGCAGCGCAATGGGAAAACTGGCCTTTTCCCAGGAAGCTTTGTGGAAAACATCTGAGGAGACTGAATCCTGAGAAAGCTTCAAGTCACGTCACACAGCAAAAGAGCACAAAGCAATTTCATGGAAAGAGCATGCCTGTGGACTTCCGGAGGGACAGCAGCTGAGCAGAGGGCGGGCATGTAGCTTCAGAGCCCCCAACCATGGTCACCAGTGAACATCGTGAAGAAGGTGTCTGTGGATTCTGTCACTCTGGGTTCTGACGTGTGAGGTGTGCCTTGTACCGTCTGATGGACTATTCAGAAAAACCTTTTTTTTTAAAGATGTATAACTAAAATGGACCATTGTTTACAAGGCTTAACTAATTTATTTGCTTTTTTAAACTTGAACTCTTCCTGTAATAGATAAATTCCTTGGATTATGATTTTAAGAAATTATTAATTTATGAAATGATAGCTAAGGAGAAGCTGGATTCTCTCCTGTTGAGAGCAAGAGATTCTTTTTGACATAGACAGCATCTACCCCCCCACCTCCAATATCTCCCCCACCCTCTGTTATATTTTGTTTTTGTGTTTGTGTTTTTTTTAGACAAAACAACAGTTCTCTACTTTAGGTTTCCTTCTTGGGAAACCAAGTGAACAATTAAATCAATATCAATAAGAGCCTATCAAATAGGGAGACGTAAACTTCAGAAAAGAAGGAGTCAGTAGTCTCCCTTCTATCTAGTTTGACCAGAAATCAACCTAAAGACCTAGTCCTCGGTTTCATTTCATGGGTTTTTAATTTGCCTCGGATGAAAGGAGTGAAGTGATCAGGAAAAATAAAGCACAAACATTGACTAAACAACCGTATTTGGAAATGTTTCATTTTGTAATGGAAGTAGCCCCATTTGTTGATTGGGAAGTTGGAGGCTTTAACTGTTTGAGAATGTCTATGAAATGTAATTTCCATTTTATCCCCCAAGTGATCTGCATGCCCAGGACACAGTGAAATATTTGTGAGCTAGTGGTGGTAAGAGGTGCACTCGTGTTAAAGTCAAAGGCTGTAGGAACACTGTGAACAGTTTACATTCATCCATCGTGATTCCTTTTCCGCCATCTTGCATGTGTTCCTGGATTCCCACACTAATATGGACTGTGCATGGTGTGTATATTTCATTGCAATTTCCTGTTGGGGTTGGTTTTCACTGAGAATTGATCAGTGCAGGAGGTATAAAAGTCAACAGGCATTCTCATCACTACCCTAGCCCCACTACTGAACAAGATCCCTCAGCACCCCCCTCTGGTAAAGGTGTGTGTCAGCCATCCCGCCAGTGGTCAGCAAGACTTGTGGATATGTGTCCTCCCAGCAGATAGATGGTGAGGAGCGAGTTATCCAGGAGACTGCTCGCTCCTGTGGTTGGGCTGTGGAAGCTGTGCCAGACTTGCTGGGAGCGATCGTGCCCACACCTTACAGCTGTGGCAGCATCCAGCTGAGTCCATCTTCCGATGTCCTTGGCATCTTCCACTGAATTCATCCTATGCCATGCTGCTGTGGTAGTGAATGAGATTGCTAACACAGTTTCGTCATGAGAAGTAAGCAACAAGCAAACCTCTCCTCCCACCCCCGCCCACCTTTTCTTTTTTTAAGAGAAAAAAAATTGGGAAATATCAACATGAACTGAAAAGTCTTATAATACAAGAGATTTCTTTGTCTTAAAAAAAAAAAAGATATGTGGTTGAAGATGAAGTCATTCCTAAGTTAACTTTTTTTTAATGAAACACTGTACATTATGTTCCTATGTGTTGAATGGTTTTAAATACTTTACTTGGATGTTTATGTAATATATAAAGGTTTGGTGAGATGAACTTTAGTTAGAAAAAAGCTGACACCAGCTTTTCCTCTTTGTAAGTTGACACCAGCGTGTCATAATATTCTTTATTTTGAGAAATTAGCGTATTTTATATAAATTTTGAAAAAGCAAAAAGACTACTACAAGTTAAGATGATTTTTTTACCTGTCTTTTCTCCATACTTTCAGCTATGTACCCCTGTTAATAGTTTCCTGGTATAAAGTTGGTTGAAGTTTCATCTGTTAATAGATCATTAGGTGATGTAATGTATGGGTTTTTCTCTTGGTTTTTCAGAGATGGTAGGTGGATTTTGTAACAAGGGCTTGTTACACAGTGATGGTAATGATAATATAATTTATCATTCCTTTTCGTGTTAATTTTGAGGACTGGATAAAAGGTTTCAAGATTAAAATTTGATGTTCAACCTTTGTGTGTCTCTTTGTGTCTGTCCTTAAAATTTTTTCTTTATTCTTTTTTTAAAAAATCTTTTCATGTGTATGGGGTTTGTGCATGTATGTTTGCATATGGTTAGCTGCACATACGTGGGCAAGTGTGCAGGCATGTGGAGGCTCAAAGATAAATGGGGAACCATCCTTCACTGTTCTTCCGCCTTCCTGTTCTGGGCCTGTGTCTACTTAAACCCAGAGCATACCATTATGCTTGCTGTGGGATTCTCAGCCCTCCAGGACTGGAATCTCAGACAGATGTAGTACCTGCCAGGCATTTATCCAAGACCTGAAGGTCCAAACTGGTTTTTGCTTGCACAGAAAGTGCACTGAGCCATCTTCCCAACTCTTGAAGAAGAAGAAAAAAAAACTAGTCACTTTTGACTTAATTAGTAGGTGTTAAAATTTTTTCTCATATAGCTCTGACAGATATCTGCAAAGATCAAATGGTAGTTATATTTTCTCTTATCACCAAAACTAATTTTATTCACATAGTTCCAAGAAGCTTGAGATCTTCAAAGAGTTTATAGGGGGGGTCTCACAAAATACCACATCACACATTCTCTGCCCTCCCCTTACCTCGGAGTTACCAACAATCTGGTAAGCCTTCATTCTCTAATTCCAGGGGTAGCTGACCAGTAACAAACCCTGTAATCACCTGTCAGTCTCAGCATAGCGTGGGAACATAGTCCTTCAGCTTTCCATAATTTGAATGTTCCGTGAAATGAAAGACTATGTAGGCTGTGTGCAAAAAGGTGGGGTTTTTTTCCCCCCTATTGACTTTAGGTTGCTATATCAAGTTCCTTGTCAGAATTAAAAATCTGGAACTCGAGGCTGTAGTCTAGGTTTGTCAAAACTGCTTTTGTGATTGTGTGCGTCTGTGTTGGTTATTAAATACTTTCTTCCTGTTACTAATCTATGTATCCTACTGGTGAAGGAGAAAGGGTCACTGTTTTGACCCTTGATACATTAATGTCTGGCATTAGTCTCATTAAATATCATCAATATTTTATCATCCCTTCGGAGCGTATGAAATACAGTGATACCTTTCCAGGTCTAACTGAATTCACGTACCCCAGTCCCCTCTCTCCCTCTACCCCTCCCCAGTCCCCCTTGCTTGCTTCCCCCCTTTACCCCTTAGAAGGAACAAATTATTAAGGTGCTGTTTAAACCTACTAACACTTGGAGAGTAGAAACAGGAGTTCAAGGCCCATCTCAGCTATGTATTGAATTTGAGGCTAGTTTGGGCATGCATGAAACCCTATTTCCAAAACAAGCAAATGAAAATAAGTACTATCCCTTTGATTTACTACTCTTGGGATAATAGGAATTTTTCTTTTCTTTCTTGAGATAATTTTTTGTTGTTTTCCAGCCTGCCTTCAAACTCTTGGGCTAAGAAACCTTTCTGTCTGATCCCAAGAAATTGAAACTATAGACACGTACCCCTATGTCCACAGAGACTCAGGGAATAGTTCGGTCCAGAACTAGAACAACTAGCATTCAAGTTTAGAAAGCATTTTTAAGAGACATTTAAATTTACACAATTCCTTGTGTGTATCCACGTGAAGCTTTTTTGGAAGATGTTTTAAACCAATTAAACTCTGTCCTCATCGAAGTAGAATCCTATAAAAAGTTCTTTCCAAGAAAAGAGTCTGCCAGGCTCTGAAAAACAAACCAGAGGATATTTACAAAAGAGATTAGCCGGCATGAGGGGCTGGCCCCGACTACCTCCTGTGGTTCCAGACTGTTAAGATCCTGGGACTTTTCTCTGCACCCTTCTTTTGCATTTTAGCCATTGTCACCAGACGCAGGAAGGAGCTATTAGACCAGCCAAAGTAAACGGTGACTGTTTTAAAGTACCTTATCTCTGGATTACAAATGAGCCTGTCTTTGATTTCTTGCATGTTTCCTATTACGTTAGCACTTGAACAATGGCAGTTTTGAATTGGACAGGTCCAAAGATTTGTGACAGTTGGAAAAACGCAAAGACAGACCACACACCCTAGAAATAGACATAAAAAAGGAAAAAGAATGCATACAATATGTGTAGATAGTAGTGTGTCATTTACATATACATATCTGTTACAAAAAGTTAAAAGTTATCAAAACAGACCAGCACAGACTATATGCGGCGCCATTTTTCAGTCAAAAGAAATGCAAACAGACATAGGACGCAATGTAAATCATAACTGCACAAAATCCACTGCAGTGCATATTATAGTCTGGTAGTCGCTTCCTAATGCTATTGTAGGAGCTCAAGTGTCGCAAGTATCTACTCAAAACACGTGTTGTAGATCATATCTGTGTTAATAGTTCCACCGTCCAGGAAGCTGTGTACCAACATAAAAAGTGATCACCCAGGTGTTCCCAGTTTTCACAGTATATACGAGGTACATGTTGATCAACTGTCAATGCCATTGGTAAGGCTCCCAGCTGTGGGTAGTTAAGTCACTGAAAAATCAAATTTTATAGGTGGATTTTTTTTTTTTTACCCCATGAGAGGCTCAGCACCCACAACCTCCACATTGTTCAACTGTCAAGTATCTGAACTCTCCGATTGGACTGTTGGGTTTCCACTTTAGAAACACCATAGGACTGACTCAATGCAGGTCTCCCAGGTATCGGGTGCAAGAGACCTGCAGCGGTATTCATCTTTGACTCAGCCTTCAGCACCATAACGACAGGCCCAGACTCTGTGGGAATGTCAGGTGTCCAAAGAATCAGAATCATCAGCTTCAACCAGTGAGCCAGCTGCTGCTATTGCCTACACATTAGGTAAGAAATTTGGCTGTAAGAGGTCTTTTGACCTTGGAGTTGAATCTTACAAGATCTGAATCCTTGTAAAAGTATTAAAAGAAACTTTGGCGTGAGAAGGCCTTATCCGTACCTAGAAACTGTATAAGAAAGGAAACTGATATGTTGAATTGTAGAAAAATTGAAATATCAATGTGACAAAACACCATCAAAGGAATAATAGAAGAAATTTGTAACTCTGGTTGTCTAATATGATAAGCTTCATATGTGAAAAGCTTCTGTGAGTAAAAATAAAATCCCAAAGTCCAATTTCTCTAGTGACTTAATAGAAACTTTCAGTTACCTCATTTTTTTTCTTTTCTCTCTCTTATCATGTGCTTAATTTAAAAAAAAAAAAAACTCATTTTCCATTCTCCCTTAAGGTCAGATAGGTGCAGCTGTGTTTCCAGCTAGATGTGTTCAGTAGAAGCTGTTGCATGTAGCAGTATCCTACTGTATATGTAGCCCAGGCTAGCCTCAGTTCCCCGTTGCCAGAATTACAGGCACTTACCACCAAGCCCAACTTTCCTGAGTTCTTGCTGAGTGAGCTATAACCTTAAGGTTTAAAAGGAACTTCTTAGGGAGAGGGACATACGCCTTGTCATTTGTATAACCATCGAGTGCCACCCCCTTCTTCGAGCCTTCCCTGGACACTGGCTGGTTGCACCTCAACATCTATCTTAAGCCACATTTTATGTTTTTACAAGGTGGTCAGTCAGATGCAACCACAAGAGACGCTCATGCAAAACGGGTTTATTTATATTCAGAGATCCGAAGATAGGAATCAAGAGTGCTCCACTCAGGGTCACATGGGAAAAATCCCAGACTGGTCAGAAGGCCAGAGAACGGGACAGAGTGAGCATTAGGCTTCTATTGCGGCTTCCATAGGAAATCTAAGTTGGGCAGGATGAAGATTCAGCAATTGGTCCCTATGCGTCTGATACAGGGCATACATGATGGCAGAGCAATGCTGCAGTGCACAAATGGGCGGAAGAGGTCTGGCTTAGGATTAGTTCATTTCTACTGGCCCCTCAACTCTCTGTAAGAACTGACCAGTCCTTAAAGCAGCCGTTTCACGAAACCTGAAGGTTTAGTATTTGTTTCCTTTTGTTTTAAGATGTCAAAATAGCACAATACACAGAATCTTTAAAATAAGATATAAGTCATGGCATATCATAGACTAATGTGCTAGAGAAAGAGGAGGCCTGCATGCTTACCAAATTATGTATGAGGCCCTGCGCTTTATCCCCAGCTATGAAAAATGAGAAAGTCCCAGACCATGAAAAACATGAAGGCTGACTGCGCCCTTGATTGTTTATCTGCACTGCCTCCCTGTACCCTCAAAAATGGGCAAAGAAGTCAGATTCAAAAAAACTGGTTGGAGTTGGGGGTAACTAAGTGCAGCACTGAGCAAGGAAATAGACATAACCCCCGTAACTGAGTCTTATCTCTAACAGATCTGTCTGCATGTTCACATTCGCTGTGGTCTTTAGTCCACTGAAGAGCCCCCAGAATGAACGTATGACACCCAGAGCTGTTGGGGTGAGGATCAGATGACCTGCCCCCTGTGAACCACGTGGACTTTTTCTCAGCAAATTGAGACTGGGGCTTCTAGAGGGGAACAATGGCACTGTGGCTGGCTAATTAAACATGGAGTGACACGTCGGGGTCAAAGGCCATGCTTCTCATTCCCAGCACCCTCCCCCCCAAAGTCAGTTCAAGTGAAGGTCAGACACCCACGGGCTCCTTATCTTTCTAATCACAGCCAGTTCATTTCTTGTGGCAGCAAATGGAAAGCTTAATGGAATTACCTTCTCCTGTTTTGTAAGCACTCAAGGGTGTTGCAACACATAAAGCAAAAGGCGTCCTTTTGAGTAAAACCAATTTCCTTATAAATGATAGCACAGAAACACATTCAACAAACTCCCTTGCAGCAGAAACACCACAAAGATTGATACCTTGCCGCCAAACTCCCTTTTTAATACAAGCTAACTCAGCCATCCCCTCTACAATTAATTTGTAATTCCTCTTTCTTTTATTTCCCATTTCCTACAAAGGTCCTGTAAAAACTACAGTTAAAGATTGATTCTGGCTATGGATGTAGTTCCATTGGAGAGTACATGCTTGTTTAGCATGTATCAGGCCCTTAATTCAGTCCCTAGCACATACACACACACACACACACACACACATATACACACCTGACTGAGAATTTGGGGTTGATGTAGTAGCAGGAATTCTATGAGTAAAAAATTGAGTTTTATGTCGTAGACATCAAATAATGACATTACCAAGTCTAGTACAGAAACAGCTGCCGGCTTCAGGGCCGTGAGACCACCTTGGCTGTTGAAACCCTCTCCATACAGAAAATAAAGATGGACACAGAGAATAATTTAAGAAACCTGGTGCTTCAAAGACACCAGTCTGCTGTGTGAGTCCCCAGGGTGTTCAGGCAGCCTGCAAGGACACAGGTCTGGGATCAGAAATGAGCCGTCCTTCCTTCGTGCCTGCTGGGAGGAGTGAGGAGGTAGCGACTATGTACTGGGCAGGTTTGCCAAGCTGGCGGCCTCCCCCTCCATGGGCCACCACGGCAACGGGACAGTCTCCATTTATAGCCACACATGTGCTTGTTGTCCTAGGGTAGCAATTGTGGGATTCCTATGATGTGGTGATGGTTACAGAAATCAAAGCAAGGCTCCAATTTCTACCCTTTAAGCGGAATCGTTTCTTTCCTGTGATTTATTTGTCCGAGACAGATTTGCGGGATTGGCATATTATCAGTGAGACCCTGTAATAAAACCAGAGTGAATAAAGCTTTCAAGAAAGGGGGAACTGCAGAAGGAGCCAGGCTGGAATAGTCTCTCCCGCCATCTGAGTTCACTGAGTGCCTTAGGTCTGTAGAAACTAGACTCAAAACTCTAAAAGCAGAATCATAGCCTTTGATCTTGAAATATTCCTGAAGCTTTTCTTTCTACCTTAAAAAAAAAATGGTATTTTGAACTATTGCTTCCATTTCTCCTTGCCTCACCATCTCCACCTTACCTACCTTTCCCTTCCCAACTCCTACCGCCACACTCTCTTTGGTGGAAATTGGGGGTATTTTCCCTTAAGTCCCCATGTGAAGAAGCTTTGCTGTTCTTGCTACTTGATTCTTCCTGTTTTGTTCTTTGACAAGGGTCTCATTATGTCGTCTGGCCTGGCTTTGAACTCTTGAACCTCCTGCCTTAGCCACTTGAATGCTGAGATTACAGGTGAGTGTCAAGGCATATCTGCCTTCTGTTTCTAAGTTAGTTTCTTTTTGCCTTTTGTCGTTTTTGGAATTAGTTGCATCGATGCATTATCATGGACAAAGACATGTGAAAGAAAGAAGAAAAGCTTACGTGCCTCTAGCCCAACCTCTGCTTGTCTCGGCCTCCCGGGCACTGATATGCTATGCATGAACTGCCACTCTGGTTGGATTTTTTAAAATTCTTTGATACTTTCAAACATAAAAAAATTCATTGTATGCTTTAACCTCTGACTCTCCACTCTCTTGTTCCATCCTGTCCCACTTCATAGTTCTCCTTTCTACTAGCTACATTCTTAAAGAGCTCAAAGAAAGGTGTTTTTTAATTCCCTGAAATTCACATGAACACTGCTGTATTTCAAAACAAATTACGTATTAATTGATTGATCGTCAGAAGCCATTGTCTGTTTAGCTGACAGAGTGAGAAGAATTATGAAGGATAAAGAAGATTTTTTTTATTCTATAATTTAATTGGAAATGATTTACCAGAACATGTACATTAAAAATGGGGGAAAAAATAGAAATAGATCCAATGCAGGATCAGGGGGAAATCAATCAATCTTAAAAAGAAGGGATAATCAGAAGGAAGATGTTGTTTCTGCCTTCCAAGTTTTAATATGTTGTGGATTAATTTTAAGCTCAAAGCTATGTATATATACATCAGGGGCTGAAGAAGAAACTTCCTGGTAGGATGAATACAGTCCTCATTCAGTCCCTGGTTTTAAAAAAAGATGGAGGTAGAAAAAGAGGGGAAAAAAAGGAAGAAAAGAATGGAAGAAATAAATGTAGGAAGGAAAAAAGAAAGGAAGGAAGAAAAAGAAGGAAAGAAGAAAGGAAGGTATTAGAAAATAACTTTGGGATAAAGATCACAAGTACAATGCTAACTCAGTGGATAAGGCAGCCATGAATACAGCTTACTTTTTGTAAGTGATAGGACTGGATGCGATGGTTAATCTTCATGACAAGTGGACTAGGTTTAGAGTCACACAGGAGGCACGACCCTGATGTGACTGTGACAGCATTTCCAGAGCAGTTCAACTAAAGAGAAGACCACCCCAAATGTGAGTGGTGCCACCTCATGGATGAGGGAGTCCAGACTGAATAAAAGGAAAAAGGGGGAAACATACTTCTCCCTGAGTTTCCTGACTAGAAGCCATTGTGTGCAGCAACCTCTACTCCTGCCACTGCGCCTTCTCTACTGGGATGGACTGCACCCTCAAACACGAGCCCAAATAGACCAATCTTTCCTGAAGGTGTCAGGTATTACACATCAATGAGTAAAATAAACAATATATTTGGTTGGTGGTGAGTGGAATGTATTTTAGTAGCCAACAAAGAAATCAAACAGAGACAGGGCTACAGATACAGTGGTCCAGCAGTAGGCACCAAGCAGGGACAGAAGACTCATGAGTGAGGCAGACGATGTGCACTTGACGAGTGGCTGAGGAATGGATGTCAGCACACTGAGAGCACCAAGCGAAAGTCTTGATAGATGTTGCTGAAGGTTTCTTAAAAGAAGCAGAGAAGAAAGTTAGACTTGCAATCTTGGGTAAGGGCAGAACAATGGAGAGCAGCTGGTGAGATGGGTGTGAAGGAAATCTGGAGCAGACTGGAAGCTAGACAATACCACAATGGTAGAAGAAGAGAGGAAATTGGGGCTAGAGCTGGAAGAGGCGTCTTTGGAAAGAAAGCCGGTAGGAACTGATGGCTCAATGAATACAGAATGAGGAGGCAAGGAAACAAAAATAAGTTGGATGCAGTGGTGGTACCTCGGTATTTCTGGGGCTGAGGCAAGAAGACCATGAGTTTAAAGCCAGCCTGAGTCATGTAGTGGCATCCTCTCTCAAAATAACACTTGCTATTTATACACGATGAAATCAGATATAGCATCACTTGCAATCCCAGCACTTTGAAGGTTGAAGGCAGGAGGATGGAAGTTCAAGATCACCCTCCAGTACATGTGTCAAGCTCATGACCCACCTGTGCTTCGTGAGACCCTGTCTCAAAAATACATGTTTTAATACCAAGATGACCGTGACAACGATGGAGCCTTTGGAAGTGATGTGGAAGTGAAACAGGAAACATGCTTCCAAGGTAAGTTTCATTTTACAACCATTATGGCGAGATGACGGCCTTAAGCTAAATGTCCTGCTTAGCACTGAGAATGTAAAATTTAAGCTCATGTGGAGCAACAGGAATTTATCAATTGGGTAATTTTGAACTCCCTGCCTTAAAGGAGCGTGAGGGGCCCTCAGGGTACAGCTCAATTGGAGGAGTGCTAGCCTAGCATGCATGCAGGGTTTGATTCCCCAGCGCTGTATAAACCCTGAGCGCTGGGATGGGCCTGTTCTCCCAGCACTTAGAAGTAAAGGCAGGAGAATCAGAAGCTGACGGCCATCATTGGGTACATAGTATGCTGAGACCAGTTGTCTTAGTTTTACATTTCTGAGGCTCTAATAAACACTTGACCCAGACCATTTAGGGGCAAAAGGAGATTTTTATTCATGCTCATAGTTCTCTGTTAAAGTTGATCAGGATGCAGGAGTGTGATGCCAGCAATAGGAGCCAACAGAACTGGGCACACCACATGCACAGTAAGAATAGAGGGACCAGCACTGCTTCCTACCATGGCAGAGCCGAGTCCTTGCTCCATCTATGCCCAGGGAACGGTCCCATCTGCTATGGGCTAGACCTTCCTGCTAAATAAATCCTCAGAGCTGTGCGCACAAGCCTCTCTTGAGCATCAAGGTGGCAGCGGAGGCCACCTGTCTGAAAAAGAGAGGAGGCGGACAGCCACGGAGCAATGATGACATTTGGGAAAGACTTGCAGAACTGCAATGGCATGCTAGGACTGGGATCATCACGGGGTATTTCCTTTGGGGCACAGGGACAGAAAGATGGGGTCAGGGTAAGTCACACATCAGAAGAGGTCATAAGTTTCCCTGCATCAGACAAGGGACAACTGAGAAGGACGTTCCATTCCCAGCGCCTTCTCCAAGCACGGAGAATGCAGCTGGGTCCCTGAATGGGATGTTCCATTTTCTGAGTCATTCTGCTCAGATGGCTTTGGAAGCATACCAAGAAGTTCTTGGCAACCATCCTCATCCTCTCCCCCCCACACCCTTTTCCTCTTCTGTTAGGAAAAAAAAAAAAGCTATTCCTCTTCAGAAAAAAAATGCAAAGATTGTAGACCCGTTCAGAGTTGAAAACGCAATTTCTGCATCCTTGCTATAATGTAATTGTGCAATGATGTGTAAATTCTACTGGCAGGTCATAGAGGGATTGACATAGTAAAAGGATGTCTTTAAAATCCTATAAAAAGCTCATTGAACACAGCACAATGTTTGATATATAAATATGATCATGTTTTCCTTACATTGACTTTTCTTACGCAAAATAACACCATTTCTGAAAACAGGCGCACCTTATGCTGTCCTACTGTGCTGCTCCCATCGTTGTATGCAGTGAACTTACATCCTGGTACAAGTCTCACTTGCAGCAAGTGGTCGCTGCTGTGAACACTTGCAAGCATTCACATTTGCTATGTAGATTCTCATCTTGGCCAGTCATTCCCTTTATGTGATCCCTCCCCCTCTTTGCACTCTCCTTCCCCTGCTAATAATTTTCTCTGCTTCTTCTATTACATCCCTCGTTCTGGGCCCATGGCCATGAAAAGGAGAGAAGCACGCATTGTTGTTGGTCTGCATTGCTGGCAATGGCTAGTAACTGTTGGTGACTTCTCAAGATCAAGAACATGGGGTGACATTCAAAAAAAAATTTTTTTTTCTAACAGGACAAAACAGAAAGCTACCAGAATTGTTTATATTTCTCCCTCATAGGAAGGAGAGGTTTGTGAGCAGCTAGAACAAGTCAATGCTTATTGTCAAAGACAGCAAGTCCCAATCATTAGTTTGTGGGTCTTGGACTGTACAAATGTTGGAAGATCAAAGCTGCCCTTATAGGGCTGGCTTCATCAAGGGGTGGGAGACTTGGGAAGGGAGTATTAATTATCTGAAGTGACTAAAGAGCTACCTGCTAAAGCTGGAGAGATGGCTCAGGGGTTAAGCCTTTGTCTCAAAAGCAGAAGGACCTGAGTTTGAATCTCAGATCCCACATAAAATGCACTGGGTGGAATTGGCAGCTGCCTGAACTTCTGGCCTTAGAAGGCAGAGCCTGGGAAACGTCACAGCAAAGCAATAAGGAAGTAGAACAATCCAGGATGACTCCTGAAGTCACTCTTAGGTCTCCACAAGTACATACAGTGCCTTCTGATATATACTCACACCTACATACACCTACACACGTGTACACTGGTAACTGCACACAGAGAAAAAAAAAAGAACTGTCTCCCTCCAGAAAGAAACCCATTTCTTAGCTATGTAATAACCGTTGATAACTGTGTAATAATTATTACCAATTATCACACACAACCCTGCAAAAAAAAAAAAAAAGGACAGAGAATCATACAGGACACCAACCTGTTGCAGTTCTCCTGCATGGTTGCTGATAAATGACCATCAAATGGCTTAAGGGAACAAGGAATTTATTTTTTACTGATAGTTCAGTTACAGTTCTCAGTCCAGCTTGATGGGGGAGCATGCACCAACACCAGGCTGAGGGAACTAGCTATATCATCTCTATGTAATGACTGAGAAAGGGACAATCCAATTTCCTTAACCGGCTCTCAGTTTTTTATTCGTCTGTTCAGGGCCTAGTCCCACCCACCATAGGCTGGGCCTTCCCTATCAACTAGACAATCTCCTGTAGGTTTGCTCTGAGCTTAACTCAACCATTAATTCTCTACAAATGTGCCCAGAGCTCAAACCCTCAACAGTCAAGTTGATATCTGTGCCCAACTATGACACAACCAAAGGAGGTTTTACTCAGGGTTGTGGTTTGGACATGAGTGTCTCCCAAAAAAGTACATGTGTCAGCAGATTGGTTTCCCAGCTCTGAGAGGCGATTGGATCCTAAAGACTTCATCAATTCACAGGACCCTTCGGTAGTAGGGCCAAGTTGGAGGAAACAGGTCACTAAGACATGTCTTTGAATAGCATATCTTATTCCTCTGCCCTTCCTCTCTCTTTTTGCTTTCTGGCCACCGTAAGGTGAGCAGCTTTTCTCCTCCATCCCTTCCTCCTTCATGTTTTTACCACAGGCCTGAAATCAGTGGAACCAAGCACTGATCATAGACTTGAAGCCTCTGAAAACATGAGCAGAAATAACTCTGTGCTCTTCTAGGTCATTTACCTCAGGTGTTTTATCACAGTGATGCCACACTGTCTACCTCAGGCAGAGTGGAAGGGGAGTTCTTACGTGCAGACTGGCAGCGAACTCAAGTGTCCAGATTCAGCTCTGCTCTGCCATGCACAGGTGAGGCAGGGGATCATGAGGAACCCCACTTTCTCCTTCTCTTTTTTAATTACTCATCGAAGATACATTTAGAGGGTGTAGCTCAGTTGATTGAATGTATGTACATAGTGTGCACAAAGCCCTGGGTTCAATCCCCAGAACCATAAGAAAAGGTGTACTTGTAATCCCACCAGGCAAAGTCATCCTTTGCGACATAGTAAGTTTGGGAGGGAGACAGTATGAGGGGAGGGAGAGAAAGAGAAAGAGAGAGAGAGAGAGAGAGAGAGAGAGAGAGAGAGAGAGCTATTTTTCTACCTAGGTCTTCTACTTCTGTACTACTTTCAAAAGGGAATGAGGTCACTAGAATCTTAGGTGGTCTTCTTTGCCCTGTTCAGTCTTTTCATATGGGTTATGAATTTTTATTTATGGGGATTTTGTTTCTCCTAAAAGAGGGAGGCTGGTGTGGGAATTAAAAGGATGGGCCAGCAAGATGTAAAGGCATCTACACACAGGAGTTCCATCCTCAGAGCCTGCCTGGTAGAAGGAGAGAAACAACTTCTCAAAGTTGACATCCGACCTCCACACCTGCTGTCTCTCTCTCTCTCTCTCTCTCTCTCTCTCTCTCTCTCTCTCTCTCTGTGTCTTTCTCTCTCTCTTTCACACACACACACACACACTCATACATGCATGTGTAAAATAAATAAAGTTTAAAAGTGTGAAAAAATTAATCAATTCCCACCTTTCTTACTTCCATTGATTAGGAATTAGTTTAAATTTGTATTTCATCTGCATATAGCAAGTGTTTGGGAGCTGCCTGCTTAAAACACAAGGATGTCAGAAAACAGTCTTACTGGGTACCTTACTAGCATCTAGTAGGGCAACCCTACCCCACCACCTTCCCATCTATCCATGAATTTCCTGTAAGTGGATTTGGTGGGGAGGAGTTCCAAGTAGACTTGGCCTGTGTCACTGTGCAATTAGCACGCAGAAGAGATGATGGATAGATAGATCACGGTGTTGACAAGTCAGGCTACAAAAGCCCTGAGCTCTCCTAGCAAAAAGGTGTTTGAGAAAGAGACAGAGTTCCCTATAGAAACTGATCGTAGATGGTTCCATGTTGCAGTTTCTCTGCATGGTGCTAATAAATTCACGACCCAATGGCTTAAGGACACAAAGGATTTTATTTTGGCTTATGATCGTCCGTTTCAGTCTTAGTCCAGCTTGGCATGAGAGGTTGAGGGAACTGGTCACAGGACTGCTGAGAGAGAGACAAACCTCACTCGCCAGACGGCATGTCTGTCCAAGTATACCAAAGAATGCCTGCTCCCTGAATCACCTCTTTCTGTCATATCCACCTTCCTGGGTGCTGGTCCTTCTCTATTAATTAGACATTCTCCTGCAGGCTTGCTCAGGGCTAAACTCTTCTAACTCTTCACAGCTGTGCCCAGCGCTCGAGCCGTTGATTGTCAAATTGACAACTGCATCTCTTGCGTTCTCCCTTCTCCTCTAGAGCAAGTGACCAGGAACCTTCAGGCTAAAGACCTTCCATGCCGATGACCTTCATTCAGTGAGGGAACATGTAAACAAAGCTGGTCCCCCAGACTGTGTGTCAACCCACCTCAGTTCCTTGTCATTCATGGGTGGAGGGTGCCAGAGTTGTGGTGGGCAGAAGCAGGTGAGAGGGCCTGAGTGGTCTTGTTCTCTCAGTAGAGGGGATGAAGTAGGACTTGAAGCTCAGATGTACCCTCTAGACCCTAGAGCCAAGCCCTTTTGTGGCTGTTCTGGAAACAGTGACCCCCTCTAACTGGATGGATTGTGGGGTCTTCACTCTTCCCAGCCCAGACCCAGAGAGTTACTTCTGTCTTCTCAAAGAAAAACATTCTTCAAACCAAAGCATACAAATCAAACATATGGCAGCATTACATGAGATTATTTCCCTAGTAAGGAAAATTGGATTCTGAGCTGTTGGGGGAGGGGGATTTGCAGATACAATTTATAACCTTTATGTGTGGAGAACTTTTGGATAATCTCTTGAAATTTATGAAACAGGCAGGCCACAAAAATAGGAAAAATGCCATTCAAATTTTCTTTCATTTCTAGTGTATCTTTTGCAAATTGGTTCTCTCCTAGCATGTGGGTTCTGCAGATAGAAATCAAATCTCCAGGCTACATGCAGGTGCCTTTACCTGCTCTGTCATCTCAACCAATCCACATTCTGGTTTTCTTTGTGTTTGGTTTTATTTGTTTGTTTAAGACAGGCTCTCTTACTTAGCTCAAGCTGACCTTGAATGACCTATCCCCTTGCCTCTACCTTCCTGAGTCCCGAAGTTGTGGACATGTATGACCTTGGGTTTTAGGCTGTGCTGGGGAGTCTGACCTAGGTATGCCAGGCAAGCACTCTGCAATTTTAACCCCCTTATTTTAATTTTTAAAAAGATTCCAGTGAGTTTGATGTTGGTTCTTGGCAAGAGTCCCAAAGACAGTGCTGGAAGAAGGTTTCTGAACTCTTAAAAAGGAAAATGGTGCAGGGTTGGGTGGCACGAACTATAATCCCAGCTACTTGGGAGATAGAGGCAGGAGGACGGGAAGATCACAAAACTGAGATCAGCTTGTGCTATGTAATGGCTCTATCTAAAAAACCTGTGGGATCACAAGACACACATTGTGTCAAACTGATGTCATCTTTTCTGACACATTTATTCCACAGAGCGGCTCCCGAATGAGATTCACATGGTATGTGTTTAAGAGGGAATATGATGTAACCTGTCCAGTACCGGAGGGATGAAATGGAGAAGCAAGATGTCACTAGTTGTGCAGATCAAAAACAAGACAAATGAATTCAAGTTAAACAGAAAGGGATTTTACCTCAGGAGGCAGGGCAGCTCACAGATGCACAGCCAGGCTCAGCTTAGCTGTCTCGGCCAGATTCGTACCCAAATGACTTTGGAGGACATGACAGCTTGTCGATATTGTTCACGAACACGTGTTTACACAGCTGACAACTACTGACCCTGGTGTCCTCCAAATGGCATAAAGCTGTCCCCGCTCTGTCAAAAAGGATGCTGCAAAGTCCCAGCTTCTTGGCTGTCTACCTCCTGAGTAAAGTCCAGCATGCAGCCCGTTTGGTACAACTCAAGAGACACGGCTGCACCCCAGCCATGTCTCCACAGGGGCTGGAGCTGGGGCTGACTTTTTTTCACTTTCTTAATGGCCTCTGCTTCTTCAAAGGCCTTTGAAGGTGATGAGGAAGGAGGCTCCAAAGTTGAGAAGCCATGCTTAGCTCACAGGATATTAGTAGGTTTATAACTAGTTGAGGATGTAGGCAAAGGTTGTCTTTTTAATATGAAGTCTTTTTTTATTGGCGTACCATAGACCTTTGTGGGGTTTGTACGGCTTATGGTTTTGGGTTGTATTTGTTTTAATCATTAGCCTAGCTAAAAACGAAAAGTAAGTTTATTTTATTTGCAGAGAATTGATGTGGAATGATATAATACATTCAAGAAGAAAACCCCCATCCCAAAAGATCTCTCGAAATCTAAACCAATTGGTTCCTCCATGGGGAGGTGGGAGTATAGTTCAGTGGAGAGTGCTTTCCTAGAACACCCAAGGCCCTGGGCTCTCTAGCATTAAAAAAAAAAAAAAAAAAAAAGAAAAAGAAAAAAAAAAGCCATCGTGGGAAATGAGAAGCTTTGTTTGGGTTTATAAAATTCAGCTTCTCAACTATGTAGTTACTGGTAAGAAACAAGGCGTAGTTTAATGTGGTTGCCAAGAAAGCTAATTAAATCCTAGGCTGCTTACCAGATATATAGTATTTAGAACACAGTCTTCTGCCTTGATCTGCATGGGAAAGACCACAGCCAAGTCCCGGGCCGAGTTCATAGCGCCAGAGTCTATGAGGGGCCTTATAAGTTGGAGGCTGTCAGAGGAAAGGGAGGAAGGAAGGGAGGAAGGAAGGAAGGAAAGAAGGAAGGAAAGAAGGAAGGAAGGAAAGAAGGAAGGAAGGAAGGAAAGAAGGAAGGAAGGAAGGAAGGAAGGAAGGAAGGAAGGAAGGAAGGAAGGAAGGAAGGAAGGAAGGAGGGAGGGAGGGAAGGAGAGAAAGGGAGAAATAAAGGGAAGAGGAAGGGGAAGAGGAATGGAAGGAAGAAAACAAAAACAAGTAAGTGGTTGATTGTGGGTAGCTGGCATGTGTGGTAACCCTGGGTTTGATCCATAGCTGACAAGATGAGCTTTCACATGGGCTAGTAGAAGCAATGATAGAGTTTGCAGTTGAAGTTTGGCTGAGCTGTCTAAAAAAAGCCCAACCCCAGTGAAAAGACAGGAAGTTACAGAGCAACATTTGAGGATGATGTGGAGAGTCCTCAAGCTATGTGTAGAGCAGTGAAACTTCAGATGTAAGAGTCTGAGTCACATGAAAATATGAGGTATTTTCAAGGTAGGAAAGACAGCTCTGATACACATAAAAAATGTTTTGCTCTCTGTGTACTCGTAATGCAAAGGTGGACGGCTTCCTGTGGGGCAGACTCCACATATGTACACCATGATCTTAGCCTCATAGGAGACCAACAAAACTGCCATTCTTTAGCTTCACCATGGGTTCTTAGCTATGAGGAACTCGAAACTCCTATGACAACTATTTATATCCTAAATTATTTTCTCTTATTGCTCATATAGTATTTTATATTACAGGCCAGTCCTTTTTTTTTTTTTTTTTTAAGAAAACATAGAAGTGGAAGGTAGACATCCTAGTGGGATGTCCAGGGGAGTCAGAGGGAGCATGAGGTAGCTATGATGAAAATTCACTGCATACATATATGAGATTGTCAAAGAACAAAAATACTACTTAAAAATACTGTGTTTTTAAAGACAGTTTCCCAACATAGCCTCAAACATAGTCTCCCTGCCTCGGTCTCCCAAATGCTAGGATGATTTGAAAAATGCATTATTAAAAAAAAAGGATAGCTTTTGGGCTGGAGAGATGGTTCAGGGGTTAAGACTCTGTCTCTCAAGCAGAAGGTCCTGAGTTTGGATCCCAGGTCCCACGTAAATAAACACCAGGTGGAAACAGCAGCAGCCTGTACTTCTGGCCTTGGTGGGCAGTGTGGGCCACAGGAACCAGGAAATAAACCACTGGTAATGTAATTCCTCTTTTAAGGAAGGATTCAGATCAGAGCCGCCAGCCACTGTCCCAGGGAGCATAAAGCTTTCTGGCCGCCCACATAAACCAAAGAGTTTTTCCCCAGGGGCAACCAAACCAGACAAGGAGTAATCTCTCATTCATTCTCCATTGAGTACTTGGGCTACGCCCAATGTATAACAGAATTTAAAGGATGCCCTGGTTTCACCAACGAGGGGGTTTGAAAGGCTTTTATTTCCATTACCCCGGAGTCACATCCTGCAGGCCTGTGAGCCTCAGCTTCCTTCTACACAGGGAAGAAAAGAATAAGTGAAATTACTGCAGAGAAAGTGAACCAGGACATTTGTCTCCAGGGCTCTTGGAGAGCCAAGTCTGAGCCTTTCACCAGATACCAGGAGATAAATAATTCAGAGGCCAAACAAAGAGGTTTGTGGTAGTCATACTGGTTGAACAGCTGCAGGGTTGGGCCCAGCCTGATGGGATGGATCTAGGAGGTTTCCTAATCGTTGCCCATGGCATTTCGAGATGATAGAGCAATGCTGGGCTGTAATTTTCTGCTTCCAAAATATTGTGGTAGATTAAAAGGGAGATAAAAGAGGGGAAACATTAGCACCACATTGCTTATCATACTGTCTTTGATTAAAATGAAGACTCAGACATGGAAGACAGCACAGGGGTTCATGCCCCTGGAAGACTGAGAGAAGAGGACTGGCCTGGATATAGGATCCCTCTGGGGTCTGTATGTGTCCTATATTCAGGTCCTGTATTCAGGAGTTGAAGATTAAAACCAGAACACATGTAGAAGATTAAGGCAGAGTTTATTAGAGGGCAGAAAGAACAGAACTCACAGACATTAATTAATTAAGGGACAAGAGAGCCCTGGAGAGCTCATGGACTAGAGGCATGGAATCCATGAGGGGCAAGGAACTGGAAAAGAACTCAGAGACTCCAGATGTGGAATGCCATGAGGGGCAGGCACCAAAGATGGCTTCCAGGGTTTGGAATATTTATACTTTTAGTCAGGTGGGGGGGGGAGTGGTTTTTCCTCATTGGTTAGCTCCAGTTTCTGTAAATCTGATTGGAGCTTTGGATCTTCTACACATCTCATTGCTCTGTTTATATTTGGACCCAACCCAGTTGATCTTCTGCAGAACCTCAAGGTAGGACTTATTTACAGTGGAGAACTAATTTCAATATTCTTTCTTCAGGGTTGGGGTACAGGGTCTATTTTATCTCTGCAAAGTGTTAGAGTCAGTTTCTGATGGTTAATAGGATATATTGCTTCAGGGTAATCCCAGCCCTGGGGATGAGCTTCTAAGATCTTCAGAGACCACTCCAGCATGGCTGTTCTAAAACTGCCTAAGTTTGAGTTCAAAGATAGCCTGGGGTGCAATGTGCATCTGAGGCCAACCCTGAACTGTTGTCTAAGTTTCGGAGTCCAAAGACATTATGGCATAGCAGGATACTTGCACAGAGAAGACAGAACACTGAAGTTGTCTTCCAAGAAGTAGTTTTGGGGTATTTATTTATTTGTTTGTTTTTGTAGGTGTTTGTTTTGTAGGGTCCTTACTTGAATGTGTATGCCTTTAGAAGCCCAGGGGTGCCAGAGCAAATCATCCTGGAGCGCTCTATTTCCTTATTGCTTTGCTGTGGGGTTTCCCAGTTTCCACCTTCCAGGGCAGGAATTACAGGCCTCTGCCATATCCACCCAACAGTTCCATGTGGGATCTGGGGATGCCAAACTCAGATCCTTTTGCTTGCAAGACAAAGGCTTTAACCCCTGCAACATCTCTCCAGTCCCCGGGAAGTAGTTTTATTTGTGCTAGCACAAGGCACTGTGGGTTTGTACCTGACAGATTCCTCAACAAAGAAAACCACAACATTTTATAGCCTTTATTCCTTCTTTTCAAGGCCCAGTTTGTTTGGTTTTGCATATATGATGATAATACATTTCACAAGTTGTGATAAGGCTGCATGTGCACACTGTCAGACAACCTTGAGGCTGACCTTGTCACACCGTCTTTGATAAGGTTACCCGTGCACACTTGCCATGTCATATGTCCTTTTCTTCGTTCTGAAAGAGTCCTCCTCACAACACTGGCAGTAATTACGCTTATTGAAACAGTGTCAGGGTTGTCAACTGTTTTTATGGCCCATCTGAGACCATTTATCTCTCACCCCAGTGCTGTTTCAACTTAGACTTTTTATAAATTCAGTGTACACTTCTCCTTTCATGTCCATGATGGAGTTTTTGTTCCAGAACCCCTGTGGATACCAAAATGTGCCTAAGCCTTTTGTATAAAATGGAGTAGTATTCGCGTATAACCCCTGCCATTCTCTGATGTACTTTAAAGAAGTCCCTCTAGATAACTTGTAATACCTAATGCACTGCATGTGCTTGGAAGTGAACTGCAGTTTCTAGGAATAGTGCTAAGACAAACATCTCTACATGTTCAGGATAAATAGAACTTTATCATTTGTTTTTACATTTTTAAATGTTTTATTCTTAAAAACTGAGATTACATTACAACTGAGATGGCCCAAAGATTTCCAAGTTATACCTTGCACTCGAAATTATTTTTTAAAAAAAATATTTTCAACCCATGGTTAATTGAATACATGATACAGACTCTACCTCTGAATTAGCTACGTATATACTCTGCTAAATCACACCCCTAAATGTAGGCAGATTCCCAGTGTACAAAGCTGGGGGCACAGGGGAAGGTCACGGATAGGGTTTTGTGTTTAGAGTGACATCTCAGCTGTGCAAACTGAAGTGTGAAGTCCTGTCATTGCATTCAGTTTGCTTATAAGGCTAGAGGAAAACTGAAGCTCAGCAGTTAGGATCTCCAACTCCTGATTAAACATTGAGCAATTCCCTGGCCAGTTCAGGATTTTAACTCCCTTGGGGCTCTTCTTCCTGCCTTCTCCTTGGACAGGGTTTGAATCCCTCACTTCATGTTCTCTGGTGACCTGTCTTGGCACCCTGGCCGTGGGGGTTAGTTGTGGTGCCTGCTGCCATCACCACAATCCGGATTGCCTGCTCCTAGGTGGCATGGGGTGGCTGCTCCCTGCTCTCCCGGTGCCACCTTGCAGTGGCTGGTGCTGTTCTTGCCCACTCCTCCTTCTCTTAAGGACTCTTTTCCTGATCTTTCCATGTGATCTTCCCATGCAGGGGAGACACAAAAGACAGTGGTCCTAGGACAGCATGTTACATTTTTACGTGTCTTTCTTCTCACAGAAAAATAGGCTGTGAGGGTTTTAGAAGGAAACAAGACCAACATCCTTTTGTACTTAACTCACCCACCTGCACCCCAGCAGCACAGTTTCAGCCTAGGAGGCGAGCTCACTGCCCCTCTGGGGACATGCATTCATTTCTGTATTCACTGCATAGACACATTATTTATTTGCAGTGTGGTGGTTATAGCAACCATATATATTCTATAGGTCTTCCTCTCTTCCCCCATCTGCCTGGGTCCTGTTCTCCAGCTCCTCCTCCCCCATCTCTAGCCAGCAAAGAGATTTTTTTATTGCTTTTCTTTGTAAGGGGGAAATGACCTTGTATTGTGACCTGCATCCCTTAGAGGTTAACATCTATAAACATGATGCTCTGGTCTCCCAAGCTTTTACTAGTGTCTTAAAACAAACCCCTTTTGGAATTCAAAACAGAGAACCACCTCTCTCGCATGCAAGCACATGACTAGCTCTTTCAAGTTACCCTCGACTTCAGATGTTGTGAATTACCAGTCTGCTCAGCACCTCCACTGATAGCTTGTTCTGTTTCTACTTTCTCTTTGAGTAGGAATGCCCTGGGACCAGTGAGGGCTGAGCCAATAACTCTGGGAAGGCAAAGAAACTCAGGGAAAGTTTTCAAAATCATGGTCCTTTTCGATCGCTCCCATAGCTCCACTACAAATGAAGATCAAAACATGTGAATAAAGTGAAGATACTCTCAGTCTGGTTTGTCCGGGTCCCTCTGTGTCTCATATAAGAAAAAGCAGGTGTCTCCAGTTACAGGCCAAAGGAATTTGCTAAGTTTGTTAATATTTCTCTCTTTTCAAACCATCCATGAAGCAAATCTCACGGAGGATACAAAGTCTTCACTGCTAACTCTCTTGACTCGCAACATTTGGAAATCATCTTTCATCTATAAAAACCAAGAAGAGACTTCGAATGAGTGTAGGGATCATGATTTGGTCTGTAACTTGTCATAAAGGCTGTGTGTCTTAGAGGCAGAGTGACTTTCTGTTCTTGTGTTCTCTGCTGTGATTTTTGTAGCTATCACTTGAGGGCTCAGTACATAGATGACTGAGATGGCCGTCCTGCCCCTCCAGCCTTCAAAATTGAATTTGCTGACAGTATAGGTGTCACGAGGGAGCAGTCCTCTATTGGCCCCCCAGTGACCATCTTCTTTTCCTCTCCCCCAAGCCCAGTCCCCCCTTCAGTCTCTTGTGTTTTGCAGATGTTAGTGGACATATCTTCATAGTTTTTGGTGGAAGGTCCTAGTGACATGTGGAGGACGAAGAAGGTTGTGTTATAGCACCCACAGAAATACCAAATGGGTAGATGACTCCGTGTAAAAGGTGCTTGCTGCACCAACATGAGGACCAGAGTTCGCATCCCCACAACCCACATGAGGGTCACAGATGTGGCTGAAGCATGTTGTAGCTGATACAGGGAGTGACTAAGAACCAGAGAACATGGTTTCCAATGAGGAAGGGGAGCTGCATTTAATCCCACAAACCTTTACTGCATACTGCTTTCAGCATCTTGCCCAAAACTTTCCATGGTGATGTGGGGGCTAGGGGAGTGGAGGGGGGGTGTCAAATCCAGATTTTTGAAGATCTGAAGTTTTTACAGTCGGCGAAAGGTTCTTTACGTAACAGAACATAGGAATATATATAAAAATTGTTATAGGATAATAAATAAAGAAATACAAATTACATATTGTACAAAAACTAACCATACAAAATCATAAAACAATAATATTTTATTAATGAATTACCCATAAGATTTCCTCATCCTCCACTTTCTTTGGCTTTATGTTCTTTGGTTACCTTTGCAAAGAAAACAAATTTATCATTTCATTTTCTCTAATGGAAATAGAATCGTTTTCATGATTTTCCAAGTCAAGCGGAGTTGACTTGGAAGTTTTGTTCGGTAATGTTATTCAAAATCCTAGGGCTGTTTTTGCATTTGGAATAACTTCTATCAAGTTCTTTCATGTGCGATGCGTTGGTGTATAGCGGTGAGCAAAGCTGCCATCCAAGTTCCTTTCATGAGTAAACTGTGAAAGAATGTTCCCCCAGTCTGGATTCCAGTCCCGTGAGTTTCAGGACAGAAAGCTGCATGCTTGTGGTGTAGAAGGTTCTGGAAGGTGCTCTCATGTCAGGAGGCAGGGCGAGTGGGCTCAGTGGATGGGAGCTGTCCTGTAAGTCGTTCCTATTTCAGAATGACAAAAATATCTTTATATACAGACGTTTCTACAAATCAGATGAATTTGTTCTTTCAGGTCTTATTGTTTACCTTGGCTTCCTCTAGCTGGATCTGTAAACATTCAGAGGGTCAATTTCAGGCTACCAAACACAGAGGACATTAGAGTAGAATGACAATGGTGTCAATCTTTGAAGATGTCTTTTGCATGTCACATTGCTGGGCCCCTCCTGGGGTCTTGGCCCTGCAGGTGAAGGATGAAGGATTCTGAAGTTTCAGCTTTGTATTGTTCTTGATCAGAGCAGACTTATGGCCCAATAAACCCACCATAGGATGAACATGTGAGTCCAACATGCCTTTAATATGCCCAGCCTGCCAACCGTCATAGCAACACAACACTGCAGAGTCTCCAGCTATGATGATCATGCATCCGATTGGGAACTGTGACTCACTGTCTCTACCAGGATATTAAGATGATTGCAAAACTGAGAGTGGATAATATGGAAATTCAGAATGAGTTTTTTTTGTGTGTGTGGACTGTGGGCAGGCTCAGTGGATAAGGTGCTAGCTGCATAAGCATGAGGTCTAGAGTTCTGATCCTGAGAGCCCACATGAGAAGCTAGATAGGTGTTGTGGATGTCGGTGACGCAAGAACTAGAAAGACAACAAACAGCAAGGAATCCCTAGGGCAAGTTCTGGGTTCAACTGAGAAATCAAGGAAGACACCCAGTATGTGTGAATGTGTCCTCATACACACACATACACCCACACACATGTGAATACCCATGTGCATACATTCACCACACACACACATACACACACATACACACACACACACACACACACACACACACACACACGTAAAAATGTCCTTTCTTTGATGCACAGTATGTTCATATCACTTAGAGGTGACAAATCAAAGTTTAACCACAGCAAACCAGGGAACTGCTATGTGGGAGACTTGGAACAAAGGACAAAGTCCAATTATTAGTGAGAAAAGACCACAAAAGACCACAGTACCACACCATTAATTTCAGAGACTTGGAACTCACCTTGAAGAAGAGGTCAGAGGTAGGGACAGAGCAGAGAGAGAGAGAGAGAGAGAGAAGAGAGAGAGCATTTTCCCTTCTCAGTGCCCGCAACCCTCAATGCCTTTACCCGCAATGTGACCTCATTCAAATATTGTCAAGAGAGATGTCACAGAGACTTTTGGGACACTCAATCCACTCCATTTCTCTTTGGTGCTTCTACTATGCTAATTCTTCAAATATGTGACCAAAATTTGTTTAGGGGCTAGAGCCAGACAGATGAAGGAGAATACTCTTACCAGTGGATCGGACCAAGGAAGGGCCACTTGGTCTGCTACAGAGGCCTGAACCCCCTCTAGAGAAGAGAATCCAGAGGGAATCCTGGGGTGCACAGAAGCAGACAGACAGGGGGGTGGGAGGGAGTGGAATGGATTGATGAAGGGAGGGAGGCAAGAAGAAGGAACAGAGGGAGAGGAATAATTACTCAATATGCTTGTGAAACTAGGAAAAATAAAAGAAAGAAAGAAAAATTTGTGTATGCCATGATAGTCTATGAACTAGTCTGGCACACATGTGGCATTCCCAGACTCGAGCGATAAGTATTTGAAGGCCAGCAGAGTGGCTCAGGGGCCACCACGGCAGTATGTAACTGAAGAACTACAGTTGTTACTCTTTAGGGTATATTTCACTGTGCTTGGAAAAGTTCATGTGTTTCCTGGTTGCTACCACGAAAAGCCTCGGGCCCAGGAGATCTTGGTTCTCAATGACTATCTGATGCAGCAGTCAGCTTTACAACCACCTTCCGTACCACAAAGAAGCACAAGAAACACACAGAGCTGGTATGGGAACAGCCTCTGTCCCTTCCGTTCAGAGAGGAACAGATAAAGCCACACATCCCTGGGGTCTCTTGCTTAACAGACATCCTTAATTAGCATCCAGTCTAGTAGGATGCCTTATAAGTCAGCATGGAGCCGTAAATGTGAGTGACTACAGAGCGGCGCTGGTCCTGCCACTGACCCAGCCATCTGGTGAGAACAGAACTGTTTTAAAGTGCCCTTCCTGTTTGATGTCATCTGGATTTTAGGGGCAATAGTTAAGTAATTATACCTTGTCTTCTTTTTTTTAATGTCCTTCCTCCCTATTCTCTCGGTCCTCTGAATTACTGCCAAAGTAACTAGAGTTGTTTAATTCTGGAGCTCGGAGCTCGGGAGACAGGATAGAATGCTGACGAACCAAGCATGGGAGAGACTTAAAAAAAAAAATCTCTGAGCCACTCTCAGCACCTGGTCCCTAGACATTTGCTTTCTGCAACTTTCTGCAGAAGCCAGATAATGCTCGGGGAGAGGAGGGGTCACTTTCATGTGATACCAAACAATCATGCAGTTTGTAAGTCCTGTGACATGTGAAGATTGAGGTAGTAACTTTTTCTTTCCCCCAAACATTCTTTAACGTCAGAGGATGGGAAGAAGCTGTCAATGGTGAGGTGGCTCTGGAAAATTCTGCAGACCTTGCAGTTCTCTGAGGCCCTCTAGCATCACGTGGATATGGGCCTTGATAGTCATGGAATCCTTGGTGAGGCCGTCACTGAGCTCTGTGAGGAAAGAACTCATACAATCAACGAGCTTCCAGTGTTAACTCCAGGAAAAAAAAAACCATATCCCACGGCCACACAGACACAGTGTGGTACACAGTGATGTACCTGGGACCACTGTGTCAACGAAGAAGCTTACAGCCCAAATCCACCTGCATTATAACTCCGGGTGCTTAGCTTCCTAGAGTCTCTCAATGACGTTTCTCAGTTGAAGGTAGGTGGCTGGCTGCTCATACACCTCGTCTCGATGGTCCAGCACCTTTTGAAAGTCTCAGCTGTAGAGCGTCACAGATAAAGGCCTCATATAGCACTGCACTTCTTCCCCTCCCTCTACTCCCATGGGATGTAAGACCCAGTTTAGGGAGCCTCCCCTGCTGGGCTCCTGAGACCTGCCAGCAATAGGAACTGTTGGGATGAGCCTTGGCTTCTGAGATGAGGTAGTAACTTTTAACATGTGGGACAAGGAAAAGGTTGGTAGAAGACAGCTAGGAAAGCAAGTCCAGGGTTTTGGAAACATGGACAACTGCAGATTACTATCCTTGTGTCTTTCACTGGCGATTGTTTCCTTTCTTTGTAGCATTTTGTTCTCAAGTTCATTTTGATCAATATCCTCCTTTTGTGCAGCATGCATGTTTGGGACAAGAAGCTGATTGGAAGGCCGAGAGCCTACCTATGTGACTTCCCAGCCTGCTCACTTTTGTTTTGACCTTTAGCGTTTATATAGGTGGCTTTAGAAATAGCACCCAAGGCCAAGGCATGATGGTACATGATGGTATTCTGCCTTTGTGACTCAGAAAGCTAGGGAATTCAAATGCTTATGGGCTGTATCAGTAGATACGTTCATTCTCCCTAAGCCAGGAAAACTAAATCTCTCCATGAAAATTCATGTCCTCTGTATTCATTTCCTCACTGTATAGCCAGGCCTAGCCTGGGCTCTGTTCCTAAGCCCTGACCTACAAAGTAAACAATAGCACCCGAGAGAAAATGATTCCTCTTATAAATCTGTGTTTATTTCTTCATTTCTTGCAACAAGTGCCACCAGAACAATGAGATTCTTGGCCATTTTGCTTGTTGTGCTAGATGCAAATCTGACCAAAGGGAAGGAGATAATTAGTGCATTATTTTTTGCATGTGTATGTGTATGTAGAGTGTGTGCATGCATGTGTACCCTGTTCACAAATGTGTGTGAGGGACATATACGCAAACAGGCATTTTTGTTAAGTTTTCTTCTTTTACAAGCATACTGAGTATTCAGCCCATCTTCCCTCCCTCTCTTCTCTTTCCATTCCCTCCCTTCCTGTCACCATTCTGTCTCATTCTTCCACCTGTATGCTTCTATGGAGTTTAGAGTTCACTCTGGCTTGTCTACTCCTGTATGGGTTCAGGCCTCCATAGGGTAAAAAGTTACCTCTCTTCAGGTGTTTCACTTCACTCATCTAGCTTTAGACCCAAAGGTTCTCACTGTGAGTTCCCATTCTGTGGGTATAACAACAGCTGCCTACAGAGCAGTTTGATGTACTGTCTTCCTACCTACAGGTTTATTGGTTGTCTTCTCTATTAATCTACTTCCTTCCCCTTGCAAGCATGGTTTTCTTCCTTGATCGCTTTCCTCTTCATTTATTGAGGCAGGATCCCTCACTTGAATCCAGAGCTTGCTGATTTGCTAACCTAGCAAGTCCATTTTCCCTGGGGAGCCTTGTTTCTGCCTCTCAAGTGCTGGAATTATAGGCAGCAGTCACCCGTGCCAGACTTTGTATATGGGTTCTGGAAACCTGAACTCTAGTCCTTATGATTACACAGCAGTAGACCTTATCCACTGAACCATCTCCCCAGCCTGCAACTCATACATTCTTATCAAGCACATAGAAAGAGGGGGAAACATGAACTACCAAAAGAAGGAAGATACATTGGAAATGTTCCAAAGCTCATCAACTGGAATGTGAACTCAATGATACTGACTTTCAAAGCCCAGGACTCCAAGAGACAGTGTGTTCCCACAGGTCTTAGGAAGCTAACAGTGAGAGATGCAGTCTGTCTGGCTTTTCAAATCTCAGAGTGAAATTCGGGACTCAAATGCTTTGCTGGGAATGAAGCAGAACTTTAGGAGGTCTGGTTTCGGGGGTGCTCCAAGAGCTGAATGTTAAATGTTTGTTTGTTCCGGGAAGTCCTGGCAACTCGGTACAGCAGATTTGATCAGCACCATACGTCCGACCTGTCTTAGTAACGGTGCTGTGCATGTGACTGGGCTGCAAAGCAGCTTGTGTTTGTGTGGAAACGACAGACCTAGGAAGGAGAGGTTGTGAATGCTGAAACTGTTTTAACTGTGTTTGGGGAAAGGAGACTGCATCTCGCAGAGTGGTGTGTTGGCCGGAAGAAGACATCGATCAGCAGGGCTGGCAGGAAGAATGGAGACTTGTTGTGATGGAAGAGACAGCAATCTGGAGGAGCCTGGTTGCCAGAAGAGACATAAAGCCCCAAGAGAAAAGGATTGATTTATCCTCACTGGGGATGTGTGCGTGCCTGCGTTGGGGGGGGGGGAGCACAGGCAAGATATCCACAGGAGCCATTTATGGGAATTCTGGGAAGGAATCTGTCTTGGAGGAGATGAGATGTGAACTAGACGCGAACTGTTTTCAAAACCTTGAAAACCAGAGGCAGGCTTGCCTTTATCAGAGAGGATTTCTTTAGGCTTCAAAAAAATACCCACTTGCCCTCCTTCCCAAGGTTGAATCTAAAAGACTAAAGCACACCAGAAGTCTAAAGCACCCCTCTTTTAAGTAGGTTTCTGGAAGGTTTAGTTAGAGAAGCAGATTTGCTAGAGTATTACTGTGGTCATGTTGGGCTTACCTACGGATGGTATGGCTGACGTTCACCGACAGTAACATTTCCAACCCAGGCCACTGAGAAACAGAACATTGAGATAAGAAAGATGGGATGAGATGGTTGTGAGCTTTGGGAAATGCTGATGTTTCTGCACCAGGGGTCTTAACAGAGACTGCTGTGAATTGCAGAAAGATGATCTCAGTTGTCCGGAGGAAGGGAGAAGAGAGGAGGAAAATTCTTTTTTTTCCCCCACTCATACAAACTTGATAGGTACCCCATTCCCCTCCCTCCTTCCACCCCTCCCTGGATCCCCTTGTTCCTTCCCCCCTTTTCCCCTTCCTTTCCCCCCCTCCCTCCCTTTCTCCCAGTGCTCCCTTCCCCCCCCCCCCCTAGTCCTGGAGCATCCTTTACTGTGCATGTCAAACTTTCCTCTGGGTCTTCCTCTTCTGATGAGGTGTAAGGACTCAGTAGCTTTGCCTAGAGCTCTTTTTTGTATTCCCCTTTAGTACAGGAACACTATTGTGGCTGTTAATCCCTTGCCTCTAAGGATCTTAGTGCCTGTGATCCATGCTAGACTTTGGGGGGGGGGTCAATGATATGTTGGTAATTGTGCAGGTCATGCAAAGTCTTATTATGATTACTTCGGCCCTAACTTGTGTGGAGTATCTTGCATATCATTGCTCCTCCCCATCTTTAGGCTCTTACAAGTGTACCGCCCCCTCTTACACAAATTTCCCTGAGCTTTGGGATGGGGAGAGATTAGGCTGGCCTGGTTCCTCATATTTAATGTAGTGTCTCTGATGCTCTGAATTATGGGTTTTTTTTTTTTTTTCCAGTTTTGCTGTTCCTGAGAGGAGGAAAATTCTAACAGGGCTTGGAGGAATTGCCACCAGCCATTCTCAAGGTCTCACAGCCTCACATGCAAGGATTGAAGGGAAGTAATTTTTCCCTGAATCCCTTGTTTTGATAAGAGTGGCGGTAATACAGACTATCCACCTGACAGATTCTAGAATCACCAAAGAGAAAAACTTCTGGCTATTTCTTTTTTTTATGTTTTCTTAAATTTTTTTATTATTTATTATTTATTCAATTGTGTGTGTATGCGTGTGTGTGTATGTATGTGTGTGTAGAACCATGGACGAATTTGGGAACCACCATGGACCGCCTCCATCTCCTTGTTTACTCTGTCCCGGGATTCACAGGCTCCGCCCTACCAGGACCAGAAACGCAGGCTGCCCCCGCTTCCACCAGGCGTCTATACGTGGGGTCTAGGATCCGAATTCAGGACCTTCCGCCTGCAAGGCAGAGGCTTAACACCCGAGCCACCTCTCCAGCCCCCACTTCTGGCTATTTCTATGAAAGAGTTTCAAGGTTAGTTTAACTGAGATGGAAAGACACACCCAGACTGTGAGAGGACTATCTCATGCACTGGGGTCTGACGTTAAATGAAAATGAGAGAAAGAGCACCCACTTCCATCTCCTAACTTCCTGACTGCACAAGCAGTTTGACCAGATGCCTCCTACTCCTGCCTCCGTGCCTTCCCCACCACAGAGGTCTGTACCCCAGCCTGTGAGCCCCAAATGCATCCTTCCTTTCTTAAGTTGCTCTTGTCAGATATTGTATCCCAGCAAGGAGAAAAGTAACTTATACAGTCGATTGTTCAGAGAGGAACCTACTGATACCGTGATGGTGTCCCTAGAACCAAGTCAGAGCTCAGGAGCACAAGGTGGGGAGGATGTAGACAGATGAGGCTCCTCTGTTGTCATGACAACACGAGAGCCTGCTGACTTATAAGCACCAGTGAGGGAGCCGAGATTTCTTGATCCGGGGCTGTCCTCCAGAGGAGCCTTACAGGTACTGGGCAGTACACAGCCTGAGAGAAGAATTTGCTGCCTCCCTCTGTACCCTCTGCCCTCTGACAGCCTGCTGTCCACGTGGCTTTTGGTTCTTGGATGGGACAGGAAGCTTAGAAGCAGGGTCACCCCGATGCTTTTGCAGGTCATCTTTCCAGACTTGCCTCAGCCTCAGAATCTTGGTCTTCTCCTTGCTTTGCATATCCTATGTTGAAAGTTAAAGGAAGTGATGAACTGCTATGTTCCAAACATATAAAAGAGTACAGAGAGCAATGTAATAAATTCCAATCATGCGCCACCCTGATTCTAAACACATTAACATTTTGTTCCATCATAACAGACATTTTAAAAGTGGTTGCTAGAGCTAAACCTTGCATATCTATTTCCAGTGGAGGGAAAAGAATAAACAATCTAATGTGAGGAGTGGACTAATTGTATAAAGTAGCTTCCTTGGAGTGTTCAGATAATGAAAACTGTAGATTTGTGTACAGTATCAGTTTGCCAGATCTCTGCCCGAGCAGAGTGAGTGTCAGTAAAGTATGCATTTCAGTATTGAAAAAAAATCTTAAACTCACATTCATTTGCCAAGAATCTATGTGATTGATACCTATCCCCAGCCAAAGTCAAGCTCTGGGGTTCCAAAGGCGGTAGGCATGAATAAGTATATCATAACCTTTTCAGAGTTTTGCACTCTTAAGACAAGATTGCCAAATATTTTTGGAAAGTTAAACAAGGCTTTGAACAATGCTCAAAACATGTTAGTATCCACAAGTAGCTTTTGGAGAGCTAAGCATGAATGCACATACTGTGGTAGAGTCCTGTGAAGAGTTCCTCCTGAATTTTAGTCATGCATTTCCAGTTCACTTCCAAAGAAGATTCTATGACCGTTTCATGCTTCAAATGCCTGAAGTCAAACTCGTTCTCTTTCCATCTAATTATCTCTTTTTCCAATTGCCTTCTCCCTTCATCCCCCCAAGAAAAGGACCACCTTTCCTCCAACCAAAAGCTGACTCAAAAGCTCAGAGCAGCCTCCGCTCTCTATCACCCCCATCTTCAGGATCCTGAGACTGGTGAAATGGACTGAGTCAACCCTAGAGGTATTTCTCCTATCCCCATTCAATTCCGCTGCCATCATTCAAGTTAGAAGTATTTTGTGCTTCTGCTGTTTGTCTTTTGTAGTAGATTCTGTATTTCCCTTCTGCTAATCCATTGTAGATATCAAATAAGTCCTTTGAAAGAAAGTTCATTCTGGAATGTTCAGTGTTTAATCTTTCATATACATAGTTTTCTACATATGACCCCATCTGATACCTCTTTCCCAGACCCATAGCCCGATCCTCCGACATTACCCTGATTCGCCAATACTTTTGCTTTTGAGACAAAATGATTTTCTGTTACTCAGGCTAGCCTGGAACTGTCCATGTAGCTGGCTGGCCTCAAACTTGTGACAATCTTCCTGCCTCAGCTTCCCAAGTGTTGGCATTTTTACAAGTGTGAGCCACTCTGCCTTGATTTTTGTTCAGTTATTTCCCCTGCCTGAATCTTCTTTCTCCTCCTCCATGAAACAAACCAGCCCTCATAACATAACATAAATCAGGGCTTGTGAAACGACAGAGGGCAAACAGGAGGGAATTGGTTCATCCAAATGTTAGGACTTAATAGAGAGAGAGGAAAAAAAAAAAAAAAGGACCCTCAGCATCCCAGGAAGTCCAGGGAAAAGTGACAAGGAGGGCAAAGGCCTAGGACCCAGCATGGGGATTCCAAACAGGCTTTCCAGGGGAAGAGACCAAGGTAGACGGCGTTCCTCCTTCATGATAGTCAGTTAGGCCAAGGAGCAGGAAAGAACTCCACAGCAGAAGGGGCCAAACTGCTCAGCTCTCTCCTATCCCTTTGTCACCCGTTTCCAAGGCCTTTTTGAGGAAACAAGTGGGGTACATTGAGAACACGCATAACATCACACAGGTGGGGTGCACTGAGAGCCAGGCACAGTGTCACACAGGCTGAAATTGACCGTGACATATGCTGCTTGTATAAATGATGACACAAAATATATTCAGTCTTACCTAGAGTCAGTCTCCTAATCTGGAAAGACACCAGCTCTAGGTCCCAGAATTCACTTGTCCCATAAGATTAAGTGGATATGAAGAAATTAGTCTTCTTAGGGATATGAAGAAATTACTTTTCTTGGGGATAAGGAAAAAGCAATAAAAATGAAGAAACCCAGATCTTACAGTGCTGACATTTTTAAGAGGGGGAAACAGATAGTAAATAAAACAAGTATATAAAATACAGAACAAAATGGAGTGAGATAAATTCCATGGAGAAAATGGATGGATCAGGAAGATAAGAGTGTGTAAAAGGTTTCAATTCATTCATTTTTTTTTCTTTAACATTTTTTCTTGCTTCAGAAAATAGTTCTGAAAGCCTTTCACAAGCCTGCACTGTTGCAAGTCCCAGAGATAGAGCAGAGAACAAGAGGCAAAATACTTGCATATGCAGAGCTTACATTGCTTGGAGAGAGAGAAAAGAAACAAGATAAAATAGGGACATTCAGAGAAGGGGAGATGTTGGCATAAAACAGGGAGATGGAAAAGATGAGTAAGATGCATTCAACGTACCACAAAGGAGGCAAGATGAGTCTAGTGAGAAAGTAAGAGTTGACCAAAGACGTAGAGGAGGGGCTAGTGATAAAAATGCATGCGGTACAAGCCAGAGGACCTGAGTTCAAATCCGCAGCACCTGCATAAAAAGCTGGGCATGGAGGTGCACATCTGTAGCCCCCAGAAGGGGAGGACAGGAAGTAACTACTTTGATGTGACTTTGAATTACCATGGAAACACACCTCTGAATGTGACTAGTAGGGCATTAACAGAAAGATGCAAGTGAAGAGGGAAGACCCACCCTGAATGGAAGTGGCACCATGCTGCGCCCTGAGATCACTGCTGAATAAAAAGGTGAGGGCAAGTTTGAGCACCAGCATTCATCGCTCTCTCCTACCTGCTGCACACACAACACCATCAGTTGCCAGGTGCTCTATCAGCATGCCATCCCCTCCTCGATGGACTGAATCCCGCTTACAGCTACAACCCACAAAAATACTAAATTGCTTCTTATCAAGTATCTGGTCCCATTAGGCCCCTGCCACTCTGTTCCTTAGGCGTCACAGTCTCCTTATGCTCCCAGGGGGCACAGCCTAGTGCTTCTTCAAAATCACATCCTCTCTCAAGGGGAGACTGGACCTTGGCCATTGCAGTTGCTGGACTGCGTGTGCTTGAATGCATGAGAAAAAGGAAGAACCTATAATCAGGAATGGAAATGGTTCCACTCAGCTTCCCTTTTCTCCTTCCCTTCCAAGGAGGAGATCCTGGCCAAGACGTCCTTGCAAGCTGAGGGTGGGAAATGGAGGTTTGTACACACCATCCCCTAGCCCACCAGTAAGCACACCGTGACAGTCTCCAGGGGCAGCGCCACCTAACCGACAATCAGCAGGAGGTGAGACCCTTTCTGAGACCTTCCCTCTGAATTTCTAGGGGTGAGAAGCTGGGATCCTTCGGTAATAGACATGTCCGGTGATGTCTGTGAAACAAAAGTTTAAGAACTACCGACGCCTGGAGAAGATGACCCCTTGCTGACATCCTTTTCTCGGAGGCAGATCATTTCTGGCCATGATGTGGTGAATTACAACCGCTCTGCGGTTTTATGCTCGCGCGCGCTCATCACCTAATCAGGGTTCCAGATGAGTTAGACCCTGGCTGGCTCGGGTTCCCCCCTCGCATGTCAGGTGGTTGCTTCAATGCGAGGCCTTCTGCCAGATGCCTGTCGCTTGCACGCAGCAGCTTTGGCGGGAGTCGGAGGGACATGCTCTGCAGCTCCTCTTGCTCTGAGTTTTCAATCAAGTCCATGCCGTCCAACATTCTCAAAAACTAGGCTCCCACACCTGTTGGCTCTTGCCACAAGCAAGGAAGAAACTCAGTTTCTTCCCACGGCTACCAGTGGAACTAAACTTCATAGGTTTAGTGTACCCTGTACCATTTATTTTTAAGTGACCCTTCTTTTATGGCCCATCTTTCCGAGCCATGACGACATCCCCATGAATGAAGCTAGACTTGCCCCCTGCTCTCTCTCTGTCTCTCTCTGTCTCTCTCTCTCTCTCTCTGTCTCTCTCTGTCTCTATCTCTCTCTCTCTCCCCAGTGCCTAGAGGGAAGTCTGGCATACAGTAGTCATCGAACAAATGAATCAATCCGTTTCACTTCCTGAAGCCAAGAGCCCAGATTTACAGGCCTTTCGCATCTGTGGAGCGTCGCTGTTTTCCGTAGCTCACTTCTGCATTCCTCACCCCGTCAGTTAACTACCCCCTGTATAAATCTGGGCAGTTTTCGCTTAACATATAACTTTCTGGTGACCCCATAAAAAATTGGCAGGAGTTCTCGGAAAGGATGATATTGTAATTGGTCTTGTGGGGGGATCCACGGAGGGATAAATTTCATGGTATTCATGTTTCCAGATGGGCCTTAGTCCCCAGGGCAGTGACTGCAGAGCCTTTTCTCAGCATTAAGTTTACTCCAAGAAATATAAATAGTGATTTAGGGGCTTGATTGCTCTCACAAAGGGCTCCCCTGTTTGGGCGCAGGGTGGGAAGGAAGGTAGAGGAAGAGGCAGCTGGGAAGCAGGATGAGGGGCTGTGGTCCACAGAGATCCGTGTGAGGTGCAGCAGTGGCCCTCTGGAGGGTAAGAGCTGGAGTGGAGACAGCCGCAGGGAGGGGATTCGCTAGATATGGAGTTCTCCCATCCTTAGCAGTTCAGTAGGGTGTGCACAATGGAAAGCTTTGGGTATTGCATGACAAGATTGGGAATGGAGTCCACTCCCCGCTCCCCCAGTCTTTAAACCCTAATGCTAGTGTCCAACCTGGGGGTTGGTGGATGACGTCATAATCAGATGTCAGTGCTGTACTACTAAGGTTGAATTGCAGCATCTGCACAGACCTTACTAGACATTCTAATGTGTGTGTCAGGCTCTGCGCTGAGTGCGCGCTTGGCTTAAGCATGCTGTGGGCCAGTGTGCTAGTCACACAATTGAAGGCTAAGCTCTGGGTACTTTGGTTAAGAATTTGTAAGTAAGGCAAGCTTGCAAAGATTGTCTGACTGATGTAGAAGACTCGGCCCGTGGTGGCTCGGAGCACTCCCTGTGCAGGTAGACAAGATGGAAGAAGCTACTACAGCAAAGTGTGGCAGTCTAGCGAGTGAGGTTTGCCCCTCTCTCAGCAATCTCCATGGATGTAGTGTGGTTAGTTCCCCTCGCAGTTCCTAGTGTTGGTGTGATCTCTCCTGCCAAGCAAGACTAAGAACTGTAACCAGGAATCATAAGAAAAAGTAGAATTCCCTTATTCCCCTAAATTCTTTGGTTGTGAATTTATTGGCAATATGCAGGTACGCTACAACAACAACCAGGTACCATTTTTAAACTATAATATCTCCTTTTCATGGCGTCAGACTCTGGCACCCGCCAGCTATTTCTCTGATTCTTGCTGTTGTTTGCAAGAAGTAGACTCAGAGTATGGGCCAGTGAAATCCTGATATTTTCAGGACACGATGGCATAATTTATGATCAAAACCACCCAGCCAAACACATGTTAGGTAGTGGATTCATGGCTCAACCAGAATTTCAGCATGGACCTGCTTAGATAGAAGTTCTTCCTTCAACAGCACTATCATCATGGAGTGACCACGCAACCTCCAAGCTCTGTCTTTTCTTCCCCTCTTGGTCCGTAGGGTCTTTATCCATGACTTGGCTGGTAACCTCTATTTCCTGTTGAAATCACAGTTACATTCTTTTTTTTTTTTTTTTTTTTTTTTTGGTTTGACTTTCTTTTAATTGTTTTTTAATACATTTTTTATTATTTCCGCTCATACAAACTTAATAGGTAGACCAGTTCCCTCCATCCCTCCTCCTCCCCCTCCCTCCCTGCTCACCCTCCCTCCTTCTCCCATCCCCCAGTGCCACCCCCCCCCCCCAATTCCCAGAGAGTCCTTTATTGTGAATGCCTAACTCTCCTCTTGGTCCTCCTCTCCGATGACATATAAGGACCCAGTGGCATTTCCCTGAACCCTTTCTCATGTTCCCCTTAAGCTTAGGAACACTACTGTGGCTGTCAATCCCTTGCCTCCAAGGATCTTGGTGCCTTTAACTGATGCTAGACTTTGTGAGGTCAATAGTGTGTTGGACATTGCGCAGGGCATGCAAAGTCCTATTATGATTACTTCGGCCCTAACAAGTGTGGAGAATCTTGCAAATCATTGCTCCTCCCATCCTTTTGCTCTTACAATCTTACCGCCCCCTCTTCCGCAAATGTCCCTGAGCTTCAGGATGGGGGGAGATTAGGCTGGCCTAGTTCTATGTGGTTGATATAGAGTCTCTGAAGTTCTGGATTGTGGTTTGTTGATTTTCTTTTGCAGTTTTACTGCTCCTGCAATGCCCTTCACTCCATCCTGCTGGGCACTATATGTCACCCCCTGGTCAGAGACAAAAAGCTGTTAAACTGGAGTCTTGTTCAAGGGTAGATGTAATAAAAGCAGGAAATCTCGGTGAGGGAAGGGTCAGTCACCCATTTGCAAAATGATCACCTTTCATCTGCCAGACTATATGCCCTCCCCTTCTGGTGAGATCATACCCCCTCAGTTGTACATGATCAGGAACGAATGTCTATGAACTTAACCAGGTGTCACATTACTTACTTGCATTCCTTGGAGGCCTATTTTCTCTGCTGTAACATGGTCCCCTCTCTCCTTGTGTCTGGTGTGGGCCTCCAACCCCATCCCTCCTGTTCATAATCCTTGCAATTACTGTATTACACAGGTTTACCTTTGAGTGTCTCAATGTGGGCTGGGTGGGTTTGGTACTAGGAGCCACCTATTAGGGAGTACACACGGCGCTTAACTTTCTGGGTTTGGGATATTTCACTTAATATAATTGTTTCTAATGACATCCATTTCCCAGCAAATTCCAGTAATTCATCATTTTTGATGGCTGAGTAGTACTCCATTGTATAGATGTACCACTTTTTCCTTATCCACTCATCAACTGTTGGACATTTGGGTTGATTCCATGACTTTGCTATTGTAAACAGTGCTGCTATGAACATGGTCGTGCTTGTGCTATCGAGGTGAACCTCTGCTGCATGGGGGGTTATTCCCAAAAGTGGAATAGCAGGCTCATATGGCATTTCAATCTTTAATTTCTTTAAGAATCTCCAGACAGCTTGCCAGAGTAGCTGTGTGAGCCTGCATTCCCACCAGCAATGTAGCAGAGTTCCCCTCTCTCCACATCCTCTCCAGCACTTGTTGTTGTTTGTATTGTGGATTTTTGCCATCCTGACCGGGGTGAAGTTTTGATTTGCATTTCCCTGATGGCTAAGGAAGTAGGAGCATTTTTTAAGATATTTGTTAGACATTTTAATTTCATCCCTGGTAAAATTTCTTTTAAGTTCCAGGGCCCGTTTTTTAATTGGGCCATTGGTTTCCTTGGTGTTTAGTTTTCTAAGTTCTTTGTGCACTCTGGACAGTAGAGCTCTATCAGAGATATGTGGTTAGTGAAGATTTTCTCCCTTTCTGTGGGTTGCCTTTGAGCTCGTGTTATAATCTCTTTATCTGAACAGAAGCTCTTTAATTTCACAAGGTCCCAACTGTTGAGAGTTGGTAGCAGTGACTGTGCCATTGGATGTCTGTTTAGGAACTGTTGGCCTAGCCCAATCAGCTCGAGGGAGTTCCCTATCCTTTCAACTATGGTTTTTATAGTCTCTGGCCTTATATCAAGGTCCTTCATCCATTTGGAATTAAGTCTTGTACATGGTGATAAGTACGGGTCCAGCTTTAATCTTCTGCATGTGGAGATCCAGTTTTGCCAGCACCATTTGTTGAAGATGCTGTTCTTTTTCCATTGGATTCTTTGGGCCCCTTTGTCAAAGATCAAATGGCTGTATTTTTGTGGACTTATATCTGGGTCTTCAACCCTTATCCATTGATCTGTGTGTCTATTTTGGAGCCAGTACCAGGCTGTTTTTATAACTATGGATTTGTAGTATAGACTAAGGTTTGGTATGGTAATACCTCCAGCAGTGTTTTTGTTACTCAGGATTGTCTTTGCTATCCTGGGTCTTTTGTGCCTCCATATGAATTTTGAGATTATTTACTCAACTTCTTTAAAGAATTGCTTTGGGATTTTAATTGGTATAGCATTGAATTTGTATATTGCCTTTGGTAGGATGGTCATTTTTACAATGTTGATTCTGCCAATCCAGGAACATGGGAGATCTTTCCACCTTCTGGTGTCTTCTGCAATTTCTTTCTTTAGGGTTTTAAAGTTTTCATTGTAAAAGTCTTTTACCTCCTTGGTTAGGTTTATACCAAGGTATTTCATTTTTTTAGGGGCTATAGTAAATGGGATTGTTTCTCTCAAGACTTTTTCACTTTTTTCATTCTGGGCATATAGGAAAGCCTCTGTGAAATCACAGTTAAATTCTGTCTCCTTACACCAGGGTCTTCACAACCTTAGGGGATGGTCCTGTTCATCTCTGGGACTTTAGAAGCTTTCTCTGACCTATGAGTTGACCAGATACCCTTCCCTTCCCACCATGTGGCTGTCTGCCTGTCTCCTCGTTATTCAGCTCAGTTCCTCAGAGAGTTCCTGCTGGCTGCCCTACCTCAAATAGTTTCATGCCTTTGCCTCTGGCACCTCTTTATCCCCATAGTGTATTTCATACTCTTCATAACAGGAATATCACGGCAATTTATCGAATGAACGAATTAATATGTATCACATTTGCACCCCAGGGGTTTCTGGGATGTGTATGACTATTAACATCTTGCCAGAGGTTTGATGGAGCTTTTAAAAATCATATTTGCCTCTTGGCTTTAGCGCCATCTTCCTCGAAACTCCTGCTCCATGAGAGCGAGGACTGAAGCGCAAAGGTCAAAGTAAACCAGCTTGGACACACTCGGGGGCTGCAGGAGCAGAGGCAAGGAATGCGGGAGGCTGAACTTGGGGCGCCGGCACCGGGTTGCTGGGCTGTGTGCTGCTCTCGTGACCTGACTCAATGAATCTGGAACTTCATCCCGTCTGATCACCGAAAACACCTTCTAGACCTGCCTTGCTTACCACTCAGACAGTCTCTGTGGGCCCTTTGCCCTGGACCTATGGCATTTTAGACTGGTCCCACTCTCATATGGCCAAATGTAACATGTATACAATAAATCACCTCTTTGAAGAAAAAAATAATATTTGAAATACTTGTCTCCATTATTAATTAATACAATACTTATTAATACTTTCTCTCTCTCTCTTTGTGTGTATGTGCGCGCCATGGTATACACGCAGAGGTAGAAGACAGTTTTTGGGTGTCATCCTTTGCCTTTCTACCTTGTTAGACATCTTCACCACCACTGGGTAAGCCAAGCTGGGTAGCCTGGGCGCTTCTAGAGATTCTTGGGCCTTTGCCTCTCATTTCCTGCAAATTTGAAGAGATTTCATGCGCATACGCCACTGTATCCTGCATTTACATGAGGCCTGGGGACACGAACTCTGTTAAGCATTTTACCAGCAGAATCATCTCCCTAGTTCAGTACTTGGCATAGTTTGTTAGATTAACTTGAACTGCATTAGTACCATACCAGTACCTGGGGACCATGGAGTCCCATGGAGGGTGACAGATGGGGACCTGGGAAGAGGAGGTCATGATGGTTGTGGTTTAAAATTGCCAGCGTCAGAGCTGGTGATGTAGACTCACATGGTCAAGGCCCAGGATTTGGTCCTCAGCACTAGGGGGAAAATCACCAGTGTCATTTCACACCTTCTTGCTAGCAAGATGGAGCAGGTGGGACCCGGACCATGGTGCGCTCTATCCATTAAGGGGCAGGGCCAGCTGAGATGTGACAGCACGGGCCTGAGCTGTCTGTCATTTCGAAGCGGGTGGTGCCCTTCTCTAATATGCTTAGGAGCTGTGCCTGGAAACTGACAACCTCTCATTTAAAACTGACAAGGAGAAAATTAAAACTTGCCCCTGGCTCTCCCCTCCTCTCCACTTTCCTTTCTGGTCACACATGAATAACCAACTGGATCTAAGCAGCTGGTTAAAATTCATATTTCCCATGTCAGACTTTTAGCAGCTGTGAAAATCAGGTTAGTGGCAGTCTCTCCTGCCTTGCACTCTTGCTAGCCCTATTTACTCATATAATATATATATGAGATACACATAAAATATGTGTCACATATATATAGAGAGGAATAGACAGATAGATCATATATCTATCTTTTTATTTTGTCCGCTGACAGCACAGTATCAGAAATGACGTATTATCTGCACAGATGTTCTGTGTCAAAAAGCATTTGCTTTCATGTAAATAAAGACACAAAAGACACTTTGCACGTATCTAAGCCTCCTAATGACTTTAGGTCAAAGATTATTTCTTTTTTCCTCTCAGAAACGAGTGCCAGTAAAAAGAACTTCGTCAGCCATCAGGAATTTGCAAGTTTGCTAATCCTGTAGGAAAGGCAAGGCCTGGGCACCTGTCTTCCATCCTTGCAGATCCACTGACAGATCTGAACCAGAAGGTTCCGCTGCCTCCTGGAAAGGAAGACGCACCCACTTCAGCCTTGGCAGGGTTTCCACACCTGGGAAGCACCTGGATCTGCCCTCCAGTCCTGTCTCTCCTTGGCCTGTGGAATGACTCAGTCTCAGAGCCGTGGAAAACACCACCTTTAACCTCCTTCTCACGTCCCTTGTAGATCGCAACTCACAGGACCCGTAGCTGAAAGCTGCGTCCCCCCAGTCAGGAAAAACCCAGCCACTCCCAGGCTTTGTAAGCTCCCCTGCGCAGGGGTCCGGGGAGCGGGGTGGACTTCTCACCCCAAGGCAGGCTGTTCTGAGGTCTATAGGAAACTTGGTTTTGACCTCAGGATCAGAGAATAGCTTATTTGGCATTTTAATTGGATGCCAAGAAATTGCTAATCCATCTCTGACTTTGGCAGAACAAAATGTTAAAGAAATAGCAGGGAGAGGTGCTTTCTTGCCCTCTTCTCACTGCTCTTCCTCCCTCCCTCCCTCCTTCCCTCCGTCCCTCCCTTCCCTCCTTTCCTCCTTCCCTTCTTTCCCTCCTTCCCTCCCTCCCTCTTTCCCTCTTTCCCTCCCTCCCTCCTTCCTTCCTTCCTCTCTTTTTCTTTCTTTCTTTCTTTCTTTCTTTCTTTCTTTCTTTCTTTCTTTCTTTCTTTCTTTCTTTCTTTCTTTCTTCTCTTTCTTTCCTTCTTTCTTTCTCTCTCCCTTCCTTCTCATCTTTCCTTCCCTTTTCCCTTCCCCTCCCTCTTCCTCTCCTTTCCTTCCTCCTTCTATCTTTTCTTTCTCTTTCTTTTCTTTTTATGAAATATTTTACTTTTGTATCAGTGTGTGCATATGTATGTTTGTATATACATGTAGTGCACATATACATATGTATACTCACACATGGAGGCCAGAGATCAAATGTGGTTGTCTTCCTCTATTACTCTCTACCTTATTTAAACTTTAAACTTTATTTATTTAGTGTGTGTGTGTGTGTGTGTGTGTGTGTGTGTGTGTGTGTGTGTGATGTCACTGTGTGTCCTTGTGGAGGATCAAGGGTGATTTTGGGAATCATCCTGTATTGCTTCTACCTCCTTTTTGTTTCACTCTGGGACCTCCCAGCCTCTGCCCACCAGGACTGAAAATGAGGAAATGAAGGCTACTACTGCCTTTTCTGCCTGGTATTCTTACGTGGGATCTGGGATCCAAACTCAAGATCTTCTGCTTGCGAGGCAGAGTCGTAACTCCTGAACCATCTCTCCAGCCCCTCTGACTTATGTTTGAAGCAAAGACTCTCACTGACCTGGCGTTCGCTGATTTGGCTACACTGGCTGATCAGCAAGCCCCTCCATCTACCACCAGCACTGGGGCTGCAGATGTGTGCTGTCATGCCCGGCTTCTGTGAGGATGCTGGGGATCCAAACTACGTCCTTGTGCCTACAGGGCAACCATTTTAACCACTAAGCCTCTCCTCAGCCTTTTCCCTTCTTCCTTCCTTTTTTCCTTCCTCCCTTTCCCCCTCCTTCCCTCCCTTCCTTCTTTCACCTCTTCCTTCCTTTTCTTTTCCTTTTCCTTTCTTTTCCCTCTCTACATCCCTTCATTCCTTCATTCTTCCTTTCTTTCCTGAGCATGCCTCTGCAGTCCTGAAAACAGAATGAGAGATGGTGAGTTGAGTAAACCATACAGAGCCAGGTCGTTTTTCAGAACTTTCTGCTTGAAGAGGAATCAGGAAAGCTGCAAGATTCGTGTGGGAACATAAACCTTGCATGCTGGCAAGGAAGTTGATCTGCTCCTGCCCCAGCTTCCAACAGAGGAAGATCCACAGCACCCGGAAGGAAAAAGGATCTTCAAAATGCGTGCTAGCAGGGTGAGACTCCTAACCTTCTAGAGGGACAGAAGGCTTCACACTTAGAAGACCCCTGCGTCTCCCCGGGGGTCCACCTTGCCATCAGTTGGCATAGCACCTCCCCTAGTCAGGTCTGACCTGGGATAGTTTCTCTACCTTTCTTTATTCTCCATGGCTTTGGCATATGTGGAAAACTGACTGGTTCTTTCTGGAGGATGTCTGTCAACCTGGGCTCCTGTGACTTCCAGGCTGAAGCCATGCTCTTTCAGCAAGAACATTGTGCAGCAGGTGCGGGGCCATTCTCGACGCAGTGCATCCTGCCAGCGCTCATCACTCCCCAGAAATCTCTCTTCTTGGGGGTGGCCTCAGTTGCTTGGAAGGGTGACGCCCACCAAGGATCTTCTCATGAAGTGTGATTATGGAGGTTGCTCTGAGACCATGCGAATGGCCTCAAACTTTCCCAGCTTTGGCCTCTGTCATGTTTGAAATGTGTCCCCCACAGTCTCATGCATTTGGGAAGGTCATGGCACCTTTGGGAGGTGGAGCCTTGCTGGAGGAAGGCTGTCACAGGGAGTGGGCCTTGAGCTGGACAGGTTCCGCTCTACCTCTAGGAGGAGTCTGCCTTTGCAACAGTCTTGCAGCTCTCAGCGTCTTTGATGGGTGCGACATAGCCTGATTCTACCTTTGGTCAGCAAGCCATGCTGCCTTCACCCCTCAGTGAAATAAATCTCCCTTTCTCCCTAAAGTTGCTTGACTTTGAATGTTCTCTCACAGCAACACATAAGAGTAACTATTACAGCCTCTATCTATGGGTTTTGCCTATCACAGTTTTTACCATTTTGTTAAAAAAAAAAAAAAACTTGCCTAGAACACTGTGCTCTCAGTGGTACATTATTTCCTTGGTGAGTCATAGAAGTAAATTTGCCATCTAGTCACAGTTCTGGATAAGGAATCTAGGTAATTCATGTATGCTTCTTTTTATTTCACCCGCTAAGCCTCTTACTGGGGTATATTCTGCATGCCACTGGAATCTGTACTCTCTGAATTACAATTCCAAGATCTCAAATAAATGCCTTTTGATTCACAAAAAAAAAAAGAAAGAACAAAAAAGAAAATGCAAATGAATATGCTAATATGATCATCTAATTGTAAGTGCTATGAAGAAATGAGTGTGGGAGCTATAGAAGAGATGGAAAATGGGTAGTTTGACTGAAATTCCAGAGATGGCATCTTTGGGAGGAAACATCAGATATAGGACCTGAAGGGTCCAGCCTCTTGTGCTGGGGTGGAAGTGACCACCAGACTGGGGGTCAGTCACGGGGCACTTCCTTGGCATGCACAGGGTTTTGAGTTGGAGCCTCGGCACCTGTGATAGTTAATCCTGGGTGTCAACTTGACACACCTGGCATTAACTAAGATCAGCTGAGACCACCTGAAGAGATTATCTGGACAATACAAAGACCAGCCCTAGATCCAATTAGAACCTCTCTAGATCTCCTTGTAACCTCCCAGTAGCGGACCAGATAAAAGGAACTACAGAACAGAAGACTGGGAAGAAGAGAGACTCCAGGAATCCTCCAGCCTTCAGCCGAGTGGATGGGAGTGACTTAGCCTGCCGGCTTCAGCGGCCAGCCATGTCTCTCCCCCATGGAAGTCTGCTTCTCCTCTCTGGAACTGTACGTTAAATAATCTCCCTTTCTCCCTTAAGTGGTTTGACTTTGAATGCTCTCTCACAGCAATAGTTAAGAGTAACTGTTACTGCACCACGTACACAAATGCCCTGAGGTCAGAAGAGACTTTGCCGGTCTGAAGGCAGAGATTATCAAGAGGTGAGAAAGGTGGGCAAGCGTGGTCAGACCATGGAGGCATGTGGTGGCCACAGTAGGGAATTTGGGTTATATTCTTACGAAGAAATGCAATGTTCAGCACTGGAAGTTTATGGCGACAGGGTAGAATTTATATTTTGATTTTATTTTTAAATTTTCATTGTATGAGGTACTGTGGTCCAAAAGGATAATTTATACAAGTATGTACATTGAGCCTACTCTCCCTTTGTACCTTTACCTTTCCTGTTAGCTCCCTTTGCTTTCTTGGATTCAAGTGTGTGTGTGTGTGTGTGTGTATCTGCATATGTGTTGGTAGGAATTGAACTTATAGTCTCACATACATGCTAAGCGAGTGCTCTACTGCTAAGCTATATTCCCAGGGCTCACCTAGATATTTTTACTTCCCCTGTCATGTCTTAGATAGGTACATGATTATATGTATCTCTGTAGAATCCAGGAACCACATATGTGTGAAGACATAGTATTTCTCTTTCTAAAACTGGCTTAATTCATTATCTGGCTAAATTCACTCTCATGATTCCTGCAGCTGCAGTCATTTTTCTGCAAGTGACATGACTTTGTTCTTCTCGGTGAATGAGAAGTATTCTAGTGACATTTTCTTTATCTGTTCACTTGCTGTTGGTTGTTGTTTCCACAACTTACCCACTATGAACAGGGTTACAATAGATATCGATGTGCAAGTGTCTCTGTGATATGATTTGGAGTCTCTGAGCAAACCCAGAGGAACCTCCACTTCCACGGGCAGCACTGAGGGAGCTGCTGATAATTGAGGACTGAGCTTTCGCCTCACTAAGAGTTGCCATGAAGCTCCATGACTTTGTCACCACCAGCTATGCTGCGGTGGAATGTGGCATGTCCCCCATAGGCTCACGTACTTGAACTCCTGGCACACAGCTGGTGGTGCTGTTTGGAAAGGTCATAGGCTCCGACGAGGGGGGGCCTTGCTGGAGAAAGGGGGTGTTGAGGCTGTATCGTCAAGTCCCACTTTTTGTTTGCTCTGATTCCTGACCGTGGATGCAATGTAATCAGACACCACTCCCAGTTCCCTCCATTTCTACCCTGCTAGGAAGAACAGTGTCAATTTAGGCCAAAATAAACCCTTTGTCCTTTAAGTTACTTTAAGTTCAGGTGATTTGATCAACACAGCTTTTCATGGTGTTTGGCCGAGAAAAAGTTGCTGATGGGTAGACCCCCCAAAGAATTTAAAGATGAACCCTGACTGGCCACACACTGTTTCAAGCAGGTGTCTAGAGCACAAATCCTCTGTGGCAGTCCTGGACAAGCGGCACAGACCTTTCTAGTGTCTAGTTAGCTCCAGGTGTCTTTTTGTTCCGAAGCAGAGAAGTAAGGCTTGATTACTTAGGATTTAGCACGTATCGTTCTTGTGGGACTCTGAGAGTAATAAATGGTACCAATTATCTTGCTAAGAATTTTCTGTAACTTGGTTGCAAGTAGCAAGCTGAGGTAATGATCTCTTTATTATGCATGCATTTTTTTTTATGTGATCCACCAGGGGCATTCAGAACTGGTTAGCTCAGATAAATGGGCAGGCAGGTTGGAATGAGAACAGATCACCATTCCTCCCCATGGCCTCCTTCTGTGTTCAGGGCTCCGTCTCATGGCGTGCGTGTGTTGCCACGTCTGGAAGTACACATAGGGCTGTTTCACATAGGGGCTAGGAAGATGGCTCAGTACATAACCACCTTCTAGAAAAGTGCAAGATCAGAGTTCAGACCCCCAGAATCTATGGTGGGTATGGCAGCCAGCCTGCAATTCCAGCGAGCAGAAGGCGGAGAAAGGAAATCCAGGAACAATCTGACTAAGCGAGACTAGCTGACTCAGCATTTTATGCTCCGTTGAGAAAGCCTCCCTCAATCAATAAGGTGGAGAATGGCAGATTCTCATTGTCAAACCATTAGCTTTCATACATGGGCTAGTATATTCACGAAGGCATGAGCAACACACACACACACACATACATACAGTTGTTTTTAAAAATCTTACTTCTGACCCTTAAGGTCTGGGAGTGCTCATTTTCTTGACATGCTGCTGCTGTATCTTTATGCCACATTCTCCTTTTTGTTCCAGCAGAAGCCTGCTGGTTTCTGTGACATACCACCTTGCATCTATTGTCCTATCTCTCCAGGGCCTGTTATTGATCAGGAGGGTCAGTAAGGAGTGTGTCGGTAAGTCTCCATCTATTGTCCCTGAAGCAAAAAGAATCTGAGAGCGTGTCCCCAGGAGGCGGGAGTTGCGGCAGCCTCCTGTTTACACACCAAAGGCAGCCGCATTCATCCCAGGACAGGAAAGTGCCACTTCTGGGTCCAAATTGACTTTTCCCCCTTCTTATCAGAAAAGCGTTTCCCTAAGGAACAGACAGAAGAATCTGCTTTTTTGAAAAGCTCTCTTGGAAATCCATGGCTGGGACAGTCTTGTTTGTCAACTGAGCAGACCTGGAACTAGATAACAGACCAGCCATTATACCACCTTGGCCCAGACAAAAGTAAGTGCAAGAGTTAAGCATTTCTCTCTCTCTCTGTCCCTCTCTCTCATACTGTGCTGGCAAACTCATTTTTCCCACTGCTGCCATTTCTTCACCAGCATTAGAATCCAGCTTCCTTGACCAGCTGAGACTCTCTAGGAATCTTCAGGACCAGACCGGGACTGCTGAGGTACTCGGCTCTTGAACTGGGCAGCTATAGGCAGCTGTTGGACTCTCTAGACCTTATCTCGTAAACGAACCCAATGAATTCCATATATATTTCATTCAATTGGTTCTTTTCCTCTAAAGAACTGACTAATACAATGACATGCCAACCGTCATACATTCCTCTCACAGTGTGTAAGCAGACAGAACGGCCACGGCACTTCATCATTTTAAATGGTAAGGGCGATGCTCTTTGGTCTGAAAAAGCTCAGCCACAGGAAGGGCAATAAATCTCTCTTTTCTTGCTTGTAGCTAGTAACTTAAGAGGGCTGGGCAAAAAAAAAGGTGCTCCTACAAAACAAAAAAATGAAAAAGGAAACAATGAGGGAGGCTTGGGCAGGAAGATTATGTATTTCAGGTGCATCTGGGCTGTGTAGTAAGACTCTGTCTCAAAGGTGAACAAATGAGATGACTCAATGGGCTAAGCACTCTCTGGCCACACAAGACTGATGACTAGAGTTCAACTTCTGGGTTCTGTGCAAAGGAGAGTGAAGAACCAAAGCTACAAAGCTCTATGCATGCATACCTGTGACCAACACACACACACACACACACACACACACACACACACACACACACACACACGCACACTTTTAAATAAGTAAATAGAAATAGAAAAAGTGAGACAGTGGGAAGAGTGACAACCTTGGGGTGACAGAGATCAGGGATGCTTGTGGGGTGAACCAATAGGATGAACAAAGGATTGAAAGGACAGAGGCGATGAAGGGCAGAGGATCTTGTTACCCTTTGCTAGTAGGGCCTGGATTGGATTCTGTTGAATTTAAAGACTTTAATCCTCTTGAGTGTGTTCACCCAATTAGATTCCAACATAGCCTTTGGTTATAAAGAGTAAAATCTGTAATAGCTCATCCACTGCTCACAATTAAGGCTCTCGTGCTATTTTGAATGCAGTTTTAGTCACAATGCAAAGACCCTGATCTCCCTGCCTTGTGTACACATAGGACGTTCACGCTGACCTCAATCTGTGGGGCAGCATTTTTAAAAGATGTGTTTATTTGCTTTTTTTTTTTTTTTGAGACAGAGTCTCATGCATCCCAGGCTGGCCTGGACCTCACTAGGTAGCTAAGGCAGGTCTTGAAATCCTGATTCTCCACTTTTTAAGTGATGGCACTGTAAGTGTGGACCATCGCACTAGACTGTTATGCGGTGATGGGGATCGTACCCAGGGGTCTGCGCATATGCAGTGAGCATCTTACCAACTGAGCTGTGTGTCCAGTTAAGAACAACTTTTAGTATTCTGATGGGCACCTCACACCACAAAAACAAGACAGAGGTAAGTGCTTCCGACCTGATGTCTGCAGTCAGGTGCCAACCCTGTCTTGGGGCACAGGAAATCAACACCACCCTTTTAATTACAGTCTCTGGAAGAAGAACCTGAACCCCTTCAGATGTGAAGAAAGCTTTTTTTTTTTTTTATCTTATTAACAATAACAAATCCCAGCAATCCAGTAATTACAGACCTATTCCCGAAGCAATCAAATTGCTTATTTGAAAGAAAGACTGTTTCCTTTCCCTAATGAATGCGAACAGTCCTCCGGAGCCCCAAGGTGATGTGTGTGAATGCCCCACTGTAACAATGAAAAGCGATTATAAATAAATAACATGGAGCACAGAGCTGCTCTGTTCTTGAAGAATCGCCGCGTGATCGGTTTGAGAGACGTGCGTAGCGAGGGGGCTCGGGAGATTTCGTTTTAATTATTCTGCCCGCAGGAAAACGGTACTTTGTTCTTCGCTGGCATCATCCTAAGGAAAGCTTAAAGAGCCTTGGAAAACATGATCCTATTCATCTTTCTCCAAGCGCATGCCAGATACAGTTACTTTCTTGGGCGGGGGCACTGAGGTGCAGACAGACTGGCGTTTCTGTTCTCCGTGGGATGCTTCACGACTCGTTATCTTCATCCTCCACAGATTTGTCTCTTTCCCACCAAACGGCTCTGACAGTTGTTTACAATTGAAAATCCACCAAAAGGGAGGCATTACCAGAAGGCCATAAAGGATAATTTTTAAAAATTTTATAAGCTGCCAACTTCGTAATGTAATTAAAATGAAGTGTGTGCATGCATGCGTGTGTGTGTGTGTGTGTGTGTGTGTGTGTGTGTACATGTGTGTGTGTACATGTGTGTCTGTAGATATGTTTGAGAGTTTCTTGATTTGGGGCAGGGAAACACAATAGCAGGATGTATAAGATGAGGGCATTTTTTTTTTATATGGGGATAGTATGTGTGCATCAGCATATACATGTGTTGCTTGTAAGTGTGTATGCAGATGTGACGCTCATGTATGCCCATGGTGTTCTGAGGTTGACACTGGGGTCTTCCTTAAGTGCTCTTGCCTTCATGCATGAAGTCAGGGCCTCTCAATTAAACCTAGAGCTCTCCAAAATGCCTATCTGTCTATCTGTCTGTCTGTCTATCTGTCTGTCTGTCTGTCTGTCTATCTATCTATCTATCTATCTATCTATCTATCTATCTATCTATCTATCTTGTTCCCAGGATCCCCTGTGTCTTGAAATCCCCTATTTATCTCTGCCATCAGAGCTTTAGATTTGCAGATGGGTGTCACATCCATTGGGGATCCAAACTCTTATAAAGCAAGCACTTTTACCAGTGAGCCATCTCTCCATCTCCATGAAGTATTGTTTTGTCATCTTCACATTGGGCTTGTGTCCTGCCCTACAGGTCGGCACATACAGACTGGAGAGGTACTGTGTTACAGTTCTCTTAGCCCAATACACTACTGGAATAAGATGTTTTAGAATATAAAAGAAATCTCTAGGTGCAGATTGATACAGGATCCTAGTAGAGTCCCACCATTGCTCAGAATAGCGCTTTACAACTAATTTTTCACTTGGGACTATGATACAGATCATCCATTAGGCTCTCTGGGAACAAATGGCAAATTACCTTGTTACCCTTTGCCACTGAAAAAAAAACCCTGAGAATTAAATCCAAGTATAATTCATAAATATTGGTCTATAACCATAGGCCTTCGAATATGATAAACTAAAAAATTCCACAGGATCCCAGATATTTCTGTTTCCAGATTCTATGTGACAGTGTGAAGTTCTCTGTTCTGCTGAGCTGGCTCTCTTGTTCTGAATGCCAAGCTCCTGTGCGTTACTTCTTCGTGCGCACCCTGTCCAGTGACAATCATCAAGGGTGGGCAGAAAGTCACCTCCCAAAGAAAAATTCTCCCTGCTCAGGCATGAAAGAACTCAGTTTTTTGGAAGGACTTCTGGCAACATTGGTAGTCTACATGGCTGGATAGCATCACGTGACTCAACAAGTCACATTTACCAAACTTCAGCACCAGCCCAACTCTTCAGTTGATGGTCAAATCAATTAATTGATCCTGTTTTAGTTCCTCTGCCTCTGGTCTCCCTTATTTTCTTATATGCTGACAGTGTCAAACAGTTAGCAACCTGCTTCCTAGAGTACGGTGAATGTAATAGGCTTTTCCTACGTGCCAATTTTTAAAACATTTAGACAACCATTAGCATTTTTAGTCCCCATACTGTTACTTAAGCATTTATTTCTGTGTTTTTTGTTTTGTTTTATTCTTTGTTTTTCGAGCAGCAAAGGTGACTTTAAAAAATACCAAGAAGCTAGGGCCTGAGACATAACTCAGTGATAGAGTGCTGGCCTGACATGGCCAAGGTCCTCTCTATGCCTCTCCCCTTCCTTGACGTATACTAAGAATTTGCTTTGCTTCCGACATTATAAAGGTACAGCTGATGTTAAGCCACACAGTGTTGTCAATATTTACAGAAAAGAAGTAGACAATCTATTTAAAAATGAAAGTCCACAATAGAACCTCTTTACAAAATGAGATGGGATTAAAATGGTTACATTTGTCTGGGGGGTGGGGGGGGAGAAGAAGGAATGAAAGAAGAGGGCTATTCTTGCCAGGGAATAAGTCTCTACAGAAAATGATTTTGTTGCTCATTCCTCTGGGCCTTGGAACAATTAGCTATCGAAAAATGAGAGGAGAGTCTTTGTGCTTCTGGGGACTGGAATTTAACAGGTGAGTAAAACTTGGGTCCCTTAGGAGAATATACATTCCTTCCACGCCACCTCCCTTCCCTCTGTGGCTCCTGTAGGGTAAATCCAAACCTTTGAAAGTTAAAGATGGAAGATCATGCAGAGCTTGACCAGTAGGCATCTTGGGAGTCATTTGCAAGATCCTGCCATGATACACTTCCTGAGGTGTTTTCTGTCACAGAAGAGAGGAAAAAAAAAAAAAAAAACTCCTTTCCATAGCTAGAAAAGGCAAGGACTTTGGTGCTACTGTGGTTTCTAGGTGAATTCTTCCCCCCCCCCCCCCGTAGGCTCACATATCTGAACACTTGGTGCCCAGCTACCATTGTTATGTTGGAAGTTCATAAAGCCTTTAGGAGGTGGCTTTTTTTTTAAAATTTTTTTATTATTATTTATTCAACTGTGTGCATATGCGTGTGTATGTGCGTGCGCGCGCACATGTGTGTGTGTGTGTGTGTGTGTGTGTGTGTGTGTGTGTAGAACCACGGACGAATTCGCGAACCACCATGGACGCCTCCACCTCCTTCTGCCCCGGGATTCACAGGCTCCGCCCTACCAGGACCAGAAGCGCAGGCCGCCCCTGCTTCCGCCTGGCGTCTATACGTGGGATCTGGGATCCGAACTCAGGACCTTCCGCCTGCAAGGCGGAGGCTTAACCTCTGAGCCACCTCTCCAGCCCCAGGAGGTGGCTTTTGATAACAGAAGCGGGACAGGGTTGGACCTTGAGGTTTCACTGCCTGGCTCTGCTGTTTGTTCGTTCTCTGCTTCCTGACTTCAGGTAGATTGCAACCGACTACCACCATGGTGGCCTGTGTCGCTCAGGTTCTTAGCCCAGAGAAACTCACTCCTTCAAGTTGCTTCTTGCCAGGTATTTGCTCACAGCAGCAAGAAAAGTAACATCCTGTTGCTTCATTTCCTGAGCTGAAGGGTAGGAAAGCAGAGAGAGAGAGAGAGTTTAGTGTTTAAACCCTTAGAACAAGGTTTTACTATTCCCATATAGTTTGTTGACCATTATATGTACTTATGATCACTTCAGGTACCTTAAAATAGAATAATGGAATCATAAGCCAAATAAATCTCCATTTTGAAAGAAAATGAGAGAGAGAGAGAGAGAGAGAGAGTTTAGTGTTTAAAACCTTAGAACAAGGTGAACACTGGAAGAAGGTGATTAGACCTGAAGATGTCTGGAGATGAGCGGTTGGCAGAGAGAGGGCGTGTCGTGGGGGTGTTAGGCAGGCATCAGCTGCACACAAGGAAGGCACAAAAGGAGGCGGTGGACTGATCCATCTCCTGATTCTACCTGCTGAGAAAGATGAGAGATTAGGCCAGTGTGGGTGCTGTTAAGACTGATGAAAGACCGTCTGACGGAGTTCATTAAAGAGCCAGGGAAAAGGCTATCTCCCATGCTGTGTAGGAGGTGGAAAGTGTGGGAAAGGTATTGCCTAGTGGGATGGTTAAGTACTTTTCCCACAAGGAGTGGGCGGCACATTCTTTAGGGTAAAAGATTTGACAAAATCTTGGAATGAGATGGTATGTATGTTTAGTAACTGCTGGGAAAAGTCCTCCTGAGAAAAGGCACCCCCTTGGAGGACATTTCCTTTCCATGCCCCTTGGGTAGGAGCTGGGCATCCCATGTTAGGTAAAGGCTCAACATCCCCTATTAGATTGGCTAATATCCTCAGAAGCCAGGGTCTAGTAGAGAAGAGAACCTGACCAAAGTGAAGGAAGGCACTAGAAATCAGCCCCAGTAAAGCATGTGGCATGAATGGTTATTCTCAGCCGAATCCTCACTGCAGCTCTCCAAATCTTCCAGATAGGCTAAAACTGAGGAAATGTTCAATTACTTCCACTTTGCCGTGACCACAGTACCTTAAAGAAACTGAAGGGAGGAAAACTTGATTTGGGCTCATGGTTTGGATCCATCAGAGCAAGGAACATAGGGTGGACTGGCCCAGAGGCTGCTCAGGAGGCCCAAGCAGAGAGTGGCTAGAAGCAGGGACCTGGTGTTGACCTTCGCAGGCGTGCCTTGGTGAGCTGCTTCTGGCTGCTGGCTTCTAACTCTTGAAGATTCCACGGACCCCCAAAGTAGCACCACTAGTCGGGAGCAGACATTCAAAACATGAACTTGCTGAGATCATTTCAGGCTCAAACCAGCGCAGATGGGAACGGAATATTTTTGAAGTCAGTTGCTACAAGTGGGACACAGACAGAATGTGTGGATTGGGGTCTGGATGTGACAGGCTTCTAAACTGTAGTTGGGAGTAGCCTCAGAATCATCGTTGACCGCAGTCACAGTCTGAGTTTCAAAGTAAAGCAAAATTAAGCTTCTGAAGTGTGGATAGTATTATAGTATGGGGCTACAGGAACCAGCTCACCACAGAGGCAGAGAGAAGCAGTTTGAAATCCAACAATTTATGCCTTTAGCAGTTCTGATTCCAATGTCCACATCAGTGCATCATTTTTGAAGGGAAATAGGGCAATCACTATCAAGACTCAAAACTGCCACAATGTCCTTGTCAATAAATCCCCCTCAGGAATTTGCTCTATGGAATCAAATACTCATGTACGTGAGCAAACCAGAAGTACAGAGCTGAGGATATTGTTCAGTGGTAGGATACCAAGATGCATGACAGCTGGACCCAGTCATGCACAGACAAAGGAAAAACAATAGAAAAGTGTAATTGCTGTTAGCAATGAGAAGTGAGACAGAGAGAGAGAGAGAGATCGAGAGAGATCTCATCTCTACTCAGTGTTTCCAGTTTCTTGTCCATCAGTGAAGGATTTCAGAGACAGACAAAGTTAGGAACTGGAAAAAAGTTTTGTCACAAAGCAAAAGTACACGCTGAGAGATTTGCTCCCACCGAGGTTCAGGGCAACACTTAATGAAGGGGGCATTATGCATGAGCTGAGGCAGGGGATCTCTGGACTATTCCTTTCCTGTCCTTTTATGAGCTTTTCAGATGTGTCAACGCACCAGATGTCCAAGTCACAAGACTCATCATACAGAGATGCTGCGATAATGAGGCAAAGGGCAGGTAGCCGGCACTGGTCAGCCCTGCTGGGCGCAGCCTGCTCTGGCAGGTCTTGCTTTTCAAAAATCTCTGCAAGATTCTAAGTTCTTCCACTGCACTCCTCTGAACTGCTGAGAAGCTGCCTCTTTCCTTGTGTTCTCTGGCCCACTTCGCAAGCTCTGTTTGTTCCCTATTTATGTACTGAGGTGCTGGGCACAGAACTCAGGAACTCAGCTCTACCTCTGAGCTATCCTTCCAGCCCGCGAGGAGGTATTCATTTGTTTGTTTTAGCATTATTTATAGCATGAAAAACCTTGCAGGCTGGGCAGTGGACCAGGGCAAAATCCCTGCCACATAAGTGTGAGGATCTATGTTCCAGTTCTCCACATAGAAAGCTGGACATGGTGGGGTATGCCTGTAACTCCAGCACCCAGTGTAACTCCCACAGACAGGAAGATCTCTCAGTGGCCGAACTGATGAGCCCAGGTTGGGTGAAAGACTATTGTTACAGTTACCCTTCTTTTTGCTGTGAGACAGTGTTCTGACACAAGCAACTTGGGGGGGGTATAGTTCAGGATGGCAGGAACCACATAGCAGAAGGCATGACTGGAGGCAGAAGCAGGAGACAGCCAGCATAGGTCACTGCAGACATCAAGACGTCCAAGTCTGTGCTGTTGCTGAATTGCTGATTTCTGTGTTTTTCCTTCTTGTCACTGACCTTACAGAGTCTAGCCTGGGCCTTATGTAGTTTAGTGGTAACCAACTTGTCTAACATGCTTGATATCCTGGATTTGACACTCAGAACCACAAGAGTAAACTGGATGAAAGAAAAGAAGAAAAGAGAAAGGGAAGCGCTATAAAGAACCTCACACACCAGGACACCCTGCATTGCTGTGACGGAAAGCTGGGTGCACGTCAACACAGAGCATGTGTAAGGCATGCCAATCACATCGAGACTAAGAGAATGATGACTCTAATTTGCCTTCCATTCAGTTCGAATCTGCATCCGGGTCCCACATGCAAAGCTGCTGGGAATCAAGGGTCAGGCCAGCGACTGTGGATCTGGAAGCCGTGAGCACAGAGGCAGAGAATGGAGCACGTATTCTCTCACAAGTGAAGAATGCTTCGTGTGCCTCTGGTGACTTCATGATTTCATTCTGAAATGGTGAGCAGGGCGTGGCATCCACCAAAAGGCAATTTTACTTCTGATCAGTTTTCTAGAAAAACTCAATGTGCTGTGAAGGAGACTTTACATTTTGGTGTGAGTTGTCTTGTTAAAATGTCATTCCTCTTCCCCAGCAACCTACTTCCTGTCTCATTAAGCCGGCCTGTCTAAGACTGGCAATCTTGAGACAATTATGATGGCGATTTACTACTTCAATGCTCAATGGTTCCCGGGAGCCCAGGGTGGGGGGAGGGCAGCCACAAACCCATCTCCAGTGTCTCTCGGAGAGTGATGATCAAGTCCTCGTTGGTGGCGTTAAACACAGTAATAGGTCGCCCAGACACAGTAAAGCATTTTTGCAGCAGTTATGAGCTGAGATATAAAGTAAGATTTATTTGCAACAATCTGATAGCGAAAATTGAGTCCTGGGAATTGATGTCCTAGAAAAAGCTTTCAAGTCACCAAAGAGTTACTATAGGATATGAGTCACGAGGCAAAACAAGAATGAGTTCGTGGAAGGGATAGCACGTATACTCACACACACACACACACACACACACACACACACGCATGCACGCTCACCAAAACTGAGTTTTATGTTTTCTTCAGCCATTGCTAAAGATAAAGGAATTGACTAGTTTATATGGTATAAAATATGACCACAATTATAGTCTTCCCTGATTCAGTCTCTCCTTCCAATTGGATGCATTGGAACCTCAAAAATTGATGCTGCTATTCAGCTTTAATTTTCATTATTATTAAAAGCAGTTCACCTGCAAATGCAATGCGAAATAAACAAAATCCTGCCTCCCAAATAGCCACTGCTATGCCCATAAGGTTTAATGTCAGAAAATAATTTCAAATAATTGTCACATAGCATCCAGAAGCTCACATTTTATTTCTTAAATCTTCGGCAATTTACCGTTGCACTTTGAATGTAATGATAGTGATTCTAAATTAACATTTTAAAACATGTCTGGAATCTAGAAACTTTATGTTAAATTTCACTTGCTTTGGTATTCACTGGGCAGCTAGTATTTTCACAGATGTTATGTGGTCTGCTTTGGTAGACTAGATTCAGGGAGAAGATATATGTGATCTTTAAAAAAATTGTGGATAATTTCAGAACATTTTTGATGTCTCCACATGTTTGCAAGCTGACAGAAGTTACAAATAGAGCTTCCTTTCTTCCTCCCTGTAACCCTCCTTTTCTTATGTTTATTTTGTTTATTTTGGGAGTACAGGGTCTCACTATCTAGCCCAGGCTGATCTGAGTCTTCCCCTAAACCAGATTAACTTTTCTTCCTTGTACCCTTTATCCTTCTGTCTCTCCTTCCTTTCTTCTATTTTTTCCTTATTTATCTGCGTACGTGTGTGTGTGTGTGTGTGTGTGTGTGTGTGTGGTTTACAGGGCACTAAACCTAGGGCTTTGGTATTTTAAGCAAACACTCTATTATTGAGTTACATCCACAACCCTTTTCTGGTCATTTTACATTTATGCCTTCCCTTCCTCCCCTGTTCTTCTTCTGACAACCACTAATCTGTTCTCCAGCTCCATATTTTTCTGTATTTTATTTATTTATTTTTCTGTTTTTGTGTATTCTTCTGATCTATGGGTATAATAACAGGTATTTACAGAGCAGTTTGGTGTGCTATCTTCCTAGCTAAAGGTTCGTTGTCTGTTCTTCCCTAGTGACCTATTTTCTTCTCTTTTATAGGTTCTTCTATTTAACAGGAATGTGTGTCCATTCTGACAAGCGACCATAAATCCAATCAGAAAGCTGTTGGTTGTCTCTTGGATACTCATACCACTATTGCATTGGTGGTAAGCTCTTGCCATGGTGATTTTATTGTAACTTGCAGATCTGACAGATCTTTGATTGTTCCACCCCTCCCCCCGTAGCTCCTACAGGATTTCTTGGTATTTTGTAAACCATCCAGCAAGGAGGAAACTCTCCAAGCAGTACCAGTTGGTATAGTACTGCATCTATGTCCCGTGATCCATATGTGTTTGCATGTTCTTATTTATATATACTTATATATTTTTTATTTTTATTTATTTATTTTAAAGAGCTGGCAGGTGTGTACCACTGCATGTGAGTGGGAATCAGAGGATGGCTGTTGGAAGTCAATTCTCTCTGTAACTCGAGCTCCAAGAATCAAATGCACTTGATCTGCTGAGCCAAGTCACCAGCTCTGTATTTTGTATTTTTTATTTTGAGAAGTCTCATGTGGCTGAGGCTAGCCTTGAACTCTCAATCCTCTTGCCTCTACTTCCCAAATGCTGGATCACAGGCCTGCTCCCATCCTCAGATAGATCCTTGCCAATACCACCCTTTCTTAGACAGGTCAAGGAAGAACATGAAAACCTGATAAGAAGTCACACAAAAAGCCACATACAGGCTGAGCAAAGAGTGTGAACAAGGATGATATATGGCTTATATGTACCCTCAGAGCATTTTGGGATTGGCCACATTTGTTATGAACTTACTGGACCTTACCAGTCGCAGCCATGAACCAACTAATGATGGGTGTAAGCAACTGAAAGCTATGCCAGTCATTTAGGCATGCGGGGCTGCTTTGCTGAGAGAACAGGAATTCCAGAAATCGTGCTTAGAGGTGACGGCTGCCAGGATCTCAGGAGTAGCGTCTACTTTCTCTTAAGATGAAGAGAGGAGAAAAGGCATTTGTAGGGAAGGAAAAATGCTTTCCCAGAAGTGCTGGTGTTACTGCATTGTTCAGAGCACTGCTTGAGGTCTTGCTATGGTTTGGAAGTGGTTTAAGTGTTTCTCTCAAAGGTCCCTGTGTTAGTGACTTGTTCTCCAGGTGGTGGCATCTCTATGAAGTGGGGTCCCATGGAAGGGGATGCTGCCTCTGGAAGAGATTAATGTAGTTCCTTTGGGATCCTGGTTATTCCTGCTGGAGCAGACTATTATACTAAGAACAAGCCTATCCCTGAATTGCTCTGAGTTCTAATTTTACCCATGCGATCTCTCTCTCTCCTTTGCTTTCAGACCCTCCATAAAGTCACAAGTAAAAGTCACAAGCAAAACAGGAAAAGCAAGAGTGTTTTGGCTCAGGGAGGGTGCAATCCCCATGGGAAGGCAGTGACAGAGGCCTGAGGGAGTTGGTCCCAGTGCATCTGTCATTGGCAAGCAGACAGAGATGAATGCTGATCTTAGCCAGCTTTGTCCTTTCTTCTTTTATATTCATTCTGGGGCACATGGGATGAAGCCACCAGTATTCAGCTATTAGTTCTTCCTTCCTTGCTGGAAACACCATCGTACACCTGCTCAGAGCTGTGTCTCCCAGGTAATTCCAAACCCAGGTAGGCTAAGAATGATGTCATTGCTACCATATTTTAATGTAGCCAGGGGACACTAATTAGAGCTGAGTAGGTATTAATGTCATATTTTTGACCCTCTATAATGATGAAGTTCTGTACACTTTTTTTTTCTTTATGAGTCCCATGAAAAATTCTGGTAGTTCTGTAGTTAGCCAGCATATGATTCCAGCCCTAGTGGGTAGAGCCTGGGAACCCCCAGCGCAAGCTCTGACTAGCTCTATCAACCCAGCTCTGGGTTTAGAGATCCAGCCTCAAATTAGGAAGATGTAAGAGCAATCAAGGACGGCTGCTGCAATCACCCCCAGACCTACACACACACACACACACACACACACACACGCATGCATACACATGCATACACACACACACACACGCGCACGCACGCACGCACCTACATGCAAACACATACTTTGTACACACCCACACATATATGTGAAAAATTTTGAAAAAGTAGAAAAAAGGGCCAGCAAGATAGATTAGCAGGTGTTCGCCTGCTTGTATACACAAGGATGCCAACTTTCTCAACCAGCTCTCGGTATTTTATTCCAGAGCATAGTCCCACCCACCATAGGCTGGGCCTTCCCCTATCAGCTAGACAATCTCCTGCAAATTTGCTCTGGTCTTAATTCAACCATTAATTCTCTACAAATGTGCCCAGAGCTCAACCCCTCAACTGTCAAGTTAACACCTGTGCCCAACTATGATAGCAGGTAAGATACCTGCTAATAAGTCTGGTGATGTGAGTTCAATCCTTGGAATCCCACATGATGGAAGGAAAGAAAGTTGTCTTCTGACCTCCACCTACCTGTGCCCCATGGCATGCCTCCTTTTCTCTCTGCTTCTCTGCCTCTCTGTCTCTCTGTCTCTCTCTCTGTCTGTCTGTCTGTCTCTCTCTCTCCCCCTTCTTCTCTCTCTCAAATAAAATATTTAAAAAAAAATCCTCCTAGGTAAGATTTGGATGATATGAATGAACCTCCCCTGAAGCAGAATTAGAATTGTAAGACATTACAATGCTATCTATGATCAGTTTGCCTTTAACAGGAAAATGGAACTCGTTACTGCTTGTGTATAGCTCCACAGGAGCCCTTGCCAACCTGGTTTTACTTCCGAAGAGAGAGATTTCCTTCCCTTTATTTTCCCAAGCCATCTAATAATATATAATCTCTCACTAATGCAGAGGAAAGAAGTAAAGCTATTCAATTAAAGACAAGTATAATTTTGTACAATTAATCATGGTCTTCTTTGGGGGGAAAAAAGTAATTTGTTTTCAGAACGAATGAACCCATAATTATTTAGTGAGCAAGAAAAACCCACTGATTAATATATCACGCTTACTCTGAATGTGGTAGGTACGTAGCAGCTTTCCTTGTGAGTCTCAGGCAGGAGAACAGTACTATATCTTGTCATCCCTAGTTCTGATAATCTGCTTTAATGATAGATTAAAAATGTAGTATGGCACTTCAGGACATAAATCTCAAATAAGCAACCCAAAAGTACAGCACCAAACCCTCTAGAGAGATTTCTAGCTCGAGACGATGACACTTTGTAATAAACTCAGGATTAGTGATGTAACATGTCACCAGTTCAGCCAGAAGTTGTAGGAAAGTGACATGGTTGCTACAGTGACCTCTCAGAAGTTGTATTCTATAAATCTACCAAATCTACTTCTGGAAACGCTCCCCTGGGATGCAGATATACGGCGTGTCAGCCGTACATCTCTGAAACCCTTTCTTATTTATTTGTTGTTTACACTCTTAGCATTTTTCTGATGTTTGGAAACCAGCAGCATGTATCTGGCTTCTCGTCTCTGGATCCCAACCCTTTGCGTCTGGGTTCTTCACAGCACCTCTTGATCTCCCTTTTTAGAATGTCATTTCTCTGTAAATCACACACTCCTTCCCATTCTTACCACAGTTCCGTGTGCCTTTTTAATCATCATATCTTTATTATTTGCCTTTCCAAATTAGACAGTGTCACTAGGAAAACCCTCACCTCTTGTTTTTCTTGTTGTTTTTTAAGGAAGTGTCTTGATAGGTAGCTGAGGAAGGCCTTGAACTCCTGATCTTCCTGCTGTCTCATGAGTGCTAAGATTACAGACATTGCCACGTGTGGCTTTATGTGAATGGACACTAGGGCCTTGTGCATTCTAGACAAGCTGTCTACCAACCGAGTCACATCCCAACCCATCCCTTAAATTTTATTGTTCACATGACAATTTCCCTTTTCATGTAAGTGATTCACATCTATTGATTTTTGTGTGTTAGATTATTAAATACCATGGTGATGCAGCATACACTCACTCAGAAGCACTATGAAAGACATGCAATTTCATTGTGGAGTGCAAAAAAATTGATAGAATGACCAGAGAATTAGATATCTGGTCTGTATGAAATTATGTAGATTGTTTTAAGTAGGGCCATGCACATGGATTCATTAAAGTGATATAAATAATTTTAATTGTTATTGACTCTAATGATCCCTAGTCCAGATCACTTAAAGAAGAAAACATGGGAAATGTGACGCTTATGTGATAATGAAGGAAGCTTCTCATACCCAGTTCATTTGTGACTTGGAGGAAGCCTAGCCTGTGGCACAAAAGCAAACCTCTTTTTTTTTTTTTAATAATACATTTTTTATTATTATTTCAGCTCATACAAACTTAATAGATACACCAGTTCCCTCCCTCCCTCCTCCCCCCCCGAACCCCCCCGTTCCCCCTCCCCTGACCCCTCCTGCCCCATCCCCTCGTACCTCCCGCCCCGATTCCCAGAGTCCTTTCTTGTGCATGCCTGATTCTCCTCTGGGTCCTCCTCTCCGATGACGTACAAGGACCCAGTGGCATTTCCCTGAACCCCTTCCTGTGTTCCCCTTAAGCATAGGAACACTACTGTGGCTGTCAATCCCTTGCCTCCAAGGATCTTGGTGCCTTTAACAGATGCTAGACTTTGTGAGGTCAATAGTGTGTTGGACATTGCGCCGGGCATACAATGTCCAATTATGATTGAAAAGCAAACCTCTTTGTATTTCACCCCTCCCCTGCAAGATGCAGTGAATCCCGCTTTCCTTATGTGTAAAATGAGATTATAACACATCCTCTTAGGCCTTTATGAGCATGATGTTCAGTGAGCTAACATACAAAGTACGCAGCACACAGCTGGGTAGCATCAGAGTCCTTGGGTATAAGCAATAGAACCAACCCTGCCAGATTTATGTGGGAGGAGCTGTTTGCTGGAACAATCATGGGTTCCTTACAGAATTTAGAAAGAGCTCAGCAGCCCAGTTTCACAATCAGGGAACTCTGGGCTTTACAGCAGGAAGTCCTGGAAGTTTCCCAGGCACAATCATTTTCAATTGCTTGTGGCTTTTCAGATCTAATTGTCAGGAGAGAGATGTTCATTGTTTTTGGATTCAGTGACTGGTTTTATAAAGGTGGGAGGATTGGGCAGCTTTACTGGATCTGAAGAAAATGGGTGGGGGGGAAGAGGGGGGAGTCAAAACAGGTATTGGGCTGGAGAGGTGGCTTAGAGGTTAAGATTCTGCCTAGAAAGCAGAAGGACCTAAGTTCGGATCCCAAGTCCCACATAAAACTGCAAGACAAAAATGGTGGCTGCTTGTACTTCCAGTCCTGGTAGGTGGAGCCTGGGAAACTGGGAAATCCCATAAGGAAGCAAAGAGGAAGTAGAACAATCCAAGATGACTCCTGAAATCATCCTTGGTCTTTCACAGGGACACACAGTGCCTTCTGATACACACACACACACACACACACACACACACACACCAAACAACAACCAGATATCTACTATAATGATACACACTCAGTAAATGCCTATTCCTTTTGGTGCATACATTTCTACTCTGATTGATATGTGGTATCTGTAATATCATTTCTAACCATTTTTGCTGTATTTAGAGTGAAATCATCAGAGAATGAGAATCTAAGCTCACTAGAGAAAAATCAAGGGTTTGCTGTAACACATGACTGGTGACTGCCTCAAAAAACAAGGTGGACAGATCCATAGGAATAGTACCCAAGGTTGTATTTTGGACTTTATGTATGTACACACACACACATAGAGTCCTGTGTATCCATGCACATGAACATGCACACATAAACACGTGTACACAATACTTAGGATGAGGCATAAGATACCTATGGAGACATAAGATACCTATGGAGCTATTTAGTTAAGACAAACCTCTAGAAAGCTATCTAATTGAGGTGGGAAGATCAGCCCATAGCGAGTGGGACCATTCCCTAGGTAGAGAGCTGCTTCAGTATTTTGCAGACTGGCCAGGTAGAAACATGCCTCCCTCTCCACTCTCCCTGTGGATATGTGTGGCCAGTGTTCCCTCCGCTTCTCCTCCCATGCTGATGAACTTTAAGCCAAAAATAAACCCTTTGTTTCCCTTAACCGTTTGATCATGTATTTATCTCAGCAACAGAAAAGTAACTGGAACAATGACAGAAGGCAAGAGTGACGGCTAGAGTACAGTTCTCCCACAATTAGCCCAGGAAGATGTTGCTGATTGGTACTTGTGAGCTGTAGTCTTGTCCTCAGTGATCTCAGTACACAGGATCAACTAGTTCATGCTTGTGAATCACACCTTAGGACAATATCATTTTCCCCACTTTTCTAAGAGACAAATTTTAACTTAGAGGACTTAATAACTTACCCAAGCTTATATAGCTGCCAGGATTCAAATTCAGACAGTATAAACCCAGAATTGAATGTGGTGACATATAACCAGTGTCATTTGTCCAAAGCAATTCCACTGGGCACATATTTTGAAAGAGTGTCTGTCCTTTTATCAACTGGGTCATCTTTCCAACCCCTGTTTTTTTCTTTAAAAATTCTTCTACTGGGGCTGAAGAGATAGTTCAGGATTTAGACTCTTTGCCTTGTAAGCAAAAGAACCAGAGTTTGGATCCCCATATTCCACATAAAAATGTTTAGTGGATATGTTGGTGGCCTATAATTCTGTCCCTGGAAGGCAGAGCTTGGGAAACCCCAGAGCAAAGCAGTAAGGAGATAGAGTAATCCAGGATGATTCCAAACACCACCCTTGAGCCTCCATAGGCACACACAGTGTCCTCTGATTCACACACACACACACACACACACATACACACAGGAAATAAAAATAAAAATGTTGAAGTTTTGAGTACCTGATTCACACAGTAGCTCTTCATCCATCAACTGATTTTTGAGCAGTCAGATTCTCTGTCTTGAGCAAGGGGAGTCAAAATTTGACCCTTTGAACTGAGTAGTCCTAATTATTATGAAAACTACCATTTCCTACCACATCCAAGTGGGTAAGTAAATAGAGAACGCAAACCTGCATGTGGAGGAGGACATTTGGAACAGAGGAGAGCAGGGAAGGGGCGGAGGGATGTGCTGCTTTCAAGGCTGCCTGTTCCCACAGGGCCCCATTGCTTCCCTTCAGTGACACCCTATGCAGCAAAGCCCACACTGTTCAAACTGGCAACCAGAAAATCTTGGCTCCAATTATAACTCCTTCTAGATTTGGATTAATGGGTGCATGGTAGATTTTCCAGAGCTCCTCCGTTGATGAGAGAGGCTCTGATGTGCTTGGAAAGCTGGCTCACTAGCCAGACTGGGTAGAAATTCCAGTTCTGCCACTTGTTAGTCTTGTGATCTTGGACAATCTAACATCTCTGCTTTGAGCTCCTTATTTTCAAATGCAATGGTAGCACTGTTTTGCTACAGCGTGGTTTGTTGATATACAAACACATACCAACAGTGTTCTTGGTGCATACGATTTGAACACCTAACCAACATAGCTGCTTTCTTAGCAAGGCCTAGCTTGCAGGCCCATGGAACCCTACTCCATACCCCCCCTCCCCCCCACCACACACATCTATACAGGCTTTGTCTTCCAGGGCCGGATTTGCAGGCCACTGCATATCTGCTTGGCATTTTCATGTGGGACCTGTGGATCCCCATTCAAGTCCTTTTGTTTGCAACGCAATACTTTAACCTTGGAGTCAACACCTCAGGTGTTTTTAAAACTACCATACAGTTGTTACTGGCCTCGCACTTGTGATCCTCCTGTCCCAATCTCTGAGATTACAGGTACGCAACACTGCGCCCAGCCTAGGCAGTGATTTTGCAGGTTGCTGGTAGTGGAGCAGAAGTGAGGAGTCACTTTGCGTTGTCTGCTAGGGCCGTCATGACAATCTGTCAGACTGGGTGGCTCAAACAACAGAATCATGTTCTGTCACCGTTAGAGAGGCTGGAAGTTGCATGGATGTGTCCCCAGTGTCAGTTCCTGGAAGAGTCTTTCTTACTGGCTGGCAGACGGCTCAGTGTCCTCGCATGGCCTTTCCTCTGTGTGCAGCCAGGGAAGGAGGAAAAAGAGGTGTGTGGTGGGGGGAAACTAGGACAGAGAGAGCTCAGTCCTACCGGTGTCCTTCTTGGTGCCCCTCACTCTTTTTAAAGGACCTTTAGGGGTGAGCCATTTCCACAGGAAGAGCTGAGAGGAACAGGGACAAAACCATACTTTCTAGCTTACCAGTCTGACAAATTCCTACTATTTCTTTCTCTACCTTGTTCACATTCCTGGGGAACCATCCCCCACCATAGGCTGGGTCTTCCCCCACCAATCAGCAACTAGACAATCTCACATAGGCTTTCTCAGAGGCTAGTCTAAACAATTCTTCACAAGTGTATCAAAGGCTCAGTTCTCAGTTGTCAAATTGACACCTTGTAACTCTTAACTGTTACTGTGAGGGAGCACCCAAAGTCAAACAACTTAAGGGAGAAAGGGAGATTTAGTCACCTTAAGGTTCCAGAGGGGAGATACAGTCTTTCATGGCAGAGGCAGCGTTATTGGCTGGCTGAAGCTGGATTCGGGCTAAGTCACTCCCCTTCATGAGGCTAATGGGTGACAGTTGAAGGCTGGAGAGTCTCTCTTCTTCCCAGTCTTCTGTTCTATGGTTCCTTTTATCTGGTCTGATACTGGAAGGTTCCAATGAGATCTAGCGAGGTTCCAATGGGGTCTAGGGCTGGTCTTTGTATTATAAATGTATTGATCTAGATAATCTCTTCGGGTGGGCTCAGCTGATCTTAGTTAATACCAGATGTGTCAAAGTTGACACCCTGGATTAGCTATCACATGCCTAGAGCTAACTGCTACAGTAAGATCTCTCTCTAACAAGGCATTTCCCTTATGAACATTAAATCCTCAATTAAACTTTTACTGATCTTAGCACCTCCATCCAATTATGCCCTCTGCTACTAGTCCAGACTTCTTTGGAATTAAATGGCAATTGCATGATTAATTGTTTAGTGCACATCTTCCTCAACAAATTATTTTTTCTATGAAATAGCAGCCTGGTCTACTTGAATTGCAACAGTATCCACTGGCGGTTCTTGCCTATAGCAGCGCATTCTTTTTGAATGGGTCATTTCATTTACTGACTTAGTCATCCATTAATTTGTTTAGCATTCACAAACTCTGGGAAGCATAATACAATTAGGGAAACAAAAATTAACCAGACAGTTTCTGCATTCAAAGACTTCACAGTTTAGTCCAGAGGGTTCTTTATTGTCCTAGATGAGAACCCAGTGAACGATGTGACCTCTCTCCCAAGTGCACTCATCTGACATGACCACAAGAATTTATATTTAACTAGCTAGATTCCCACATCCCTGGAAGAGTCTTCAGCATCTAAAGTCCTTGGATTTTGAAATCAAGATCCATCTATAAAACAGACTTGCTGACACAGGAGAAAAGTCGGGAGAGAGATTAAAAAAGCTAATTAGTACATCCTCTTTGTATTGATTCCTTTGTCATTGTTGTTACTGTGACAAAATACCTAAAGGAAACAACTAGAATGAAGATTAGGTTGTCTCCTGGCTTCAGAGTCAAAGCCCTTCACAGCAGAAGGAAGGACAGGGCGGAGTGGTGTAGTGCATGGCGGCGTGAGAGTGTCACAGTTGGATCTAGGTGTCGACTTGAAGGTTGAGAGTTTGAGCTCTGAGCACATTTGTAAAGAATTAGTAGTTGAATTCAACCCCAAGCAAGCCTACAGGAAATTGACTATTGATGGGGAAGCCCAGCCCAGGATGGGTGGGGCCAGTCCCGGGGTAGGTGAATAAGATGGAGGGAGCTGGCTCAGGAAGTTGGCAGCCTTTGGTACACTTGGCCAGGTATGCGGGTCTGGCGATTGTCCCTCTCTCCGCAGGCCTGTGCATATGGGGAACCAGTTCCCTCGGCCCTTGGCCTTGGTGTAGGCTCTCCTGCCAGCCTGGACGAACAACTGCAACTGGACTATCATAAGCCAAAATAAAACCCCTTGCTCCCTTAAGCTGCTTGGTTAGCAACCATGAAGGCTAACTGCAACAGAGTGTGAGGTGCATGTCTTCACACTGTGAGGGGTCACTGAGGAGAGAGAGAGAGAGAGAGAGAGAGAGCTCAGCACGATGCCCACTTCTAGTGACCAACTTCCTCTAGCTAGCCCCACCTCCTTCCACAATCTCCCCAGACACATGCCACCAGCTGTAGACCAGGTGTTCAAACACAGGCCTGTGCTGTGGAGGACATTTCAGATTCGTGCCATAGTAGCCACGTCCTGGATGCTGCATCAGGAGGTCACATGCATGGGGAGAAGGGGCGGCATTAGAAATTGAGGGGCCTGCAACAGCACAGGAGTGTGAAAGAGCACGGACTGCACTGCAGGGAATTGTCAGTGCCTTGTGTAGCTGAGGCAGGGTCTGGAAGAAGGGGGGGACTTTGCTTTATCCTGTGGAAGCTGTTGAAGGGGTTTCTGGCTCTGAAGGAGCCCTCTGGTGGCAGTGTGGAGGCCCCCAGGAGACCAGTGGAGCGGCTGAACTTGACTTTCAGGCTCCAAGGCCCGAAAGGTGGGCATCAGTTTTGTTGCAGTTTCTTGCTTCTGCTGCTGTGGGACAACACTGACACGCGATTCAAGAGAGAAAGGGAGATTTATTCGGTTTACGGTTCCAGAGGGGAGATGCAGTCCATTTTGGCAGAAAAGGCCCGGCAGGCAGCAGAAGCTGGAGTGGTTCGTTCTGGTGGAGGCAGACAGGGCAAGAACAAACTCCTAGTAGCACTGGGCTGCTAGAAACCCCCAGGCCTGCCTCCTGTGGCATGATTTCCTCCAGCAAGGCTCCACCTCCTAAAGGTGCCAGCACCTTCTCAAACATCAGCGCCAAATGAGGATTCAAACACAGAGCCTATGGGATTCAGCTCACATTCAAATCATGATGGTTTGAGTTTGACAATTTAAACCATGACTCTGAAGGAGGGCTGTGCAGGAGGAAAGGTGGAAGGACCCTGTGGTTGGGCATAGAGTAGTGCTAGAGGATGCCAGCACTGTGGGCATTCATATCACTACAACAAAATCAAAGTGCTCAGTCTAAGCTTTATAGCAAGACCCTGTCTCAACAAAACAAAACATAAAAGAACAAACATCAAAACCAAAATAATGAACCACATTATAATACCACACATGTGTGGTATGTGGAGGAGGCTAAGACAGAAGGACCATGAGTTCACAGTCTTAACTGTACAATGAATTTGAGGTCAGCCTTAGCTACACGAGACCTTGTCTTGTGCACGCCTCCCCCATCACAAAGCAAAACAAAACAAAATCCCAAGAAACTCTATAAGGAACAAAACAAAACAAGACAAACAAAAAACAAAGCAAAGAAAACTAAACAAACAAAATTTCTCTCCATTTGAAATCTTGGGCTTTATAAATGGTTTTGATGTATGGTAAAACAGACAATGAGAGGAACGACCTACTCACAGTCAGCTGCAGCTTAAAATTTCATATGCCAGGGCACGAGGCTGTCATTTAAGGTCATTTTTATTTCACTTCTACCGAGACATATTCACATGCCATACAAGTTACACATTTAAAAGGTACCATGCTTCGGGTTTAATTTTTATTTATGTTGAAAAGTAAATTGGGGGCTGGTGAGGTAGCTCAGTGGTTAGGTTAGATAGGGATGGCTTGCAAACCTAGTGACCTGAGTTTAAATCCTGGAAGCCCACATGGTGGAAGGAGAGGACTAACTTCTAAAAAATTGTCCTCTTATCTCATTTGTGCACCATGGATGGCATGCACGTGTATATCCCCCCTCATTTACATACTTACACACACACAGAAATAAATGAAACATTTTTTTAAAGTAAACATTTTCATTTTGGGCAACAAAATGATACCCATTTTGTAGTCAGAAAAACAAAGACTATTTAAAATGTATAGAATGGCCCTTATGTATGAAGCTGTTTCTCTGATTATTATTATTATTATTATTCCCTAATCTGTTGTTATGGAGCTGAGAGGAAGTAGAGCCCGCATGACTGTAAATGAAGCAGAATCAAAATCATCTCAGGAAAGTGATGGGGGAGTGTCCGGACTAGCAAGGGTGGGTAGACTGGGTGGCTTTCCTTGTTTTCCCACTGGGGAAGGGAAGCCCAATTTAATTCACAGCCTCTTACTTGACTATCGAGGGATTAGAAAAAAGCCTCCCCCAACAGCAATCTGTTTAGGTAGAGGCTGAAGGGTTGTGACGGGGGAATTCTTAACCAGGATGGTAGTGATATTGTATTAAGAGGCAAAGAAAGAAATAATAGCCCTAGGGCTTGAACTGATGGACGTGTTGACAGAAAAGCTCAATGCATCTGTCTACTGTGGGTGTACGCAAGTGAAGGTGAGAGGTTCTGGGAATTTTGAATGTCACCTTACATCATGTGTTAACGACCTGTGTGACAGATGGCATGGATCTAAAACCCATACTGCTTTGCTATAATAGCTGCATGTAGAAAAACAAAGCAAAACAAAACAAAAAAAATCTATGAACCTCCAAGTTTTATAAAATGGACAGAACTACCAGGAAAGACTGAGTTTCCCAGCTTTACCCTAAGATGCTGGGTGCCAGGCACACGGGCAGTGTTGTGGCTAGCTTGTCTAAGATGCCTTTTCTCTCCTTTTCTCTTTCCGAGATTGCATCTGTAAGTATTTGTGGGTCCCAAGCCCCCCTGTTGCCAGGCTGGACTTGAACTCATAGCTCTCCTGCCTCAGCTTCTCAAGTGTACCAACACCCTTGGCTTACACTAATGGTTCTTTCTTTTTTAATTTTTAAAGTATTTAATTTACTGAGAGAAAGAGAGAGAGAGAGAGAGAGAGAGAGAGGGAGAGAGAACAAACACAGAAGTACGTACATACATGCCACAGCACACCAGAGGACATGACTCACAGGACAACTTTCAAAAGTCAGTTCTCTCTTTCCTTCATGTGGCTTCCAGGCACCCCGTCTCCAGGTTTGTGGCAGGCGCCTTACCCACTGGGCCATCCATCCCCTCTGGCCCTAGAGCCAGGGCTCCTAAGTGAAGCTTTTCACCTCTTGACTTCTGGAGTGAGAAGCCTGCAGAGCCTTCTTGCTTTTATGTTTGCTGCGGCTTTTTGGAGCCTGCTGGAGCCCAAGGCTTTTTACATTCCCTGTAATCAGGCTCCTTCCTCCTTGTTTCAACCATCCAAAGACTCATTGTCATGTCTGAATGCTTGCTTATATCGTCCAACTTCTCTCTGTGTTGCTTTTTAATAAAGTATAATAGATGCTCTAAACATAGCCTCACAATCTTTCTTCCCCAATGAAGAACATTGTCTAGCATCAATGCCCCTGAGGAGGACCCACTAGGAGAGGCTGTTGCTCTAACCTTTGTGCTGTACAACCAAGGGGTTCATTCTTCTAAGAAATTACAAGTAATTGTGGTTCCTTTGTTGTTTGTCTACGTGGTTACCCAGAGTAGCACATGTGTCTCTTAAGTACTGATGGAATGGCTTAGTCTGTTTGCTTGCTTGCTTTCTGCAGTGTTGTGGATCAGACCTAGGATCCGGCGTTCTGGCAAAGTGCTCTAACACTGGACTATAACCCCAGACCTAAATACTCGAAATGCTGTGGGATCTTATGCCATGACAGTGTGTGTATTAACTTCCCCATTGGCCTTACCTTAATGTCCTGGCTTTGAAGAAAGAGGTAGTGTGTTTATGTGATTATTTTTGTTTATTTTTCAAAGCTACTGGGGATTGAATCTATGTTGAGTAAGTCCTGAATCACTGAGCTATATCTTTGGTCTTTGTTTTCTTTTTCTTTTTTTACTTAGCTCCTACTAAATTGCCCAGGTTGGTCTTGAACTTTCTCTGTAATCAAGATAGGTCTAGAACTTTTAATGCTCCTGCTTTACCTCCCCAGTAGCTGGGATTATAGGGATCACAGCCCTGTGCCACAAGACCCGGCCTTTTTTTTTTTCTCTCTTTTTAAAATGATTAATTCAGGCCTAGGTGGGGCACACTTGTAATCCTAGCACTTAGAGAGTGAGGGAGGAATATCATGAGCCCTTGGCTAATCTGGGCTATGTGGCAAGACCATAGCACAACAAAGCCAAAGCAAAACACACACACACAGTGAGACATGAGGCCAGAGAGAGGCTCAGTGGGTAGGTGCCTGCACACAAAACTGGTGGTCTGAATCAATCCTAGAGCCCCGCTGGTGGAAGGGAAAGACTGACTTCTGACAGTTATTCTCCAATCTCCACGCATACACTGTGGCATGCGCATGTACTTTTTTTTTCCTCTCTCATAAATAAATAAAATATTATTAAAAACTATGTCAATATATTTTTCAAGTCATTTAAAAATCTTTTGGAGTTAGTGACAGTTTCAGCTGTCAACCCACCTTTGATGAATTGTTTAGTTAGAGGTAGACCTTTGGGCAAGTCTTGAGATTGTCTCAATTGCATGAATGATGTGGGAAGACCCATCCCATGGTAGGTAGGACTCCCCAGGCAGACAGATAAAGACTAAGAGTGTTGATTCAGCCATTGGCCAACTGGCAAGCATGTACATGGAACAGTGCTGGCCTCTGTCCCTCTCCTCTGTTCCTCTGCTTTTGCTGTGGCTGTGGCGTGGCTTCTGCTGGTAACTCTCCTGCCTGGAACCTGCAGTCACGCTCCTGAATGGTTTGGGCAAGGTATTTATTACAGCAATGGAATATGAAATGAAGACAGGATCTAAGTGAAATAAAAAAACAAATCTTTTGAGGTTGTGCTCAGTGGGCACAGTTTTAACAACCATTCAAGTTCAGCTTTTCCACTCTCTACACCTTCTATTCTCATTTTTCTTTGAGCTGTGTTCATACGTTCTGTGTTTTAGTAAATAATTGTACCATGCATATGCTCCATGCATATAAGCTCTGTTGCCCTACATCTCACATCTTCTGGTTGCATGGACTATGGTTAACACTCTTCCTGAATACTGTATCTGAAAATATTTCTTTTTTACACTAGAATGCTAGCAGATGCTCACTTTTTCTTGTTATGAACTCTCAGAACTCAGCACATCTCAGCAGGAACCTAATTATCAATAGTGACTTAAGCATGTTCTGCTCATCTTGAAAGATTAGTCAAATCATTCATTTAAAGGATACAATGGCCAATGCTTGTAATTCTAGCATTTGGAAGGTAAAAGCAGGAGGATCCGTCTGAGTTTGAATTTAACCTGGACTATGTAATGAATTCTCTTTCTCACCTTTGCCACCCAACAACAAAGGCAACTAAGAGCATGCCTGAGTTGTTGCATTAGTGTTGGGATCTGAACCCAGGTCTTCATGGTGGCGCAGCAAGTTCTCCACCCTCTCAACCCTCTCCAGGTCTGTTATTTACTTTTGTTTATTTGTTTACTTTGCGACAGTGTCTTATTCTGTATCCCAGGCTGATCAGGACTCATTTTGTAGAACAAGCTGGCTTCGAATTGGCAGTGATCCTCCTCAAACTCAGTGATGGGGTTATAAGGCATGGACTTCTGCCATCAGGTGTACTATCCACACTGTCTTCTTCACTGCAAGCAGCTCCTCAAAATGTTGCGAACCCAGCAAGCTCCGGCTTCTGACGTCGCGGATGGACTACAAATCCCAGCATGCCTCGAAACCAATTCAAGCCTGGACCCCACAGAGCGCCGCTCTAGGGAGCGCGTGCGTGATGACGTCAGCATGCATCCGGCGTGGAGCCCTTGCGTGTTGACGTGCGCACTTCGCGCGTCCATCTGTTGCTGGGCTCCGGGAGGAAAGGCTGTCTTGTCCCTGAGAACTTTTAGAAACTTCCGCGCCCGGGCTCGGAGGTCCCTCTCCCCATCTGCTCGGGGCCGGCGGCTCGAGGTCCGAGATGGACAAAGTCTGTGCCATTTTTGGAGGCTCCCGGGGTATTGGCAGGGCAGTGGCCCAGTTAATGGCCCAGAAGGGCTACCGACTGGCGATCGTTGCCAGGGATCTGCAGATGGCCCAGGCCGCCGCCGGCGAGCTCGGCGGTAGGTATGGCCCGGGCTCCCGCGGCCCAGCGCAACGGGACTGTGGCCCCGACGCCCCCCGGGCTCACCTCGGGGGTCGCCGGCCGTGGTGACCGGGGACGACCTCCCCACGCTGCGACCCGCTCTCGCCTGCCAGGGCGAACGCACCTAGCTGGGCTTCAAGAGACCACCCAGCCGATTGCTTCCCCGCGCCCATGAAGCCCGCAAATAAGTTAACTAATCTGCTAAGTCCTGAAGTGCATTCAAGCTTCAACTTTTTTTTTCTCTGATTCATAATAGTGCTTAGTCATTTTCTTAATAGGGAGGAATGGGACATTTTGGAAGATACAAAGGTAGTGCTGCTTAATTATTAGACTGGAGAAAAATACACGAGTCAGGGAGATTCTGGGAATAATTAAAGTCTGAGAATGTAGCTTATCCTGTTACTTACTGATTTACAGCCGGTCTTGTTCAATAGCCCAAATTGACGGTTGGTTAACTTGTGTTCCTTGAGCCTCAACCTTCCTGTTGCTGGGGTTATTTTGTAAAGGTGTGACAGCGATATCTTTAATGTCAATTACAATTTGGATCTTTTCCTAAGCCGGTAACAGTGTGATGGTCTTTCTGCTACCCTCTCAGACACAAAGTCCTTCGATGTAGCCCAGGCTGCCCCTTGAAATCAGGACCTTTCTCAGCCTTCTCCGTGCTGCGATTTCATGGGGGCTCCATCCTGTCCAGCTGTGGTATTCTGCTGGTGCTCCGCATGAATACAAATCTCAGCTGCCAGTAGTCAGGGGCTCGCAGTCGGTGTACTGTGTTACTGATCTGTCAGTAGACTAGATGTTGTTGAAACAAATTTTCACATTGTAGTTGGTTCATCTGGGAAAAAAACCGTTATGAATCAAGGAACAAGTTTTCCAATTGTAGGGTTTTAAATGAAGTATTTTTCCTTTGAAGTATAATGTTGTTCTTATGTGGTCATGGGCAATCAATGATTCCCCTGAGCCACATTCAGCCTCTCATTTTCTTTCCTCTCTTCTTGAGGCTGCCTCATATGGTTAGGTACAGGTGTCAACTGAATGGTTGAGGGCTCGCGCTTTGGGCACATTTGTAGATAATTTGTTAGATGAATTAAGCCCAGAGCCAACCTGGAGATTATCTAGTTCATGGGGCAGACCCAGCCCATGGTGGGTGAGACTTGGCCCTGAACAGGTGAATAGAACACAGAGAGCTGGTTGAGAAAGTTGGCATCCTTGTGTACAGTTGGCCAGACATGCTGGTCTGGCAAGTAAGGATTGTCCCCCTCTCAGTTGTTATGTAGAGATGGCATGGCTAATTCCCTCTGCCCTGGTGTTGGTGGGAGCTCTCCCATCAAGCTGGACTAAGAACTGTAACCAGACTATGTAAGAGAATAAACCCCTCGTTCCCTTAAGCTGTTAGATGTTGATTTTATCAGCAACATGTAGAAGAACTGCAATACTCACTCTGTAGTTCAAGGTGGGCCACAAACTCACAGTACTGATCTGTCTCAGCCTTCCACGTGCCAGGATTACAGGCATGTGCTATCATGTCCAGATATTTAATATTTTAAAAATATATTTTTTAAGAGTTTAGAGTCTCACTTGTTCGAGCCAGCCTTGAACTTGTGAGCTCCAGCAGCTTGTATTCTGAATGTCTGGGATGGGAGGCATAATGTTGCTCCCCGGAGAAAAACCCTCCAAAATGTAAAAATTGGCTTTCTGTAATGTTATTATAGTTGGATATGGGGGCCCATGCCTGTAAACCTAGCATTTGATAAGCTAAGTTGGGAGGATTGTTAAGTTTGGGCCACATAGCAAGACCCTGTCTGAAAGACAAATACACCACCACCAAAATAAAACAAAAACAAAAAAAATTATTTCTTCTACCCCCTGAAATCCCACTCCTATGCAATTTGTGAAAAGTAGAAACCTAGACATGCTTAGAGACTCCCAAGTGTACATGGAGTAAATTCAAAGTTCCATTTGTAATCTACAGGCAATTCTAATGTAGCTTTGTCTTGTAGGAAACCACTTGGCATTTAGCTGTGATGTCGGTAAAGAAAAGGATGTTCAAAACACATTTGCAGAGATGGAGAAAAATTTGGGTCAAATAAATTTCCTGGTAAACGCAGCTGGCATTAACAGGTTGGTCATAGATGTAGGTAAATTTCAGGTATTTTTTTATTCATTTTTAATAGGTCTTTGATTAGTATGATTTCATATGTTATGCTATTTTATTTCTCATTGGGAAAAAACACAAAAATGCATGTGTTTTGAAACTTGTCTGTCCATACATTATTTTTATTGAGCTTGATGTCCAGTTTAATTGGTTCTACACTGCTATGGTTTTGTGTAGAACCTAGAGAACATGTAAGTCCTCCAGAAGGCTCGCTCAGTGACTTCTCAATTAGCACATCCTCACAGGAAACCAGTGTTCTGAGTGAGTTCTGTCTTCATATGCAGAGAGCTCAGTGCTGATAGAGGCAGAAGGTAGTTTTTTTTTTTTTTTTTTTGATGAGTTTAGGAGAACATATTTAGCATAGCTTATTAATCATTAAACCAGGCCAAACTGGCAATTGCTTGACAGGACAGTCGAAATACTTGGGCTACATATTATTTATTTATTTTTGCTTTGTGTGTGTTTGCATATGGGTGGGTATATGTGTGTATGCATTTGAGTGTGTGTTTGCGGAGGCCCAAGGATGATCCTGGGAATCATCCACTTTTCCAGCTTATTGTTGTGAACCTGGGTCTCTAAACCCAGAGCATACCATTAAGTCTAGTCTGGCTGGCCAACTTACTCTGGGAATGCCCAGGTTCCTCCTTCCAGGGCTAGAATCTCAGGCGTAGCTGTTACACCTGCCTGTCATTTTCACCTGGTATCTGGGGGATCCGGTTCCCTTTCCTGTCATGGCAGGGGGGGTCTCACCACTGAGCCATCCCCCTATCTAAGCTGCACGCTGCTACTTTCAGCAACTGGGACTATTTGGCACTCCATCTGAGTAGCTGAGGCAGGGTAGGAACCAGCCTTCTATGTGGATACTTTCCGATACATCAAAACTATGCTGGGTGTTTTTTCCAAGCCAATTTCAGAATGGAACTGTCTATCCCTTAGCTAGATAGCATGTCTTAAGCTGTACATTCATTCTATATCAACCACCTAGAACTAGGCCAGCTTAGTCTCTCCCCATCTTGAAGCTCAGGGAAATTTGCGGAAGAGGGGGCGGTAAGAGTGTAAGAGCATAAGGATGGGAGGAGCAATGATATGTAAGATACTCTATACTAGTTAGGACTGAAGCAATCATAATTGGACTTTGCATGCCCTGCGCATTGTCCAACACACTGTTGACCTCACAAAGTCTAGCATCTGCTAAAGGCACCAAGATCCTTGGAGGCAAAGGATTGGCAGCCACAGCAGTGTTCCTATACCTAAGGGGAACACGGGAAAGGGTTCGGGAAAGGCCACTGGGTCCTTGTACGTCATCGGAGTGGAGGGCCCAGAAGAAAATCAGACATGCACAAGAAAGGACTCTCTGGGAATTGGGGTGGGAGGCACTGGGGGATGGGGAGGGAGAGGGGTGGGGAGGGGGAGCAGGGGGTACGGGGGGAGGAGGAGGGAGGGAGGGAACTGGTGTACCTAATAAGTTTGTATGAGCTGAAATAAAAAAAAAAAAAGCTGTACATTCATGTAACTTATTTTTTTACAATGTACATACATATTACTTTTTTTTTTTAACTTACGTACTTTTTTTTGTGTGTGTGTTTTTAGAGACAGTCTTTTAGTAAGAGGGAAAACTGAAGACATGATATCTCAGCTTCAGACTAACCTCCTGGGCTCTATGCTGACCTGTAAAGCGGCCATGCGGACTATGATTCAGCGGCAGGGAGGGTCTATTGTTAATGTAGGTGAGTTTCACCTCGGTGGGTTGTCAGTGTCTCCCACAGCAGCATAAAAGTACTTAACCTGCTTAATTTGTAATTTATTCAGCACTGGAACTTGAATGAAATATACCTTCATGTCATCTATGGAAGAATTATTCAACAGCTCAGTGAGTGAAACAAGAATCACAAACGCTCATCCTTGCGACAGTAGAGCAGGTGTCAAATGAGTGACACCCACGTATAGGACAGTGAGAGTGAAGCCAAGGACTTAATGGCCTTAGGTTCAGGGTCCTGAGGCTATGTGGGGGGATGGGTGGGTGTGGGTAGGGGTGGGTGTGGGTAGGGGTGGGTGTGGGTAGGGGTGGGTGGGTGGGTGGTGGGGTAGCCACAGCTGCTTAGTTCCAGCAAGTTGTTGCTATGCGTCAATATGGCCCCATTTAAGCCAGAAATTCAAGAGACACTGGGCATTTCAATTTTTATATCAAACTTAATTTTTCAAAGATGTAAAAGAAAAATTGTAGACATGAGGCTAATGTGCAGAAGTTCGAGCAAAGTTAAGTCTTTTCAATTAAAGTTAATTTTTTTGAGTCTTTACTTCATCTGAAAGAGAAGCTAGGGAATTTACATTTAAACTTACATTTAAATTTACTTAAAATGCAAAATGATGTGATATTTTACTTTAGCGATTTGAAAATAGTTGTACGCCATCTACTTTTCACTTTTATTTGTTTATTATTATAATTTTAGAAATTTAAGGTAGAGTTTATTAGAGGGACAGCTGTCCCAGAGAACGCGTGGATTCTAAGCATGGAATCCAAGAGAGGCAAGGAGCTAGAAACAAACTCACAGATTCCACATGTGGAATGCCATGAAGGGCGGTGCCCCTACTTTTTATTTTTAAGTGCCATTACCTTGAAAGTCTCAAAAGGGGCATGTTATCCCATTAATGTGTTCTTTGGTGATTTTGCCTTCTGACTCAACCAGGTGATGGCTTTGGCTTCTACGAGCACAGGTCTCTGTCCATCTTCTCCATGCTTAGTGTTTTTCAGATACCCAGGTTGGTCCCTCAGACTTGTTGAATCTCGCTACAAGTAATGCTTTTTAAAAATTACATAATCTTGGTACAAGAAAGGCCATTTTAAATTTTTAGAATGTCATTGATATGCCAAAGGGAATGAACTGATGAAGTTTCCTAATTGTCCTTTCTTCCCCACCTGTAACTTTCCTTCTCTTTTGTTTCTGTTGCTGTCCCTTCTCTCTTTTCTAAGTCTCCTATCTTTTCTTTCTGTTATTTGCAGTTTTCTTTCTTTGTGTTAACATGTAATAAAATCATATGCCACGTGACACTCCAATCAGTGAAAGACCACATATATGACAGTGGTCCTGTAGCTTATAGTATAGGTGGAAAAGGCCACTTGTATACTCTATGCAGTTCCTTTTCTGTGTGTAGACACACATGCCTTTATTGTTGCTTTGCAATTGCCTCCAATATTCCGTGCAGTAATGTGCTGTATAGATTTGTAGCTTGGGATCAGTAGACTATTTCATGGGTGCAGGTGTAGTAAGCTGTATTTTCTGGTTTATGTAGGCTCATTCTGTGATATTTACACAATTGTGAGCCCTCTTTTCACTGTGATTCTTAGTTTATATTACTATCATTAAGCAATGCATGACTGAGTAATATTGATAAATATTTTATTGTTAAACCCACTGTGATAGAAAAATTGGAAAGTTTTCTTTTTCTAAAACAATTTCAAAAAGTTTCATGGGTTGATGTTCAGCTTTTATATCTTAAGCACAGGTCAGTGGTGCAGAAAATTACTCCTGCACTTGTGTCTTGCCAGTATTTATTTGCATGCAGTTGATATTTGAATTATCGATTATTCTTACAGATCTGTTTAATGAGGTCACTTAGAAATCTTTAGTGGGCAGTAAAAGTTACAATATATCATGGAAGTAGCATAATTGCACTATTATAGTTTGAACACATGAGATTCTTTCAATTAAACCATTAAGTGGAAGCGAATCCATCTTGGTGCCTCTACAGAGACGTGAAACTGACCAGCCTCCACGTCATTTTCTCTGGCTTCAACTTCTTTCTGCTAGTCCCTGTTTTTACTGCATCTGACCTCAGAGCTTAGACTGGGTCCCTTTCATATAATGGAGGTTTTATATCAGCTCCTTCCAGATCCTGTTTACTGTATTTGTCTAGAAAAAGCTGTACTCTTTAAGTGTTATTCCACAGAGACATAGACAGCAGAAGGAAAGGAAAAGTGGGTTTTACCTTTCTAGCTTGTTGACTACCTATTTTTTAAATTTTCAAGTAATTCCTGTAATGTGTTTGAGTTTGTTTCCTTTTCCTTCCTTCTTGTAGGGAGTGTCATTGGTTTAAAAGGCAATCCTGGCCAATCTGCTTACAGTGCTAGCAAAGGAGGATTGATTGGGTTTTCACGGACCCTTGCTAAGGAGGTTGCTAGAAAGAAAATTCGAGTGAATGTAGTTGCACCAGGTGAGTGAAATCTTCCTCAAGGATAACTTTACTATGGTTTTCCCTTATAATGAAATTCTAGGTAACTGTCCAGCAGAGTGCCTGGGCACTGCCAGTGAGGCCGCCCTCATGAAGCTCAGTGGGTCACACGCAGAAAGATGTGAAGTTAGGAGGGAGCCTGACACAGAAGAGGAAGGCTATGGTGGGGAGAAAAGGGAGAAGGGATTGGGTAATAAAGGGTGAAAATGATATAAATTCATTGATCTAATGTATGAAACTCTAAAAGAGTAAAAATGAATCTAAAAACACACTATTAACTGATAGTCATTAGTTGACATTTGGGTTTCTAAAATTGTGGGGAAAAAAGTCATGAACTGGTGAGAAGAAAAAAATTCCTTATCTCATATTTTGTATAATTTTTTTTTTTCAAATTTGTAGCCGTACATGGTTTTGTTCTTTGAGTTTGGGTCATACCACATAGCCTGGGCCGACCAGAACTCGCTGGGCAGCCCAGGCTGGCATTGAACTCAGGTCCCCCTGCCTCAGCATCCCGAGAGCTGGGATTGCAGGCTCCTGCCACCAGGTCTCACCAGTTATTTTTGCAGTTTAGAAATTGTGACTTAAAATTCAGAGTACTTGACTAAAATTACACAGCTGTTCAAGGAAAGCTTAAAAATAGTGGTCTCAAAGATTTCCTTTATAATCATGGCAAGACTGAGCGCTTTTCATTTTTTCTGCTGCAATGTTATGTCTAAAGTATTCGGAACTCTCCAATTTTCTGTCTTTGTTATTATTTCTATTTATTTGTCCATTTATTCATTTATTTTTCCTTGTTTTGAATAACATTTTCATAATTTGTTTTTCGATAAATTGCCAGTTGATAAAATAGTTTGGGTTAGTGGACAGGATAATTAAAAAAAGATTCAGAAATTCAAATTTAGGGGATGGAGATAATGGCTCAGGGGTTAAAAATTTGCCTCTCAAGCAGAAGATCCTGAGTTCAGATCCTAGATTCCATATAAAAATGCCAGGCAGAAACAGCAGTGGCCTGCACTTCTGATCCAGGTTGGCAGAGCCTGGGAAATCCCAGAGTGATGCAAAAAGGGGGTAGAAGCAATCCAGGATGATTCCTGAAGTCACCCTTGGTTCTTCACATGGGGCGCACAGTGCCTTCTGATACACACACACACAAGAACCCTTAATTTACATTATCCCTGTTTACTGGTGCTGGAGTGTTACAGGTATTTATAGTGTTCACTTGCCTTCTGAGTAAAGTGAGTATTTTCATCTGTGTTTTAGTTTCTTCTCCTGCTGCTGGGGTACAATGCTCTGAGGAAACAAGGGAACAGAGTCTTATTGTGGCGTGTACTCTGAGGCTATAGTCCATCACAGCAGGGGAAGTGACAGTGGCAGGGGCCGGAGAAAGGTCATCACGTCATCCACAGGCAGAAGCAGAGTTGGAATGAATGTGCGCCTGTGCGCAGCCTTTCTCCTGTCTGTTTAGTTCAGGACCTCCATTCAGGGCCTGGCACCTCTGAGTGGACGGTTGCCTCTCTACTAACGTGACTGAGGCAATCTCCCACACACATGCCCACGGGCTCCCCTCTCTGGTGATTCAAGTGGATAAGTGATAACTGACCCTTTCCATACATGTCTGCCAGTTAAATATGGAGTCTTGTCTTAGCTTAGGAATTGGTCGTCTACGTGGAAACAGCCCTTTTGAGTCACTGTTGTAGGAGAGCGGCGCGTGCTGAGTGGATCTCTGCCACCGCTCTCTTTCTGCTCCCTCAGGGCCGCGGCTTGGAGCTTGGTGTTGGTGTTTTATTTGGCACTCAGGTTGAGCTAGCAGACGTGAGGATTTGTCAAAATGTATTGTTCCCATTTGTACTATAATGTGCCTTCAGTTCACTGTTTAGTCATAGAGACTAGCTAAATTCAGACATTCCTAATCCATGAACATTTAATAAATTATTATAGACTAAATGTGCATTCATTTTCTTTTTTTAATTTTTTTATTATTTCTTATTTATTCAGTTGTGTGTGTGTGTGTGTGCGGTATGTATGTGTGTGCGTGTGTGTGTAGAACCACGGACGAATTCGGGAACCACCACGGACCGTCTCCCCCTCCTTCTTGTTTACTCTGCCCCGGGATTCACAGGGTCCGCCCTACCAGGACCAGAAACACAGGCCGCCCCCGCTTCTGCCCGGCGTCTACACGTGGGGTCTAGGATCTGAACTCAGGACCTTCCGCCTGCAAGGCAGAGGCTTAACCCCTGAGCCACCTCTCCAGCCCCTAAATGTGCATACATTTTCAAAAAAATGAAGGAAAAACATTCCCCCAACCAAAAGTGTTCATATGTGACTGCATTGTCTTTGTGTTGGCATTGCTCTCTGTTTGGCATGTTTTGTGCAGACTGGTCAGTTGTTAGTGTTGGCTTAGGTTAGCCATCTATAGGATAAATTATTTATGCTTTGCAACTGTGTGAACTTGCTCTTTTCTCTTTTAGGGATTACTTGTAACAGTACTAATAATGAAGTGTTAGTTCTAGTTCATGATATGAAAACCTAGGAATAAAAACACATTGGCTCCTAGTTTACAATTAACTCATGCCACAAACTTCCTGCTGTAACTTCCTACTTGCAAAGGCTGTGCTAAGTTCTGAAGGTTTATGAATGAGTCAAATGTTTCTGTTGCAAGGTCTGATCACAGTGAGAAAGACAGACTAGCAGTTACAGTGTCGTGTAAGATGGGTGTCATGTTATGAAGATGGTGAAGAAGGAATGTTTAACTTTGTATAAACTGATTGCCAAGGTAATGGGATAATGGTGGGAGTCACTTTGTATTAAAGGGGGGAGTTTTAAGGATGTTTTGGAAGTGTAGTATAGCCTTTCTTAATGATCTGGCTTTTAGTGCAATTTATACTAGGAATTAAGACCTGTCACTTAAATGTGATAATCTAGTAAGGTGGCTTTTACAGGGTATGTGTGTGTGTGTGTGTGTATACAGATTTCAAAGTACAAGTTGGTCAATGTGGGCCCATTCTTAGATATGTAATGTATCTGTGCAAATTTAAAAGGAAGAAATCTCTTCTGGAGCCATCAAGATGACCTAGTAGGTAAAAACACTTGCCACCAAGCCTGACAATCTGAATTCAATCCCTGGATCCCAGGTGGTAGAAGAGAACTGAATTGACAAGCTGTCTTTTGATACTGTGCCAAGGCACATGTTCATTCACCCAAAACTATTTAATAAATGTAAACAATTTATTTAATAAATATAAAAATGTTAAATATTCCTCTTGCCCCACATATTTAAAATAACAGATACTCAACCTGTATTTGTGTTAGATATATTATTTAAATATAGTTTCAGGCATATGTATATAACTTTGAAAAACTAAATCTAGTCATATGGAAATGAGATGTTGCTATTTATAGCAACCCTAATAGTAAAAAAAAAAAAAAAAAGAATAAATGCAATACGTTTCCTCCAGAGTATTCCTCCTTCAATTCCTATTGAGAAAGAGCAATTCACTTGCCTTTCTGAACAAGGGTATTCTTGATTCTAAAGAATTCATATTTTAAAAAGTGGATTATAAAGTACTTTTTAGTGTGCTTGTCCGGCATGTGCAAGGCTGAGTATGTCACTGCATATATGGTACTAAAATATAAGTATATTTATTCTGAGTTGGTTGTCTGCATCTCTACTCATGTTTTTATCTCTTGATTTAAGGATGGAAGCTGTGTAGCCAGCAGTAACCCTCCAAGTATGTAGTGGAGGATGAGGCAGCAGGATTTGCAGGACAGTGGCACCTACTGGCAGTTTATACTTTTCTATAGCCCATTGTTAAAATCAGTTATAAGTGCATACAAAGAAAAAGGAAGCATAGAACAAAATTTCTGGAACTTCACAAATAAAGTGAAAGGAAGATAAATATATGGAAAAGAGTCTTTTGGGGCCAAGGAAAGAAAATACAAATCAGAAAGTGCAGGGTGTTTAAGAACCACTGATATCTCTTCTTGGGTTTGCAGCAAAAGACATAGAACCTGAAAGGCCGTTTGAGTGAAGTGCTTTGGGGGTGTGGATAGTGAATGAGGATCATGTGACTTGCAAGTTGAGTGTAAAGTGGCAGTGACATTTGGTAGAGCCCAGAGAAATTCATCTTTAGAGACATTTACTTAATATTTGATCAACTGGAGCATGTGTTTTGTAAAGCTGTAGATGGATGAGGAGAGATAAACCATTCTTTGTTTTACTGCATTTGCCAGAACCTTGGAACTTAAAAGCTGATGCCACAAGTAAACATGGATTATACTTAGTAATGTATCAGTATTGGTTCATTAATTGTAACACATTTAGCACATTAAGACAAGGTGATAATAATAGAAGTGGAGGGTATGGCAGGCAGTGTGATCAAGGACTGTGTAGGAATTTTTTCCACTTTCATTTTTTAAATATTTTGTGTGTGAGAGTGAGAACGAGGGAGAGAGAGAGAGAGAGAGAGAGAGACACTATGCATATATACATGGAGGTCAGAGGACACCTCTTTGGGAGTCAGTTCTCCCCTTTCATCTTGCTTTCAAGGCAGGGCGTGTATCTCTTGTTATTCTTGCTATTGGGCTGCATTTGTGCGCTCTGGGCTGATTCTCCAGTCTCTGCTTCCCATCTCGCTGTAGGAATGCTGGGACCACAGGCACGAGCAGCTACATTTGGCTTTTTGTGTTTTGTTTCAGGAATCAGACTCATGTCATTAATCAAGTGCTATAACATGCTGACCTTCTTGTACTTTTTGCTCAATAGTTCTGTAAACCTCAAATGGCTTTAAAAATAAAGCCTGTTCATTAAAAATAGTGCGGATAAGGATGAGAGAAGGGCTCTTTTGGCATGTTTTTGTTTTTTCTATCAAACATACACTAAAAGTTTTGGACAATCTGAAGAATCCAGTATGTCTGGGAAAATTCTTCCTTTCGCAGGGCTTTTCACACCCACTTTACTTTTAGACTTTAACCGTGGAGTTTAATGATGGCGAGCGTCTGTCCTTGAGGTCTGTTGCAGTTCGCCTGCATGGTTGCTGACAAATCACCGTCAAACGGTTTAAGGGAACAAGGGATTTATTTTTTCTTACGATTACTGATTACAGTTCTTAGTCCAGCTTGATGGGGAGCACACACTAACACCAGGGCCGAGGGAACTGGCCACATCATCTCTATGTAATGGCTGAGAGAGGGACGATCCTTACTTGCCAGACCAGCATGTCTGGCCAAGTGTACACAAGGATGCCAACTTCCTCAACCAGCTCTCTGTATTTTATTCACCTGTTTGGGGCCTAGTCCCGCCTATCATGGGCTGGATCAACTAGACAATCTCCTTCAGGTTCGTTCTGGACTTAACTACTAATTCTCTACAAACGTGCCCAGAGCTCAAACTTTTAACTGTCAAGTTGACATTTGTGCTTAACTATGACGAGGTCTGTCATTTCAATAATCTCTCCTAGGTCTGGGCAGAGCCTGTAGTAAGGTTCCTCTGACAAGTGACATCTTGTCTTTCAAGCTAGAGCCATGGAGGGAGACTTCCTGTCTCCTGAATCATCCTCCTGTGCCTGAGCATCACAACTGGGTTCTGGGCTTGTCCTGTGGCTGCAGAAGGCACACGTTCCCTCTAGAGTGTCGTCTGACTATGCCACGGGCTGTGTCTATGATTTGCAGAACTAATAGGTTGTAGTGTATAAAAGGTCTTAGCTTGCAGACATGTCCTTGAGGTGACCCTGTATTTTACTCCCTTGGCTTGGTTTGGAGGATCTCTGCTCACAGCCCATATATACATTTTCACCCCACTAGAATTGTCCTTGAACTTGTCTCACTGCCAGGTCTCCCTGTCTGTGGCTTGCTTCGGTATTTCCTGCTTGTTCTTGACTTGCTATTTCCCAAGGCAGTACCTTCAAATGGCTGCTCACAGTTGCATGCTGTATCACAGCTAATACCGGCCCAAAGCAGAGCAGTTCCATCTTTTCGGCAAGGATTAGCATCAGTGTTTTTGGAACTGGAACCATTCTAACCTCCATACACACACCAGTGTAAGAACTCAGGGGCCTTTGAGGGATCGCATCTTCCTCACTTCTAGTAATGTCATGAAGAATACTTAGTGAGATATGTGTTTGCATTCAGGAAAAAAATATATATATATATAACTAAAGGAAAATGTCAGAGCATCTTTTATCTGCTTCATTCATTTCATGGCGTGAAAGCAGCCACAGCATTTCAGTCAGTGCATAACCGCCCCTGGGCGATAGACCCCTGAGCCACACACCTCAATCCACTGGTCTTTTTGCCACCAGTACATGCACTAGAGGCTGTGGAAGTTGGGCTTGGAATTTGTTAACCCACAGTGAACAAGGTCTTTCTTGAAAACCATTTCTACAAAAGCTTTTTGTGTTTTATCTTTTGTTTGTTGTTTTAGGTGAAGATGGATTGTTTCATTTTTCTGTTGGAAGTTTATGGAGCTAGTGGGAAGCATTTAATCTAGTTTTGTTAGACAAAGATATTAAGGGACAGTTGTATCATTAATTCTTTAAAAAAATGACATGAGGTTTTCAGTATTACATTCCTAATTTTATTTCACTCAACTTTTATGACATGTGAGGTGAGCTTTCTCCTTTGAAAATAAAAGTGTCCAAATACACAGCACACTGGACACGAAGAACCCAGAAGAGTTCTGGCAGTCCGCTGGGACCAGGCCTCCCGCACACCCAGCCTCCCTCTGCAGAGGCTGCGGCTGATGTCTGTGTCAGCAGCCTCCAGGGTTTGGAAAGATGAAAGGAAATGGAGGAAGCTGCTGACTTCTGAGATGAATATGGTGCACTTTCACGGCAGAGGAGGTTATAGTTCATGATATGCTCTCACGGTGCAGCACACAAATGATACAAAACTTGATCTGCTCTTTCTGGCCCTAATTACAGCCCATCTGAAGTTAATACTGTGCATATTTTTTCAATAACTTTATCTGAACACAGAAATTATACACATCTGATGTGGACAACTTGAAAAAAGCAGAAAAGTACAAAGAAAATAATCATCTGATATATAATTGTGGTAATTAATGTAGTTCTGGTATCCAATGGTGATCAGGTGATAATGTGATCAGGTGTATATCTTGTGTAATGGCTACTTTTAACTATTGCTGTGAGATAGTAAAGTCAAATAACGTAAAGGAGAAAGGAAATTTCTTCACCTGTTCCAAAAGGAAGATACATGGCAGAGATGGCATGGCTGGAGCTGGCAGGGAGCTAAGTCACAGTGACATCCACATGGCTGGAGCATTCCTGGAGCGTCTCTCCTCTTCCACTCTGAATTCTGTTCTGTGGCTTTTATGTGGTCCATTACCCGGAGGCTCCTATGAAATCTATGGAGGTTCCAATGGGATCTAGGGCTGGTATAATCTCTTCAGTGGTATCAGCTGATCTTAGTTAATACCAAGTGTGTCAGGTTGACACCCAGGATTAACTATCACACTTGGTATATATTTTTTGTTTTTGGTAATGGTACAACAACTGAATGCATTTACAACCTGCTATTTAAATATACAGGTGTGTCTTTTCATTTAATCTTGTTTGTTGCATCTATGTTAATAATACCTAAGGTATTAGCCTATTGTGACATAGTTCCTGATTTATTTAACCAGTTCCTTAGTGAAAGAACTTCAGTTTGTTTCCAGATTTTCATAGCAGTCTGTCACTATCATAAACTTCACAGTGGGAAAATCTGATTATTTTTCACAAAACCTTAAAGAAATGATGTAAGTAGTTATTAGTGAAAACACCAAATAAAATTAATTATGTAGTATTCCATAATAAACCATGGCCTAATCCAATATTTAGTTCATGTTTATCAATGTGTCTATTATTTATAAACAAAAATATATTGAGGTGTCTTATAGGTTGAAGTACAAATGACTTAGTTTTAACAGGAACCAACTTGAAATCAACTTTTGCTAGTGTCCATTGAGTTTCCACTTCATGTAGCTTATCTAATTTTTGGTCTGTTTTCTGTGACCTTGAACCGTAATTATTTTTTCCTGAGTACCACTGTCATGAAGGTTAATATTTACTTTTTAAAAAATCTAATGGTAGAAAAGTGAAAAAAATATATAAGTGCTGATTGTTGGTTAACATTTCCTTAGTAACATGTATCTGTTTCGGATTAATTTCAAAAGATTTTCTTAATAAATCTGTAATTGTTCCTGATATACGTGTAAAAAGTTTGAATTGGTTAGTATGTAATTTGGAGTATGTTCTTTACATACTATATGGCATACATATACCAATAACTTTTTGATTTTTTTGCATGTATTTATATCAAAATTAGATAAAGCAGCAGCCTTTTTCTTATGTGGGCTCTAGGAATACTGGGCTTCCCCTCATCTCTTCTCCTGTCCTGGTGTGAAGATTGCACCTGAAGCATCTTCAGGCATCTTTGAGCATACTTACTAGACTGTTTTCCATTATACTGGGCTTGTAGGTGATTCCACACCAATTATAGTCACCCAAAGAGTGGTTGTGCTTTCATGTATGTGGCCGCCTATTGCATTACACGCTGTTATCCTTACATTTGCTAGGATTTGGGTCAAATACTTGGGAGTCAGATTTTTTTAAGTGTTCAGTTAGCATTCATTGAGTTGAAGTGAATAAAATTGTACACCTAATAATTATAACAAAATTCTATTTCCTAAGCAGTTTCTTTTTGTAATTTATTTTTTATTCTTTTAGTGTTTTATATGCAAATATAGTGAATCTGTGATATTTTCACACCTCAATCCCCAATCCCATTTCCCCTCCTTTATCCATTGCAACCCTTCTTCTATTTGGCCAACCTTCTATCTCTTTTCTTGTCTTTTTGCATGAATGCGCACTGGGTTTCTATCTGGGTTGATTTTGATGCCATGTACCTTAGCACTTGGGTAGAGCATTGAAGAAAATTTCTCCATCCTCCCCATCTAGGTTAACCTCATCATTTATCAAAGATTTGTATAGGGCCTCTTGAGTTATTTGCCTTTTTATGGTAAAATGTTGATAGGACAAATCCCATGCAGGTCTTACATGATAATTGCAGTGACTCCCATGGATGTAATAACTCTGCCATGTCCAGAAGTTAATGTCTGGCCACACTTCTTCTGCCCTTCAGACTCTTCTGTGATGTTCTGTGAGCCTCGGAGTCTAGCTGGCTTAGATGTCCTCTTTAGGGCTGAGCAGTCTGCCATCCTGTATTCTCTACACTTTTTCAGTCATGATTTTCTGTAATAAATACCTTCTGTTGCAGATGGAAGCTTTTAGGCTGAGTACTAAGTGTTCCTCCAAATCTATGGGTATAATGACAAATATTTAAAAGGCGGTATGATAAAGTGTTTTTATAGCTAAGATTTAATATTTTACACACACCCCCACACACACTTCCAGGTCTTATGTCTTCCCCTTTCATAGGTTCTTGTTCTTGTTTAGTTTATAATACTAGAAATGTGATCCCTGCTGTAAAGTGAATATTAAGTCCAATCAAGAAACTGTTGGTTGTGCCCCTTGACATTCATGCCACTATTACTAGTACACTATTACTGATGGTCACCCCTTGCCAGGGTGATTGTTATTGCAGCTTGGAACCTTCAGATTAATGAGATTGTTGATTGCTAGAAATTTCTCCCTTAGGAGCTTGTATAGTACTTTCTGTATTATTTCCGACAAAGAGAAAGTTTCCAGATCAGTTCCAGCTGGTGTTGGTTATCCATGTCCTGTTTTCATCATGTATTGGATTTTCAGTAATGAAGTCTTACTTTCAGTTTTTGGAGGGCAACCAAGGGCAATGACAAAAGCGAATATTGTTTTTGGTGCCTTTGAGAACTCTCTGACAATGACTTAGTAGGGAATATCACATACTGGTGCTTGGTATATTGTTTAATTGTCTGTGGGTTCTAGTTGGAGCAGTGTAGGGCATTTTTCTTTTTGCCCTATCTTCCTCTCTCTGTGTTCCCTAAATAATTCTTGTTTGTTTTTTGCAAGCAAAATTTTAAATCTATTTATTTGTGTGTATGTGTGTGTATGTGTGTGTATGTGAGAGAGAGAGAGAGAGAGAGAGAGAGAGAGAGAGAGAGAGAGAGAATCAGAGGATAGTGTGTCTCTGTGGAGGACCAAGGGTGACTTCGGAAATCATCATGGATTGCTTCTACCTCCTTTTTGCTTTGCTCTGAGATTTTCCAGGCTCTCCCAACCAGGGCCGGAAATGAAGGCACCTGGCATTTCCGCCTGGCATTTTGATGTGGGACCTGGGATCTGAACTCAGGACCTTCTTTTTACAAGGTAGAGTCTTAAATTCTGAGCCATCTTTCCAGCCTCAAATTTTTTCGATGTAGGGGCTGGAGAGGTGGCTCAGGGATTAAGCCTCTGCCTTGCAGGCAGAAGGTCCTGAGTTCGGATCCTAGACCCCACGTATAGATGCTGGGCGGAAGCGAAGGCGGCCTGGGTTTCTAGTCCTGGTAGGGCGGAGCCCGTGAATCCTGGGGCAGAGTAAACAAGGAGGAGGTGGAGGCGGGCTATGGTGGTTCCCGAATTCGCCCGTGGTTCTACACACACACACACACACAGACACACACTTGAATAAATAAAAAATAAAAAAAATTTTGATATATTAATAGCAGGAGTTTTTTTTTTTTTTAATCTGTAATTTACAACCTTGGTGCTCTAAACAGTGTTTCTTAATCTCAAATCTCTGGGCAAATTCTTGTTTTTAAAGCTGAGCAGATGCCTTTAGTGTTTCCTCTTTTCAACTGAAATAACTTTTCTCTTTTAGGATTTATTCATACAGATATGACAAAGCATTTGAAAGAAGAACATTTCAAGAAAAATATTCCTCTTGGGAGGTTTGGAGAAGCCACCGAGGTGGCCCACGCAATTGTGTTTCTTTTAGAATCGCCGTACATCACGGGACACGTATTAGTTGTGGATGGAGGATTGCAACTCACAATTTAATTAGAGATGATTCAGCTATACTTGAGGATCAAGGGAACATGTCATTTGCTGTTGGACAATCATAGCTATATGGGTGGCATTGTTAATCAAAATTATTGATGATATAAATGATTTCCATTTTTATATGAACATATTTTTAAAAAGAGCAATGTGTGGAAGCTGTATTTATCTAAAAGGTATGTGTTATCTGTATTTATAGACCATATCAATTTTGGTGTGTCACCATTTTGTAAGGGAGATAATCTGGTATTAATTTATTGTTTTACCTTGAAAGTAGGAAAATTCTATGATCAAATTATGGAAACAATTTTATTATATCAACCTGAATTTCTTAGAAGTTAACCTTTTGGACTGTTGTCAAAAGAGTATTTACAGAACATTGGTTAATTGTTAGTATTTCAGCTTAAAGTTAAATATTAATTATAGTTAAACTGCTGATGTTTAGCTTGTTTATTTTGAACTAGTGTCTCACAGTGTAGTCCAGGCTGACTTCCAACTCTCTGTCTTCTTGGCCACAGCTCCCTGGTGTGGACTTGCTGCTCTGTGTCACCATGTGCATGGCAGGTTTGAAAAAATAATGTCAGTTAGATGAAGGCACGCATTCAGACATAATGTCTTCTTTTTGTCTTCTCTTCTTCTTCCTCTCCTCCTCCTCCTCTTTTCAGGACAAAGTGTCATTCTTAGCCCAGGGTGGTATGGAACTCATTATGTACTTCACACTGGCCTTCAATACAAGCAATCTTTCTTCTTCCACCTCCAAAATATTAGAATTTTTAGGTCTGAGGTCACCCTTGATTTTTTTTTTTTAGGGTGCTATTACTCTTCACTGAGTAGCTAGGCCAAGTAATTGGCAAATTTATTTGTGGTGAAATTGACTATATGAAAAATCTCATAGATGATGAGAATTAGTCCTCAGGTTTAATATCATCTGCCCCACTCATCTCTAAGAGATTGTGAACTTAGGGACAGTTTTCCTTCATAAAACCCTCAATATTGCTGGGTACTTAAGGGCCACATGAGAGGCTAGGCATGGTGTGTGTACCCTGCATGCCCAGCACACAGGAGACTGAAATAGAATGATCAAGAATTTGAGGCCCCAGTGAAGTATGATCAGTTTGGTCAACATAAGGAGATCCTGTCTCAAAACAAAGCCAAGGGCTAGCAAGATGGTCTAATGGGTTGCATACCTGTTCACAAGTATGGGTCCAGGAAGTGCACATGGTGGAGAGAACTGATTTCTGAAAGAGTTGGCCTTTGACCTCTATCCATACACCATGGCATGCATAGATGTTCTCTCTCCATCGCAGATAAATATTTTTTTAAAAAAGAAAAACCAAAACAGAAATATAAAATTAATAGTATTTTATATTAGTGACTATCATAGTCCAATCATAAAAGTATGTTATAAAGGGCTGAAGAGATGACTCGGGTTAAGCCTCTAACTTGCAAGCAGAAGGACCTAAGTTAGGATCCCACCTCCCATGTAAAAACACTAGGTGGAAATGAAAGTGGCCTGCACTTCTGGGCTTGGATGGAAGAGCCAGGGAAATCCCAGCACAAAGCCAAAAGGAGATAGAGTAATCCAGGATGATTCCCAAAGTCACTTTTGGGCCACCAAAGTCACACATAGTGCCCTCTGTGGACAGACAGATAGACAAGGCATGCACACAAAACAAAAAATATGTTATAAGAATGAATTTAGATATCTTCATAAGAAATGAAGCATTTTTTTGTTTATTGTGTTGGGATCAAACTCAGGGCCTGATAGATACTAGGCAAGTGCTCTGCCCCAAAGCTGGTCCCTTAAAAGAAAGTTATTTCCTGGGAATAAACATAAAGACACTTACTGGATGTAAAAATATCAGATGACATTTACATTGAAATGTTCTGAGGAATAATGAAGTATATTATTTATTTATTTATCATGTTTTTCAAGATGTTTTGATGTTGCACATTAACAAGTAATGTTTTGAGTGCAGCAATGATTGGTCTCAAGGGAAGGGTGGAGGGTTGCAAACCCAAGGAGCGGTGGCATCCGTTGTGTAATACAAAAAAAAAAAAAAAGGATTGATTTTTTTTGTTTCTTTCACTTATACAAAGTTGATAAGTACCCCATTCCCCTCCCTCCCTCCACCCCTCCTTGGACCCCCTTGTTCCCTCTCCCCTTTTTCTTTTCCTCCCCCCCCCTCCCTTTCTCCCAGTGCCCCCCCCCATTCCTGCAGCATCCTTTAGTGTGCATGTCAAACTTCCCTCTGGGTCCTCCTCTCTGATGAGGTATAAGGACTCAGTAGCATTGCCTAGAGCTCTTTTTTGTGTTCCCCTTTAGTATAGGAACACTATTGTGGATGTTAATCCCTTGCCTCTAAGGACTGTAGTGCCTGTGATCCATGCTAGACTTTGGGGGAGTCAATGATATGTTGGTCATTGCGCAAGTCATGCAAAGTCCTATTATGATTACTTCAGCCCTAACTTGTATGGAGTATCTTGTATATCGTTGCTTCTCCCCATCTTTAGGCTCTTACAACCTTCCTGCCCCCTCTTCCGCAAATCTCCCTGAGTTTTCGGATGGGGAGAGATTAGGCTGGCCTGGTTCCAGGTAGTTGATGTAGGGTCTCTGATGTTCTGAATTATGGTTTATTGATTTTTTTTTCAGTTTTGCTGCTCCTGGAACACCCTTGGGTCCATCCTGATGGGTATTGGATGTCATCCCCTGGCCAGAGATAAAAAACCTGTTAAACTAGAGTCTTGTTATAAGAGTATATGCAAAGGTAGATGGAATAAAAGTCGGAGACTGCGGTGAGGGGGGTTAGTCTCCCATTTGCAGGATGGTTACCTTCTTTTTTTAAAAAACAAAAAAGAAGTAACGTTTTTAGCCAGGTGTGCTGCTGCATGCCTATGAGCTCAGGTACTCAGGAGGCCGCTTTGGAGAATCACGAGTTCAAAAGCAGCCTCTATCACATAGTAAGTTCAAGGCCAGCCTGGGAAAGTTGAAAAGGATTTGGGTACATAATACAGGATTTGATTAGCATAAACAAGGGTCTGGGTTCAGTTCCCAGCACAGCAGTTTTCTTTTAACTGGTGTTTTGATGCTAAGCATGATTTAATCTAAGCAGAAACTCAATGACATATTGAAAGCCAGTATAAAAATAAGAACAAGATATACTAATAAACTCAAAGTTAACAGTATTAGCAATTTAAAGCTTTGTTATATATCCAGATTCCTTAAAATTATTTTGTCTTGGAATGGTTTTCTTAGTTTATGAGGATTTTTTTCAGTACTGGGGATTGACTTTGGGCCTCAGCATGTTGGGCAGATGCTCTACCACTGACAATATGGTCAAGCCCTTGGCAGGAAACAAAAACTTACACCAGTGGACAGATGACCATGCTAATCACGAGGCCTCGGGATCAACAGTTTTTCATGCACTAGCATTGCTAGGCACGATAAGAACGCAGGTAGGAATGCAGCAGCCATGGTATTTCCAGGTGAGCTGCTAAACCGGGAGGGTGTGTGCACATCGAGCAGTTTTCTTATGTCTCTCCTTCTGGCCGTCAGCCACCTGGATTGTTCACTGTGGCACCTTCTCAGATGTCACTTCCCGTTGCTGAACGTGTCATATTGAAGTCATCAGTGCAGCTGATTGGCTTGTGGTCAAGGAGAAAGCAATGAGTGAGGAGGATGGAAGCTACGAGTAGTGGACAAGCTTGCAATCCTAGCACTCGGGCGAGAGGCGGGAGGATCAGGAGTCCAGATCGTACTCAGCTGCGTAATTCCAGCCAGAGCTGCATTAGTCTCTGTGAGTGTTTAGGTTTTGGTTTTAAAGACAGAAATGTATTGCAAAACTAAAACACTGAGATGCAGGTTACTGAAAGTCTTATGAGCCTTTAATGTGTGCATAATTATACTTTAAAACGTTTTTCTTAGCCTCCTGGAATATGTGAGAGATCTTGAAGTAGGTGAAATAAACCATCCCTGTTCTAATTGGGTAAATTCTGTACCTCCTCTCAGCTGATCTGGTTAGTAGTATCTGCTCTCCGTTCCTGAGAACATTTGTGTCACGCTCAGGGGCCTTAGAATGTCTGTGAATCCATATCCCCAAATCTGATCTGTAGCTATTATTTGACTCCTGGCAAGCTATAGTACAGCCCATATTTAACATTTACCAAAAAGCAAAAGGTTAATGGTCAAAAACAATATATTCAGTTTTTTGCACTCATTTTTAAAATTTGTTGTTCTTTCCATTCAAACTTTTATTCATTTTCAACCTGTGAGGAGTTTTGGCCATTTTTTAAAAGACAGTTATATAAGTTAGTTTTTGGGAATGGGATAATTTGCAAAAAAAACCCAGAAGACTATTCTGGATATTCAAGATTTAATAACTAACATTTTCCCCATTTTTATTAAAAAGTATACCACTGTCCTTCCTGCCAGTACTTAAATAATAACTTGCTTTCATATTAATGTTGTCTTTTAATTATACTGTAAGTTGTCTAGAGTTCACACTCTGTTTCATTCAAAAGTAGCTAATCAGATATTTATTATACTTTTCTTATATCTCTGCTTTGCCCGTTCAGCCTCAAGCATGTTGGGTATGTATACATTAATTTTTTCATTGTTGGGACCATTAGTCACTGCATTGTGCTGTGGTTGGGACTTAGTCTGTACTGATTCTAGGTGCATTCCCTGGAATGTTGTTTCTTCATCAAATTCCCATAATCCATCTCTCTTCGTTGACTGTCTTTGAGACTTCAATATCTATTTCTTCATTTTAACTGAATTTGCCAGGCATCTATTTACTCTGAAGCATATTCCTCTAGCTAAATTCCACCATTTAATTTGGAATTCTTGGCCCAAGAATCTAAATGAGGATGACATCATTACCCTCTGTGCTACCAAACCCACCCTAGTTCACTTGCCACTTGATGTGGGCCCAGTGAGTCGAGGACAGGTTGTGGGGCAAGGACAAAGTTTTATTCTGATAGCCAATGAGACTAAGACCAGATAGAGGAGGTTTTTCACTCCAGAGGGAATATTGGGCGGAATCCGCTGATTTGCAGCAGTTTGAAGGAGGAGCAGCAAGATGCTGGGAGTTTTGGATAAACGACGTAGGCTCTTTCTGATAGAAGATAACCACAAGGATGGAATACTGTCAGAATCCTTCCTCAGCTGCTCTGTGTATCTTTCAATATAGGGTTTCAGCTTCTTTTGAAGCATGTTTGTATTAATGTTTTGGTGAACTCTTGCAAAGGCATTAGTTGTAATGTTTCTGCGCAGGTGTTTGGAGTGGGTATATGTATGCATTGCATATGTATAGGCACGTGTGTGTGCAGATGCACATCACATATGTGTGCATGTAGATGGAGGCCCAAAGTTAATATTAGGTATCTTCTTTGACCTCTGCCCACTTTTATTATTGAGATAGGACTTTTTAATTGACCTTAGAGCTTACCACTTACCTTTGCCTCCCAAGCACTAGAATTATGGATGGCCACTATTTCTGCCTGGCTTTTAAAACATGGGTTAGCGTATGTACTCCCTAATAGGTGGCTCCTAGTACCAAACCCACCCAGCCCACCTAGAGACACTCAAAGAAAAATCTCTGTAATACCTACAGTAATTGCAAGGATTATGAACAGGAGGGATGGGGTAGGGGGGCCACACCAGAAACAAGAAGAGGGGACCATGTTACAGTGGAGAAAATAGGCCTCCATCAAGGACTCAAATAAGTAATGAGACATCTGATTAAGTTCACAGACTTTTGTTCCTGATCATTTACTACTGAGGGGGTATGATCTCACCAGAAGAGGAGGGCATATAGTCTGGCAGATAAAAAGTAGCCATTTTGCAAATGGGTGATAGACCCTTCCCTCACTGTGGTTTCCTGCGTTTAATACATCTACCTTTGAATGTGCTCTTATAACAAGACTCTAGTTTAACAGCTTTTTGTCTCTGGCCAGGGGGTGACATACAATGCCCATCAGGATGGAGTGAAGGGCATTGCAGGAGCAGCAAAACTGCAAAAGAAAATCAACAAACCACAATCCAGAACTTCAGAGACTCTATATCAACCACCTAGAACTAGGGCAGCCTAATCTCTCCCCATCCTGAAGCTCAGGGACATTTGCGGAAGAGGGGGCGGTAAGAGTGTAAGAGCAAAAGGATGGGAGGAGCAATGATTTGCAAGATACTCCACACAAGTTAGGGCCGAAGCAATCATAATTGGACTTTGCATGCCCTGCACAATGTCCAACACACTATTGACCTCACAAAGTCTAGCATCTGCTAAAGGCACCAAGATCCTTGGAGGCAAGGGATTAACAGCCACAGTAGTGTTCCTATGCTTAAGGGGAACATGGGAAAGGGTTCAGGGAAAGGCCACTGGGTCCTTGTACATCATCGGAGAGGAGGGCTCAGAGAAGAATCAGGCATGCACAAGAAAGGACTCTCTGGGAATTGGGGCAGGAGGCACTGGGGGATGGGGAGGGAGGGATGAGGAGAGGGGGAGCAGGGGGTTCGGGAGGAGGAGGAGGGAGGGAGTGAACTGGTGTACCTATTAAGTTTGTATGAGCTGACATAATAATAAAAAATGTTAAAAACAAAAGCATATACATATTGAAAGCTAAAAAAAAATGGGTTAGGGATCTGAACTATAGTTCTTACACTTGTGTGCCAAGCACCTTAACCACTGAGCCGTCTGTCCAGACCTAGTTGTAAATTCTTTATACATATATGTATATATATATACACATATGTATATATATATGTATATATACACATATATACACGTATATATACGTGTGTGTATATATATATATATATATATATATATATATATATTGGGGGTGTGTGTGTGTGTGTGTTCAGAGGGCACTGTGTCTCTGTGGAGGCCCAAGGGTGACTATGGGAATCATCCCAAATTGCTTCTACCTCTTCCCTTTGAGCTGGGATTTCCCAGGCTCTGCCCACCAGGACTAGAAGTGCAGGCTACCACCATTTCTACTTGGTGTTTTTATGTGGGACCTGGGATCCGAACTCAAGACCTTCTGCTTTACAGCCCAAGTTGTAAATTCTTAGTGCTTCACAGAAGTGATCTGACAGCTATGTGGTGTGAATTGCTGCTCTTTCCCAACGACATTGTCCTTCTCCATACAATGACTGTTCTACATTGGGGTTTAACTCTAAAGCGGGTTAAACTTCCGTCAGCATTCCCTTATTCCTGAGCGTACAATCACAGTTTCTCTTTGGAGAACAACCTAGGACTGAGTGCATTTGGGAGAACCCATCTACTTCTGTGGCTGTTGTATGTGGAAACTCTTTTCCATGGGGCTGCTGAGTCGGCTCTTAAGAGAATTACCTCCCCATGATATCTGTTCTGGAAGAATAGAATCACTAGAATGTGTGTGTGTGTGTGTGTGTGTGTGTGTATGTGTTGTTGAATTAAATCAACTCACAAGAAAAGTAGTGTCCTTCAAAGTATCTGCCCATAGCTGCTTTGTTTTTGACCGGAATGGCTCACAAATCCGAAGGATCCCGAAAGATCTTGAGTGTCTGTCTGCTGAACGGCTGAAGACACAAGGCTCTGATGTTAATGATGAACAGGGAACAGTGGCAAGGTCCATGAGACCGAGCTCCAAAAACAGCGAGAGCAGTAGAAAGGACAAAAAGATGGAGCTCTGAGTCAGCTAAGGACAGAGGCAGTAGTGGCAACTGCAACAGTGAAAGCAACGGAGCTGTAGAAGGCAACAATGCTCAAAGAATGAACTCAAGAACAAATCTACACAGGATTAGGGAAGAGCAAGTCCCTCCTCCTCACATTTCCTATTATCTGGACCTCCACTGGAAAGCACAACCTACTGTGGGCTGGGTTTTTTACATCAATTAAACAAACACCTGCAGGCTTGTTTAGGAGCCTGTGCCAACCATTGATTCTTCACAGCTGTGCCCCAAACAAGTTGACACCCGAATCTACCCATAACAGAAAGGGTAAATGTTACCATGGTTTTCATAAATACATGACCTATAGAATGACAGTCTAGGTACATTTGGGTACAGACTTCATTGACATGGTGGATTCATGGTTTTGTAAACCATGGTTTTGTAAATGGGTCTTCTGACCACCTTGCTGTAAACGGATGGCCTGGTCCTTGTTCTTCCAGTTTTGTTGTTTCTCACATGGGCTCTCCTATGTCACCCAGGTGGGTTTCAGATTTGACAGTCTCCTGATTAGTGAGGTTGTAGAAATACACCCTGTGCTTGGCTCATTCCAGGTTTTTAGGGAGACTTAACCAGGTTAAAGTAGATGAAGTAGCATGTCTGGAGTGTGCAATCCTGTTGGAAGGAAAATCATGAACAGGATTTAAGTTAGTCCACAGTATTTTTACACAATGAATTACCACTTCATCCTTTAATTCACCAGCATTTTGAAAAGATTCAATTTGATACTGCCTTGAGAGTCACCTGTCCCCTTACAAGGCCACTGGAAGTTAGATGAATCTCTACAGATTTCTGCAATTCTTTTCTTTAAAGTGTGATTCATCTCAGTCTTCCTTCGGGGAAGCGTGTGACTTCCAAGTCATATGTAGCATCTTAGACATGTGCTGGCATGCAGCCGTGACAGAGGTCTGCTGTCACTTTGGATTATGGTAGGCAAGCCAAACCTTTTCCTTTAAAGTGCTGTGACAATTTTAGATGCCTTTTCATTGTGAATTGGGTAGGGCTGTGTGCCCCACCAGAAGAGGGGCCTAGAGAAGTTGGCAGACAGCTGGAATTTCCTGAGGTTTGACACATTCGAGATCAACATGACAACCCGTGACTGGGCCATTGAGGCCTGGCACTGTACTTCACTTGGAGTAATTTTTGGCACATATCATACAGTATTGAGTGATATGTTGACTCGTTCTTTGTAAATTTGTTTCTAGAATACATATCTGTATCCACTGGAGGGTGGCTCTTTCCCTTGGAAGTGTGATTGTAACTGTCTCTGGGAGGGCTGTGTGGGTCCCATTTGCATTGGCAGGTTCAACCAGGGGCTGTTTGGTAAGGTGAAGTCCTATGCTATAGCCCTTCTTTGTCTGTGTTCAGTATATGAGCTCTGTGTCGTGATAAGTTACTCTAGGACTCCCAGGCTTCCATGAGGGCTATGGGGTCATCCACTCTGGTGGGCTACTTGTCGCCCCCTTGGTGTCTCTCACTTGCCAGACTCTCCTCCAGGGGGTCCTAACAGTGTACTGCCAGCTGGAGAGGCTTGTGAACAATCTGTAGCAATTGCAAAATTTCAGGGACATGTTTAATTTCTCTGTCATCTATAGTAAGAAGTCCCCTCTTTCCATATGCCCAAGGGCTTGTGCTACCAAAGGACATATCACAAGTCAGTGTGTGTGTTTGCCCACTTTCCCTCCCTAGGAGGAGAGACCTGGTAAGGGCAGTAAGTTCTGCCTTGTGAGCCAGGCATCTGGGAGACAGTTCTCCAGTCTCCACTGTTGGTTTTCTTTTCTTTTTCTTTTTTGTAAGATTATTACTGCATACCCAGGCTGGTACTTAACTCTGACTCATAAAACCGCTCGCATCTGCAGAGCCTTCTCACTTGGAGCTGCTCAGAGTCACTGTGCTAGCTGAAATACATTAGGTTCAAAACTCTACAGGCAGCTACGTTACAGAGGGTCAAAGGCCCATGAAGGAGCAAGGTAGCCAGGTGCAACATAGAAGTAACCTGTAATTCCATGTTGCGATCGTTCAATAGAATGGCTGAGTGATTTCCCATCCTGAGTTCAAACGAAGAGAGGGCATGGTGGGATATACCTAGTCAAATATTTCCCAAGGTGAATTTTATATAATGTCGTAGGTGACTGCAGCTGCACATAAGCAAAGAGACCCACCTTGGCTGTGTGGTGAGTTGTTTGGAAAGATGTGCCACCAGATGGTATGTTCCTAAGGATTAAGTTAAAACACTAAGTATGATTCCTTGTTATTGGAGTATGTATAAGCTGGATGGCTTTGTAGGGCAGGAATTCCCAGGGCAGGGGTTATTTGTAACTTCTCCTTCACTGTTTGAAGACCTTTACACATTCCTTAATCCATTCTTAAGACTCAAGAGCATATCTCTTAAGGGTCTCATAGAATAAGAGTCTTACTATCAGTCCATAATTGGGAACCCAAATTCTGCAAAAGCTAGACATTCCCCAAATTAGAAGTTGAGGATATGCAACTGCATGTTTACTCTCTTGACAGGAGGGTTTTTTTTTTTGCCCCTGGAACAAAGCAAAGCTGCCTTAATTTAGCTTGAGAAACCTCAGATTTTTTAAGCCAAAATTTCCTCAAACAAGGTGAGAGAAGTTATTTTAGTGGTGTGTGTGTGTGTGTGTGTGTGTGTGTGTGTGTGTGTGTAGTGTACGTGTGTGTGTGCAGGTATGTATGTTCGTGCATACATGTGGAGGCCACAAGAAGATATTTGGTGCCCTCTCTATCACTTTCTGCCCTTTCCATTGAGAGAGTGTATGTCATAAAACCTAGTTTTATCTGGTTTCATGATCATACATACATGTATACATATTACATGCATAGAGATATACATGTACATAAACACTGGAATTTTTGTAAAGATGCAGTAAATTAGTATCTAGGTTATTTAGGTGTTAACATAAGCCAGACACATAGCAGGTGCTTAGTGAATGCATTTCTGTCTCCTGACAAGAATGCTGGTGCATTGTATCTGGAGTTGTTTGAGAGCTAGGAGTATTGGATCTTACATGCCTGCCTTGTCCACTTTTGTTGATATACTCTCTGAGTCTTATTTTCTGAAGCTCTGTTTTCATATTTATTCTTCTGAATCTGAAGCACAGGTTCTGAGCAGTACATTTGGTGGGTTTGCCACCAAATGCTAGCTCTCATCTTTATTACAGAGCATGTTTCGGAGAGTAAGTGCTTGTTGTAAAAGCATTGCTCCTGTGTTGATTGCATGATCTACACCACGTGGAGCTACCAAGCACCTGTATTTCCCAAGGTTTCCCAGGCTCTGACTTACCGAATCCTACCTTTCCCTGTGGCTGTACTGTACTGACCTCAGCTTAACCCCTTCTGCCATGGGTGTGCCCCATGAGAGCATCATGTCCCAGGTTGTTGAGCCCCAGACCTCTGCCCCTTGGGGTGGGGCGTGGTATATTCTTGTGGAATACTTTGGAATGCTGCTTTGTGCAGTATTTGCCGCAGAGCTTTGCAATCCAGTTTTACAGCCTTGTGAGTGAGAAATGTGATCAAGGCTGCAACTAAGATGGAAGAGAAGCAGAAGAGCCCGTGGGTGGCCCCAGCAGCTTTGCAGTTTAGTCAGTCTGACTTTAGTTTCCTCTCATAATTGGTCTTGCATTAGAATAATTTAGAGTACATTTCCTATTCTTCAGAATGAACTTGGTCTGATTAATCTGGTATTAATCTCTCTATTTCTCATTAACATTTTTTACTATTTTGAAGTCCATTGACCGGGTGCACTGTTCCTTGAAGGTACTGCAAGATCAGGTCAGTATGTGGAGTGGACCAAAACAATTTCCTATTTTGTCTGTCTGCTCCCCAAATCCATTTGCCGTATTGTACTCAAATAGATAGATATGACAGATATGACAGATGTGGCATTTTATCTCAGTAACAAGGCTGAGAAGTGATTTTTCTTAATTTTTTGAAGACTAGGCATTTCTCTTTGGTCTGCAGAACCACTGTTATAATCAGGCACACTTCCCATCCCCCAGACCCACGAATGTGGTATCATAGTGAATAATGTCATTATAATTATGTAAATATGCATAGCTGAGTGTTGTAGTATTTGGTAGTTGATTTTTCTCTCCCTAGAATAGTTAGCTCTCTATTCTTTCTTCTGTCTTCTGTATCCACTGATTCAAGAATCATAAACCCTTCTCAATTATGTAGATATCCTCTTAGTATCTTTAGAAACATTGATTAGTTTCACATTCTGGATGAAGCTTTCATATCTTCAAAGTCATTTCAGTTTAATTGTTGTCTAGATCTGCTTTTTGGTGAATGTCTTAGGACATTATCATCTTACAGATTCCTTTTCCTCTTACACGGTCCCCTGCTCCATGCATCTCCTGTCTTCCTTTTCTTCTTGTTATTGTTGGCACTGGAGATTCAATCTAGAAGTTCTCACATGTTGAGCAAGTGCTTCACCATTGAGTCACAGCTCTAAACCCCTCCCCCTTTTACTTATGACCTCACTTGAACATCTTCCAATAACTTTTTAGAAAAGATACATGGAAGATGAAATTTAATGGTGAAGATTGTTATTAATGATCACATCACTCGCTCACCTGGCATACTGACTCACCCTCCCGAATGCCTACTGCTCATCTGTGAGTCTGGAACCTGCAGCTATGCGAAGAAAGTTTTGAACTCTGATTCTCTTCCACTGTTATTGGCATGATATGGTCTGTACCAACTGTTCCTCGTCTCTCTCTCTCCATCTGGGAACCTTGTGTTTTACGGTTTAATCTCCTGCTCAAGGTATAAGAGAAAAATCAGAGTTCTATGGTTGTTTTAAGCTTTACCCCTACTTTGACCTACAAAATTAGCAAATGCTTCTTATTCTGCAGGCTTTTATGAACTTGTCTTGGAACTTTAAAAAAAAATTTCTCCATTATTGTCTAATATTGTACTATTTTGGTCTGGTGCAAAAGTTAATGCTTCATCTGTTCTCTAGCATTTATGTCCTTATTTGCTCATGGATTCATAACTTCAAAAGAAACAAACAAACTACTTTAAAGCCTGTTTTAGCTTGTACATAGAGTAGAACTCTATATATGTATAATACAAAGCCCAACAGTGTTATCTAAAGGAGATGTTTTTGTAGTAATTATTGACATTTCATGATAGTGGGTTGTTTTCCTGGGGGTAAATTTAGAGAAGATTTACAAATAACCCTCTTCCTTACATTGGAAAGAATCTGCAGATAGAATCCAGCACACTGGATCTGCTGAAGCACTAACCACCAATTCAGCAGGTCAATAAAAACAGTTCCTAAGATTTTTCTCACTTTTAACTTGAAACTTTTTGCCAGTTTCATTGGCAGAGGACAAACTGTCTTATGTCACTATCTTTTCTGAAGATGATTACTTTCTTTGCTAACTTTTTGAGAATCATCAAAAACATGTAACATATATTCAATACTTAACATCAGCTGAACAGTAAGAAAATGAGGGTCCCTCACACCCCCCGCTTTCACCCGGCGTCTATAAGTGGGGTCTAGGATCTGAACTCAGGACCTTCTGCCTGCAAGGCAGAGGCTTAACCCCTGAGCCACCTCTCCAGCCCCATAATCAAAAAAATTTTTAAAAGGTGGTCATGATGATCTGTGTCTACAATCCCAGTGCTGGGGGGCAGGGAGGTGGCTGAGAGACAGGTGGATCTGAGCTGTACGGCCAGCCAGCTGTGAGCTTAAAGTTCAGTGAGAGACCTTGTCTTAAAAATAACATGGAGTGCAATAAGAGACTCCGATGTTGATTTCTGGCTTACACATTCGCACTTAATGCATGTGCGAATACAAACACATGTATTCACACTAGACACACAAAAAGGAAAAAAAACAGATGTACCACACCATGTGCTGTCCAAATCACTACATGTGTAGAGCTAATAACTGCAACAGACTTGAGGCAGTGCTAATGGAATTTTAAGATCGTCGCAACATCTGTAATGTTATTTCTCCTGGGACAGTCACAGGTACTTTTATACCCTTGTGTTTTGTTATCCATGTCCATAATGGAGAGAAATTCTAAATTTCAATGGGGGTAATTTTTTTCCAGTTCTAGTTTACAGCTTCATATCCTATTTTACACATTTTGTGGCTGGAATGTTTTGACTAAATCATTTTAATTTCTAAACTACATTAAAACGATAATTGATATTTTTGAGCTTTTGGTATGTATCATGTGAGAAGTTTTACACATAGCATTATCTAATATAACCTTCCCAGAAACCCCAATCATATACCAGTTTATCTTTTTACAGACAAGAAAACTGGGGTCTGGAAGGTGATGTAGCTCTCTCTCATGGGTCCTAAGACACAGCTAAGATCCAAACCCTAGTTGGTCAACTCCAAATCCAAGTTCTTCATCACCATGCAGTAGAATTCATATTCTCATTACATTAGCATGTAGTTACATCAATGACTAAATTTCACTTATGATCATACATAGGACAAATCAAGGATAAAGCCAGTGTTAGATATATAATGAATCTCATACACTATAGAGCAGGGAAATCATAGGACTCAGGGTAAAATGAGATTTACAAACCTGGTCTAATCCAAATATTTACTCAAGAATGCTGCAGTTAACTAAATGAGAAAATGCTTTTACTTAATGGAGACTCTGAATTATGTAGGTAACCAGACTTACCCTTTTTTTTTCCCTGTAGCAGGAAATCCCAGGGCCAAATATATTGCCTGTCGGTGGTACTTACCTAGCTATGAATGTTATTGGCATGTTTGTATATGAGTGTGTATATATATGTGTGTGCATGTATAGCCTCACTCCTTATTTGATTGCCATCTTACCATTTTTCTCACTTTTAACTTGTATCATCTTGCTTTCGTATGCCCTTAGAAACCAACTTGTCATTGGTAAACGCATGTGTTTACATGAACATATATAATGAACTTATGTGTTAGGCATATTTCTAAGGTGACACTCAGTATTGCTCCCCCTCATCATACAAATTTGAATCTAGGTGCTTATTTGGAAAGAATTTTGAATGTATAAAGTCTCCTAAATCAAGAGATTTTTAAGAAAGAAACTAGATTTGGGTGTATTTGACTTAATGAGATGCATTTGCTAGGTTTATGACCGCTGCAACAAAAAACTAAAACAGCTGAATCTTTAGTTTTACAGTTCCAACTCCTGTTTGTTAAATATTTATTGATGCTAAATCCACATTACAACAGCACAACAATCCAAAGTAGTATGATAGTACTTTTTTTTTTTATAAATACAACATAAAGGTGGCAAAATAATGCTAGCTAATCCCAAGCCCAGCAAATTAGCAAAAAAAAGTCACATTCAGAAAAATTTGGCAAGTGAAGTATGACATAAGTCATAATTCTACAATAAAGGTCCATGAGACTCTATCAGCAATACATGTAAATGTGGTCAAAGGGTCTTGCACCACACTGTACAGAACACCTGCCACGTTGAGCTCAGCCTGTTCATCCTTTAAAACTTGGCTGGTTGGTGTTCTTACTAAGGAAGTGCAAAGCTGTACATGTGAAGCAGTAACATGAAATACATGAGGTGGTTACAGATATGAAATTATTTAAGAAATACTATATATGAACTGAGTAACTGAGCTAAAAAAAGTTCAACACTTTTATAAATAATGAAAGATACATATGTTTTGCATGAAGAATACAGTGTTTTCATAGCGAAGTACCATTGAAGCCTCATCTTTTATACTATTAGTCCAAATTATTTTCTTTCATTTAATAAATTTCATTGGTTCCGACTTAAAACCATCAAGTCTGGTCAGAATCAACTCGGTCTAGCTGATATAGAATCATATTTATGCAAACAGCGGTCTTTGTGGATTGGCCTACAGAACTCCAAGCCCAGTAAGGCACCAGGCCGCAGGGAACAAAGCGGACTGACAATTTCCATTTGCTGAATCTTAGTGCCCATGGGAAACAGACACCGGCCCAAACTTGATTTTGTCTCCTGAGTGCCGGTTCCCCAGCAGACCAGATCCCAGGGCAGATACTCACCCAAGTCACCCCTCCAACCTCAATCCACATGCAACTTGCTCTACACGACTGACATCTTCAACTACTACACAAGCCTCAGCTACACCGGCCTCTCCATAGCAGGCGAACCTCAGCTCAGCTCCCAGCTACCCTGACGTCCCTTGACTTGTGAACGGTGGTATTTGTGTGCCTACACTGTGAGACTCAGAAGACCCCCAAAGAAAAGCCTGGCCTTTGCCACTTCCCCTGCCCCGTTTTGCCTGAATGAACACATAGGAATTGTGCTGACGGCATTTCCTTCATTCTTCTTGCAGCTCCTTTCCAAAACCTCACCTCCTTCAAACACTACATACCTCGGTCATTTGGTCAGTTTGAACATTTCTTGTGGAATGGACTGTAATACTTTTCTGCTTTCTTCAGAATACTTGACATTATTTAAATTTAAAATAGTTTTTAGTATGGATTGTAAATAAGCTTCCTACTAAGGTTACAAAAAGAAAATACTACTCAAGAGTATTAAGACTAAGGCGTGAACCCCATTAGAAAATCCTTGCTAGGAATACAGTTTAAGGCAAGTAAGCCCTTCCTTATGGTCGAAGGTAAGGCAGTTTTTAAAGGCAAGGCATTCGCTTGGATTTCTTCCTCTTCCATATTGCACTGGGTGTACGGCAGCTGTGAGAAAACACTGCACTTCAATCACTGTGGCATCTTGGCAAACACCTCATGCTGCTGTTTAAAGGCACTTGAAGATAATATAAATTTGCGGTGCCCTTCGAATGGTTCATTTCCTTTAGCATCTTGGCATTTCAGATCACTTTCCTTACAACAATTCCAAAAGTTTTAACTTGGACGAGTGTGAATTTCTGTGCCACGTGTACATGTCTACAAGCATCACCTACTTAAACCTATCAAGTAAGAAGGTATTATTTTGGTGTTTGTTTTATTTCTTAAAGTCAAAAATATACTCCTGCCTTTTACATAGTGTGACAGAGGGATATGTTGGTCGAAGCAAGGGCTGCTCAGTTTGCAGCTTGAATCTGCTGATCACAGGTCTTCGCTTTCCACCAAGCCGGCATTCAGCGTCAGGTGGGAAGGGCTGGCTTCGGGTTGGAAGGCGGCTTTGATGTCTAGTCCCTGGTCCGAAAGGGCTGCGTAGCGACTGGCTGAGGGCCGAACTTTTCTTGGCTTGGTGGTCTGTGGCTGCTGATGCCACTGGGCTATAAAGAGAAAAAGTAAATTAAGATTTTTACTTTTGGAGATACTTACAAATCCCTTAGATCAAAGAGGTTCAGCATGTCTTCCAAGCAGCACACAGGAGGCGGAGGCAGGAAGAGTGCTATAAGCCTAAGGGGGAGCGCTGTAAGCCTGAGGGAGCACTGTAAGCCTAAGAGAGCACTCTGCGCCTGAGGGAAGGAGCACTGTAAGCCTGAGGGAGCACTACCTGAGGGGGATACTGAAAGCTTGCGGGAACACTGCAAGCCTGAGGGGAGTACCGTTAGCCCTAGAGGAGCACTACCTAAGGGGAGCACTACCTAAGGGGAGCACTGCCTGAGGGGAGCATTGCCTGAGGGGAGCGCTGTAAGCCTGAGACCACCTCAGGTGGCATAACGTGTTCCAGCCCAGCATGGGCTAGAGTGAAAACCCATCTCAAAAATTAAAAAGCACACTCAAAAATAGGTGTCTTGATAGGTGTCAGACATGTGTTCTCTTTGTGAAAAGCCAAATACATTCACAGTGCAGACAGAACATTTAGAGATGTTTTTGTGTTTTATTCAGATGTTGTGTATTTATTAAGAAGTGTGGCCACAGGACTGTCAGAATTAGGTAAGGCAGGCCGAGTTTTTCTGTGTTTTAGCAATAAGTATCCTTTAGTCAATGAACTTGCTCAAGTTTTACTCATCTCCTCCTTTAAAACCTATTTTTATTCAGTTATTATCATAGTACAATTCTAGATGGCTGGGTTAGCATTCCTAAAACTGAAAATTGGGCAGTTGGGAAAGCTGAAGCTATACATTCACTGAAGAGATGCAGAGGACTATTTTTTTTTTCAAGAAGAGTTAAAATTAACATTTTTTTGTTTTAGTGCTTTTCCTTATATCAGCTGGTCACATATTGCTATCATACTAGTCTTTAAGTTCAGTAGGGAGATTTTTTTAAATTTAGGATGTAGTACACAACAAACAAACATTTAAAAACATGTTGCTAGGCCGCTAAAGGTACATTAATGAGAGATGCACATCAGGATGCAGTCCAGGGCCCACAGTACAAGCATTCAAAGGACAGTGGGACTGTGGCATGACCAAAACATTGGAAGAACTGTCAGCCAGTCATTCACAGAACATGAAACACATTTGTGCTTTTGTCTACTGTTAACCCTAAGGAGGCTTAAGGAAGGAAGCCACAGCCAACGTAAGAACTCAACATGCACATCTTGCTAATCACTCAAAGCTCCAGAGTGATACTTGGGTATTTGCTCTCCTGGAGGGGTTTCACTATTAATGTCGAGAAACTATAAACAGAAAGAGAAAGATCAGTATGAATTTTTTTCAGGACACAAAATGTTATAATTTATGACATTAAGGTGAAATGTGCAGATATCTAACTTTTTAACAATTCAGCAAGTGTATGCAATGAGCTATATAGAGGCTTCACTCACTGTAGACATCCAGCCTTGCAGTACACGACACAATGCCTGCTTCGTTCTTGGCTGACACAGTGTACCACCCAGCGTCTTCTTTTGTGGCTCCCTGAATGAGCAGGCAGATGTAGCCATGATTATCCTGGTGCATGCTGGAGGAAAGGATAAAGTCATTAGGGCTCAGAATTTTTAAAAAGTGGCTTTGGACATGAAGCATCATTTTTAATTAGGTCATTAGAAACAGGATTGTGCAAGTAGCAGATAATAGGGTCGTACTTATTCTGGAGAGGCGTCTAGCCCCATTAACTTAATGGAGGAGTGGAGCAGACCCCGAGCTTGAATCAATCTGCACGCTAATTCCTAGTGGGGAATCTGCCTTTATAGAAGCACTTGATGTCTCTCTGTCACCACTGAAGCAGATGAATTCATCTCTTCTTTGTGCTATCCATGCATAAAAAAATGCTACTACTTTACGTCAAAATCCGTCTCATCACATACTATATAGCTTCCTTCTAGCAGCTTACACTCATATTAGAGTAAAGAACAATTTTTGTCTTTGACGTCAGCAATAGCATGTGACACACTGATTTACATGCTGTGGTGGATGTATTCTTTCACCCATCATTAGGAAGGAGCCATTGTGGGGATATCAAGTCATTGTGTAGTCTTACCTTACTCTGTCAGTGCTGTGAGTGAGTGATTCATTTTCTTTCTTCCAAAATATCTGAGGAGGTGGTACTCCCGAAACACGACATTCCAGTCGCACTGGGTAGCCGTCAGCCACCCCTGTATTTTGCAGCTTCTCAATAAACACAGGGGGTTTATGTGCTTCTTTAGCTAAGAAAACATGAGATGAATTATCTATTAATGCCAGCCAAAGGGGTTTCTACAAAGGACTCAGAAGGCTTCAGAAGTTGCTTGAATGGATCTTTTTATTTGGTGAAAGCATTTCACTTCAGGTGGTAAGATGCTAGTCCTCTCAGTTCATTCTTTTACCAGCAGAGGCTTGTATGCTTCATTCCACACATTTATTTCCTCAATTAATTCAAGACTGCTAGGTCCACACAGTGCCCAGGCCATCTGCTCCTTGGAATGCCTGCTTGACAGGCTGTGGAGACTGCAAGTCATTGCGAGCATCTGCCACAGCTTAGCCGCTAATTATGCTACAGGCACTCACAGCCGTTACCTACTGCTGCCACCTAGCGGCGCCTGGGACAAGGATTTCTAGGAACAAGACTGGAATTCCCTCGATGCCATCACAAACGTGCCTTGGAGATTCCAGCTCACAATGGAAGGAGAGAGAAACCATGGGACATAAAGATGAACATACAGAAGGGGACATTAGTCTAAAGGTGGTCCTTTTAAATAGCCACTTGTGCACTACAAATATACATCCTATAAGATACAAATTCCAAATTGTATTCTTTGAAGGGAGCTATAAAAAAAAGACAGCTATATGATCACCCAATAGAAAGGAATCCATAAAAACGAATTCTAAAGAAATTCAGAAATGCTTAAAAGCATTCTGAATATCATCAGCCAATGGGAAATCATTTTCCTGGGCAGTCACCAATTGTTCTTGGATAGAAACGGTTTCAGTGAAAGAATATGGCTTTGCTTAATTCTGAGCTCGCCACAGTGAGGTTGAGGACTCAGGGTTGTTTTCACTAGCTCTCCTCTGAGTGACAGGCACCATGACAAGCAGATCAGTGACAACTCCAAGAACACAGGAATTCTGTGAGAAATTTTCAACTGTCCAAGACCTCAAAGTAGGTAGACAACTGTTTGTAGTGAGTCTTACATGGTTACACACACAAGCTATGCAAGGGATGATGGAAACAGAGCTCACTTCCTTTTCTCCTCTTAGCACAGGTGTTTATGACCAGTTATTTAGCAACCTAAATGTCTCTCTGTCACCACTGAAGCAGATGAATTCATCTCTTCTTTGTGCTATCCATGCATAAAAAAATGCTACTACTTTACGTCAAAATCCGTCTCATCACATACCATATAGCTTCCTTCTAGCAGCTTACACTCATATTAGAGTAAAGAACAATTTTTGTCTTTGACGTCACCGATGGGAATAGCATAGCAGCTTGGAACACTGCTATGCAGGGTACTGGCAATGCAGAGCTCGACATACACCGTTTTCTGATTTAATCTGCATGGAGTGTGTAGAATGCACTGTGGTCCGCATAAGCTGAGCTGTCGGTTGCCTACTGGACAAAGGTGTGTCTAGGAATGAACATGCTAGCTGGCACTGCAACTAATGTCTGGTGGCAGACTCCCGCTTCTGTGCACTGCCTGCTTCTGACCCACGGGACAGGCACCTCGAGCCTTCGTCCAGTGTCAGATATGATCAGAATGGGCTTCTAATAGAAGATGAAGAGATATTTTAGAGATTCAAAGAACAAGTGACCCAGTCCTTGAATGTAGGCATAGAGGTGACTCTGCATAACATTAAAATCACAGTTAAAGTAACAGCACATTTCTGTGTGAAAAATACCCTGGTGCTGTTATCAGAATCACCCCCCAGGATTTTACAGCCAGGACCTCGCTGCTGCTCTGTTTCTTGAAAGAGAGAAAAAGCCGAGTGCTTCATGGGACATTTGGGCAAACACTAGAGGTGAAGAGACTGTCTTGAGTTTGATACTCAACTACTAAGGAGGCTATGGGAAACCCTGATTCTCGCAGGGCTGATGTGGTCTGGCCTAGATAGCAGATTTGAAGGGGTTAGAGGCTTAAGAAGTAAGCACTGTGTTTTATATGCTTCTTCAAAAGAAAAAAAAATCAGAAGAACAGAAACTCTGCTTATGCATTCACCCCCAGCATGGCATAACCCTTTCCATTAATGTGTGTTCATGCTAGGCTTTTGAACGGGTGTGGCTTCAGTAGCCACATGGAAAATTTACCTACAGTAGCGCTGCTTAGAAAGTAAATCTGAATTTGACTCTTTGTGGTGTGTAGCTGAGATTATTAAAACATCTTGAAATTTGCAATCACTGTACGTTGTTGAAAACTAAGTCTGTGCATTGAGCTTTATGTGCAGAAGCCCACGTTTCAGTTCAAATGCAGACTGGCTGCAGCTGCTGCTCTCCTGCGGGACCCTGAGACAGTCACATACACCAGGCACGTGGCTCAGAAAAGCTGCTGAAACCCATCTTCTTTTACAGGCAGTGGGACAGGGAAAAGATAGACATAAGGGTGAAGCTGCAGGAAGAAAATCATGCTCCGATCCGTAAGCCACGTAACACGCTCTCGTACTTGGGTGGCGCGGTCTGTTCTGTTAGCACTTTGTTTTCTGCGTTGTTCAGTAACACATGCCTAATGATCTGACGTCCATTGTTGGCAATGAGAAAGAATCACGGAGGAACCTACCAGCAACCACAAGCTCCAGGCTGAAAGAGTTCTGTCCTGCCCTGTTGGTGGCTATGCATGTGTAGATGCCGGCTGTCTCGGGATGTGACGGGCTCGATGATCAGGGAGTGCACCCCATTCTCACGAACCAGCATCCTGTGAGCACTGTCGGGGCGTATGGGCTTTCCATCCAGCTGCCAGCTTAGATCTGGAGTTGGTAAGCCACTGACCTAAACCAGAACGCAAACACATGTAAAACAGTGAAACCGCCACTCAGCTAAAAAGAAAAAAACCTTTTGGGTTCCACAAGAGAGGGCTGTGAGAATCAGCTCAAGCCCCTCCCATGGTTTCAAAAGTACCAACAGGCTCCCTTCTAAACGTTTCTCCCGTGACAATCCAGAGATGGTAGGGTGGGATTAAGAAGTAGATGGGGATTAAGAGGTAGAGTGGGGATTAAGAAGTATTTCTGTCATCGTTTTACCTCACCCAGGACCACATAAATTCCTGGGTGACGTCAGCCCTGGGCCCTGGGCTCTTTGGGAAAAAAAAATGGGCAACCAGCGTAGCAACAGCAAACACACAGCTCGCATACGTGTATGGAAAGCTTCCCATCAAGGAGCGGCTACTGCCACGGAGGCATTAGTTAGTGTGTTGGTCAGCACCAGACCTATTTTTACTTCACACTCGTTGAAGCTGAGCAGCAAGAACAATGTGAAGTGATCCAGAAGGTCACCTCAACAAATTAGCATCACGATGGAAACGCCATAAAATCTTAAGCCTGTGACAGTTGTGTTGAGCAGAGATCAGATAAAAGCTCATTTAGTTGCTGATAACATGCTGTGCTGAGAAGGGCAGGGATGGCAGCCATCTGCCAGTTTGTACAGCGTTGCCCTTGGCTAGAGCAGGAGAAAAACACTGTTTCGAAGGCCCCCTTTTCCCCCCTAATCTCTCCTTCCTCCAACTTTACTGGTGGGAAGTTATGTATGAAAAACAAAACACAAAAAAAATCTGTTTTTGAAGAAGTAGCTACATCCAAATCAGCCAGAGGTCTCACATATCCCAATATTGCCGTGTGGTAACATTCCTTTACACTACTACCTGCAAGAAGTTTCTTCCCCTCACACAAAGTCCAAAGCACATAAGAGAAGAAAAATTAAGCATACTTAAATTACAGGTTGGAAGGAAGACATTTCAGAGACAGCAGTAGCCGGAGGTGGCTGGTCTTTATGTCGGCCACCTGCCCACGTGCACCTGGCTCTCCACACACACCACTCCTGTGTGGAGGTCATTAGAAGTGGGGCTGAGTCAGAGGGGTTGGGCTTCAGGCCTACGTGAGGCTGACTGTGTATCTTCACTGCTTGGGGGGAGATACTGGGCGAACGTGCTGTCACTGGTCCCTGGCAAGTGTAGCAGGAGAGAGGCCTGAGGCACTGGGCCGGGTCAAGACATCTAATGCATAATGGAGCCGGTCCAGCGAGCAGTCGCCTGTGCTCAGGACTCCTGAGCAGGTAAACCAGTGAAGAAAGCATGATCTCAAGAGCTGAAGGTCATCTGCAACTTGAATGGTCTGTGTTCTTGATACACATGGAGAGGAGAGGGATGGGAAGGCTCGCTTCTCGGACTTACAACCAAGTGAAGGATAGTTAGTACCTGAGAATGTATGTCAGTGTTTAAGAGGGGAGGAACCGGGGGATGGGTGGGAAGCAAGCTGTTATTTGTGTATCAAGACTCTTCTCAAAGCTTAAGAAAATTATAACTGGCAAATAAAAAAGTGGTACTTTATATAAATATATAAATACAAAATATTTATGGAAATTTTAGAAGATGTATATATTGTAGAAAGACAAAACTGAATCAATTAACACATGCATTACCTTACATGCTTATTTTTTTGTGGCAAGAACATTTAACATGTACTCTAGCAACGCTCATGTATGTGATAAGATTAGTAATTACAGTCTTAAATGCTGTGTGATAGAGTCCTGAAGTTATTCCTCCTGTGTAATAGAACATTTAAAATCCAATGCTCAACAGTTTTCTGTGTCACAGATTGTTAATAACTAGAGTCATCATGTTGTATAACAGCCCTGAACTGCAAATTGATACTATAAAATGAATTTTGTTGGAAAATAAACTATTTTAAAGAATATGTGTTATTTCTGTATCCTAGAAGTCCAGATTTCCTTGTACTGCAATCTCACAGGGAACCGGCAGAGGGAGCCCAAATAACTTTTAAACACTATCCCTACTGAGAGCCAACAGTTAAGATAACAGAGCAAAATGGGAGAAGAAAAAGTGGATATAGACACCCATGTGTGTGAGGCCAGAGCAAATCAGCTAACTATTAGGACACACAGCAGATCCAACACATTTACTATTTCAACAAAAACAAACTTTAACAAGAGAAACAAGCCCTTCCAGCCACTTTCTGGAATTCATTGCCATGTTCAGAGAATGAACTTAATAGAAATGCAATTGTAGGGGAAAAGCACTCAGACTGAGTATCTCCCAGGCTGACACCAGAACTGGGGTGAGCTGGGGGGGAGGGGCAGGCGCAAGAGGAGGAGAAGGCAGCATGCAGCAGGAACATTCTACCTTGCAGTCCATTCTGCAGAGCTTGCCTTCCTGCACGGTCAGGTCTCCAGGCGCCTGCAGGAAGTGTGGTCTGAAGAAACGCTCCTGAATGGGTTCGTTTTCATCTCCACTGTCCCTTGACCTAGAGCGAGGCCTTTGCAACAAGACATCGAGAGGCAAATGGACAGAGAGATGAGAAATCCTTATTCCAGTCATCTAGTCAGCTGTTTTCTTATAACACATGGAGTAACAATCTTTTTATCTGGTATCCCTCCTCCCAGATTTACACACACACACACACACACACACACACACACACACACACACACACACACACAAATCAGAAAAGCAAAATCCTGTTTCATTTGAAAGTTTATGATAAATTTAATAGTTTGCTAACTGAAGCTTAATGTACTTGAGGATGTTTGTCCTTAAACACCTTTGAAGTCTTAGACTTGCTAGAAGTAGCAGCAGCATTATTAACTTTTCAACAGAAAGGTTCCACCGAGATCTTAATTTTGTAACCAATGAAAATTTTTAACTTCATAAAATTTTGATGTGTTTTTCATCAAAATTCCTTTTTCTGTTAATCAAGAAAACGAATCACATTTTTAGGCAAGCTTTGTGTTGCATTCGCTTATCTGTGTCTAAAGGTGTTGTTTGCTGCTTTAAAAATGCTTGTGCAAATCTGTCAGTTTGCGTGTCTTTCTCTTATGTGTGTTGCCAGAGGCATGCAACTTAAAGTAATTGCAGAAAGACTTAAGAAATGAGCAAGATGTTGAATACCAGCCAGAAATCACTGAAAGATTTTGAAGAAGTTTAAAAACTAGAAAAAGCAATGGTGGGACGAAGTAAAAAGAAAAAAATGATTTGTATATACATCATATCTATCCATATATATAATAATAGGCTGATAATAATCAGTTTTCATGTAGAGCTATTCTCTGAATACAGATATGATCTCTGAAGATAATATAGGCATCACTGACATATGAAAGCGCTTCATCGTGCTGAAGACCATGACTGAAAAGCAGAAGAGGATGATGTAATCAGGGGACCTAGTGTAATGTGTGTTTATAGACATAGGAACGGGACCTGCAGTAGATGATTCTGCTATTGTGGAGTTAACTAAGCTTGCGAATGCTCAGGTGTTCATCATCCAAATGCTGAATCAAGGGCCCTATAGATCTAGTCATACAAGGTCACACACACACTCTGATGCTTTCGCTGCTGGTTTTGCTGCCAAGTACATGTGCATATACAGACTGTTATTTATAGTCAGGACTATTTCACGATGCTCTGTCTGCAATATACCTAAGTAGGAGCCTAGGCTGTCAGGCTGGCTAACTTACTCTATTCTTTAAGTTCGAATGGATCACCAGGAAATGGTCCCCTGCCCCCTCCCCACCTGCCATCCTTCAGCACCCTTTTGTAGACTTATGAACGCTGGCAATGAGAGGCACACACTATTGCTAGCAGATATTTGCTTAAGCATTGAGTACATTAAATCTTACCTACAAAACTCGTAGTCTCATGATGTTATGTTTAGAACTAAGTAGTTAAAAAGTGTGCATGAACTGTAAGAAATTCAGTGGGCATAGTGCATAATAGCCGGGCTCCACAGCTGCTGGCTTTGAGGCTTGATTGTGAACACCTGTGCTTTACTTGCCAGGGTTTTCACTTTTACATGTGAATCTTGATTTCCGTATATTTTATAAAACATGTCCTGTTTACCAGACTGCTGCTCATGTATGGGAACAAGGCTGGCACATAGGGGCCAATGTTCTCCCCTCTTCTGCGCTACAAGAGAGCGCAGTAACAGTACCACACCCTCCAGGTTTCTCTTCATCGTCCATCTTCGAATGATGCCCACCTGTGTGGTCATACTCCATGGCAGCAGGGACTTTATAGTAAGAAACGGATGAGAAGTAAGGCCCACAGGAAGGAGCATCTGACATACCTTCTGGCGTGCGGATGGCCCGAGGGGGAGCGGGGACTGCGGCCTCTCTGGTTGACAGCCTGCACCATTAGCCGTCCAGTACAGCTGACGCGGCCCTGTCAGAGACATCAGGGGACATCACATGCTGTGTGAGCCTGTTAGCTTCATACAGTTAGCACCGTACACCACCATGTCTAGCATCCTGTCTCCATGAGACATCGCTTCGCACTCAATCAAACCGCCTCTGTCAGGAAAGCACCCCCCAAGGTCAGCTCCCCAGAGATGTAGATACTGAAAGATATCAGGTGGCAAGGCCACCTGTTGAGTAACTTTACTGCTTCCTCTAGGATGGTCTATAAAATGACACCCTCACGGAGCTGCTAAATAAGGTCTTCTGAACACAGGAAGCTGAGTTGTAAAACACGGTAGACAGATAATACTCTAGTGATGATTTTATTTTTATGGTCAAATACCTACTGATTGTGGTCAGTTCTGAAATCAAAGGGATATGATTTTAGTTTTCTGTCACATCATTTGAGTAATATACTTACTAAACATTAGTAGAATGTTTACTTTATGAAAGCCATACGCTGAGGGATGTCTGCATGATCAAACAGCTTTATGCAAGAAGGATTCATGGGGATAGGACACAGAATCCGAGGGTAGGACACTATGTTCTCATGAGGTGAACCTGTGTGATTTAAGAACACCTAAAACTATAAGGGTCCAGTGAATGAAAAGTGGACTTACTTAATCTTACATTTGTCAACTGTAAATTTGGTAAGTGCTGTAATATGGGTAGGCAAATACATAGGGGGCCAGATGATAAGAATCAGTCACTTAGTATTACTTTGGGTTTTGTTTTGCCTTCTTATTTTTTTCTTCATTATTTCTATCAAAGTATCAAAGTACTGATGATTTTCTCCTCTCTTTTCCTGTTTCAGAATAAAAAAAATGGTAAAAATAAGATGAGAGATGAAATAAAAATATTAACAGATTGTGCTCCAGCTGAGAATGGGAGAGGATGGGCGCGCACACACACACACATACACACACACACACACACACACACACACACACACACTCACAAATGTCTCACAAGGCTAATGTAAGGGTTAAATGTTTTTATCTAAAATGATATACATATCAAATAAAATACAATGTATAAAATTATCATTATTAAATGGATGGTATTTACCTATTATGGTATGAGGCATTGTATTTACTATCCAGTAAATACATCAGTATGATTTTTAGAGGGCCCAGCTGGGTCTGGCTGATCTCAATAAAAATTAGCAAGCAGGGATGGTAGGATAACTGGTGAAACATGGTGACCTGGGCTTGATTCCTGAGCCCACATAGTGGAAGAAGAGAAATGACTTCTGAAAGCTGTCCTCTAACCTGCATACATGTGTTGTGGCATACATGCATCCCTGTCTCTCTCTCATATACTCAAATAAATAAATAATGAAAAAAGTTTCAAGCAAGCTTCACTTGAGGCTCTTTTTGAAAAAATTATTTCAGTTTAATCAATGCCCGCGCCACCTTCAGTACTTTATTTTGCGGGGGGAGTCAGGCAGGCCAAGCTGATCCTGAACTTGAAATCTTCCTGCTCACCGCAGTCCTCTGAATACCAAGGTTACAAGGTTAGCCACTGTGAGGGTGGCTCATCCTCAAGGGCTTAATGCCAGAACCAGTCTCAGATGCCCTTGAGTGGCCTCTGCAATCACATCGTATAAGTTAGTAAGCTGGTTCTGCCATTAAAGCTGGAGTAACTTTAGGCAACGCTTTGAACTACCAAGCTAACATCTGCATCATTGGACCATATAGTTACGACCAGGCCACTTACGATGACTTAGTGAGTTAAAATTTTTTATAGTACTGGGTATTATGTTTTGTACACAGTAAGTACTCAAAATGTTAAAACTCTTTAGCATTGAGTATGGACACAATTGCAGCAACACTCAGATGAATATAAGGCATCTCAATTCTTTTGCATAATGAATTTTTTTCTGCATTTGTCCATGGCATTTCTTCTTCTTGGTATTAGATTATAACTTACTCCAAAGGAAAAATGAAGGACTTTTAGCATGGGAGTTAGAACACTTGGAGAGCAAAGATGACCTTTTAACTTTGCAAGGCGGGAGGCAGTCACACCTAGATACTGGTTGCTCACTGGCTATGTGGAGATTTAAAATGCCCCATGCTGTGTCATCATGACCCGGCCCTCCTTCTCCCTTCACCAAAGCTGACATCGCACAACTACTGCCAAAGCACGTGCACGAACATTGCCCTCGGATGTTTCCTGACTCCTTCCCGAGAAGAAGGAATGAGGAGCCACTTAAAATATTTCAGCCCCTGTACTCTCCTCCCCATCTACATATGAAGGGAGAGGGCAGAGTGTTCAGGAAGCAGTTATCAATTTCATGACCACAGTGTAACTGGCTAAGTACATTAACATTTTATAGAAAAATTATATAATTTTAACTTTTTATTTTAGAAAAAGAAGTCCAGAATTCTGTGAAACCATTCTGAAGATGTTGTCAATGTACATTCACAGAGAGTTCGGGTTTAAGTCTGGGCATCTGTTATTTAAGAGATGGTCTTTTCAGTATTAGGTTAAATGATTTTCATTATACCATTAACCTTAGAAGTTCTCATAATCAGTACCCCCGATGCACATTAATGTACTTGGTCTACTTTCATCTTTAAAAGTGTGTTTGGGGCTGGAGAGGTGGCTCAGGGGTTAAGCCTCTGCCTTGCAGGTGGAAGGTCCTGAGTTCGGATCTGGACCCCACGTATAGACGCTGGGCGGAAGCGGGGGCGGCTTGCGTTTCTGGTCCTGGTAGGGAGGAGCCTGTGAATCCCGGAGCAGAGTGAACAAGGAGGAGGTGGAGCCATCCATGGTGGTTCCCGAATTCGTCCGTGGTTCTACATACATACATACACACACACACACACACACACACACGCACAATCGAATAAATAATAAAAATGATAAAAAATTTAAAAAAGTGTGTTTATCTGTGTGTGTATATGAGTGTGCATGTGTGTGTGATACGTGAGTAGGGTGCTATTGTACAAAAGGAGAGAACAGGAAAATTTGTGGCATCTACATGGGTTCTGGTGATCAAGCTTGGAATACTAGCTTGTATGGCCAGCGTTTTCCCTCTACATTGCCTGGCCAGCCCTTGGTTTTAACTTCCTGGTTTCTATCTGCCTTATTAACTCATGCTCAAGAGAAGCGTCAAGTAAGCCCAGAAACTAATGCTGCTGAAATAACGCGCCAGCACCAATGGAGCCCTGTGTTCCTTCTCTAGTTTGAAAAAAAGCCACAGCATTTAAAGCCACTGTAGAAATCAGAAATTTGAATTGTTAAAATGATTCTGCACCAAACACCCAGCCCAGAGAGATTATTTGATGCCTTACATGCAAGGCCAATTATTTATGTCATATGAAAATAACATTTGTGTTTCATAGTTTATGGATTTAACTTGTGGCCCATGGGCCTTTGTGAAAGCTTGCCACTTGTATACATAATGCAGTTGGAGGACACATCAAACTGCACAACGGCCATCCAAAACCCCAAAGCAGCACGAAGTAGCTTAGCAACACAACACAACACAACACAGCCAAACATTCATGTTTAGATTTAGTTGCGTCCTAAAGATAGGATTAGAGTCTAGAATAAACCGTTTCTGTGATCTCGTTTTGGCACTGTTTGGTGTAACGCTGCACAATCGTCCATCATTTTGCTAAGCTGTGTGATCCTTTGGGTCTCTAATGAATTGCTCGAGTCGTGCACATGAGGCGTGACACACAGGTTCGTCTGTATGCGCTTAGAGCGGTGTGTTCTAGTCCAAGTCTGGAGGCAGCCAACAATACCTAGCATGTTTCTCATTCCCAGAAGGCTAACCCAGGTGGAAAAATACCATATTCTATCAAATAGCCTGCGTCCGCGTTTCTGGTTCTTGCCCTTCCTCAGGCTGCTTTCTGTAATTATTTCCACTGCCCAAGAAAACCCGCCTCTGGGTCTCATTACTGAACTAACTTTTCCATTCTGGCCTTTTCCTTTCTCTGGTCACTCAACATCTCAGGCTGCAGGGGATTAGCTACCTCTCTTTCAAGCCCAGTACTTTCAAAATTTGAAGAAAAAAAAAAAAAACAAAAACAAAACAAAACCAGGGTAAGATGCCCTTTAGTTAAGGGCATCATGGATGCAGACAGCCAACTTTAGTTTCCTGACTTCGATATTCTATACTTAGGGGACTAACGTATCTTGAGAGACTAAGCTTTCTGTTCTGATTGTTTTTTCCTGTGTCTACTTACAACAGCCGTCTTTTAAATCATTTTAAATTCACAAATTACAAGAACACCAAAACAGTTCAATATGCAGTAACAGATGTTGGGAGGCCGAGATTCTGGCCCTGTCGAGTGTTTCTCAAACAGCCCTTCTCTGGCCACAAAGGAGAATTCAGGCCAAGGTTTAGGTACAGAAATGGTCTGCCATTTGTCCTGGGCTTAAATGTCACTTTGCTGCTGTTGTTGTTTTGTAAAATGTGCAGAAAATTTATCCCACTATCTGGATGTGATTCCAAAGCCGACATCTGGAATATTCAGACACACCTGCTACTGAAGACTTGGGACCAAAGAAGGAGTTTTACTCTTGGAATTAAAATCAACCAAGCAGCATGATCAGAAACTTGGAATGTAACTACCACTAAGTAGCATAAATTTTTCTTGCCATCACTTCAATGGGATATATCCTCCCTCCCCCCCTCGTTTCTCTTAAGCCCTCCCCCACTTTCTGTGACGCTAGAGACTGACCCTCAGGTCTCTTTACATGCTAGGAAGATGCTCCATCACTGAAAAAGATCTCCTCGTTTTCTGTCTTTATTTATATCGGAAGACTTTTAGGCGGACCTCTTAGTTCACGGTATGATCATTTAGATGTCTGGCATGGCAGACGTTAGGAAGTGGTCTGAGGACTGTGACCACAGGCTCTTTGAACTCTTTGTTCCTCCTGGTAGACCTAGAGCACTCATAATAATTACCCTTGCCTTAAGCTCAGGCGGGCTTTCGGTTTCCTGATGTGAAGGGGTTTACTTCTAACATCTCTGTCTATTCTAAAAAGGGTAGAAGGAAAGAAACAAAAAGAGCTAATCCTGGGCTTGGCCTAGGATTTAAGGCAGAAGTAGTGGGCCTTAGATTGACAGCTGGGGCCACAGACCTTGTTGTGGCCCCAGCCGTGCTGGCACACAGTGGCTTCCCACTCTACGTGGCAGTGGCAGCTGTGCTGTGGGCGTGGCCTTGTCTGCAGCCCACAGCTGTGGCACTTGCACACAGCAGCAACCTGCTGGGTAAATTCCAACTCAGCTGACTTGCTCACTGTCTTACAGCACCCGACTCAAACAGAACTGGCCTCTGACATCCTGGGTCCACAGGTCAAGCCAAGTATGAGTTTGCAGTTCTAAGATGGGGGGATCAGTGTTGATGAATTATAATAAAGTAGTAACTAGCGTGTACTGAAGGTGTCCCATGTGCGGAGTACACCGAACGCTTCTTCATGGACTACTGAAATTCTTGCTATTATTCTTGCTTTATAGAGCAGGAAACAGAGGGTATAGTGGCCCCCAAAGGTCCTACAGGTGAGCAGCAGCACTGTGGCACCCTGGCTCTGGTCTTCCTGGTGCTGCAGCAGGAACCTTCGAAACTACACTATCACATTCTTTCTTCAACTTCCTTCCTCTCCACTTTCCGACATTTACGAGGAGTGGACAGGGTAAGAGTATACTTAGTTTATTACCATTATGTGCATATGATGTGTGAGCACAGGCACATGAGTGCCATGCCATGCATTTGGAGGGCATAGAGGGCAGCTTGTGAAGTTGGTTCTTTTCTTCCTCCTTATGAATTGAGGGGTTCACACGTGGGTCTTCAGACCTGTGCAGCAAATGCTTCATTGGCAAAGCCACCTCACTAGTCCCACATTTATTTTTAATTTTTTTCTTTCATGTATGTGTGATGTGTATGTATACATGTTGAGCAATATGTGTGTGCCTGCAGGTGGGTAGATATGAATATATAAAGTGCATCTGAATGTGTGCGACTGTGGAGGCCCAAGGGTGATACTGGAATCATCTTTGATTACTCTTCCATCTTATTTGGGTCTGTAGTCAAAATTAGAGCTAATCTTTGCCAATTGACCCATATCTCCAGGCCCTAAAATAGAACTTTTTAACAGAGGCTACGGTTTTGACTATTCAGGATGATGACCATAGAGTCATTAGTCATAAAACTAGGAACCCAGGAGGCTCATTGATAAAGGACTTTGACAGTGAAGAGTTCGTTGTGCTCTTTTATAATCTGATTATCTGGATCATTTTCTCACTCTACCTTTAATGTTATTGCAGACTGATATTTTGATATGGAAATTGACTATTAAGACAAATCTTGTATAAACTTTCAGAAGCTTTTGGGTTCTGTTAAAACATTATTTTCTCCTATCCAAGTACTAACAAGGCCTAACTCTACTTAAATCACAGATCAGAAGAGACTGACACATTTAGTGTGGTATGGCCACACACTAAAATATTTTGTAACACAATATTGTTTTTTAATGTAGCAGAATATATGGAACAATACCAGTGGAATAGATTTTAAAATATAAGCTCTGAACCATCTTCACTAGTTATATAATAAAACTGTTATTTGTAGCTTCTTTATCTGAAAATATATATGACTTACTTCAGTGGGTTTAGAAAAACCAGTGGCTTTAATAAAATAACCTTTTTATTTCTTGTGTCCCCTATATCTTGGACAGTGTCTAAAATATACAATACTCAAAAAAGAATTTATAGTATTTAGTTGGTAGTGTGATACCCTGTTAAGTTGTAGAAAAGCAGCTGCTTTTATGTCCCTAAATCTAAAATCAACATAAGACAAAACGGTACATAGTATAAAAATGATGATTTCTCTGGTGAAGAACTCTATCGATTGCTTCATTCTGGCCACATAGTTTCATGATGTTTTGTAAGCAATTTTAAATATTTTCCAAGTTGTTCTATTATAATATACTCAGTTTGTAACTTCTTCTTTTCTTCATGGCATTTAAATCTACCTGAAGTGATAGCATTTATTTGTTTAAGGCTTATGTTCGACTGCAGAATGCTGTCCTGCACCGCAACTTAGCAGGAGGTGTAGACTTCAGAGACTCTTACTGTTTGTGGAAGGAACACACGAGTGTGCCAAAATCATCCCTATAGGAACATCTGATGGAATAAATGCTTATGAAACAAAGAACTTTTCTATTGTTGAAAGCAAGATGGACGTAGGATTTGGAACACAGTTTCATGGGTCAGCTCTCCTGTTTAATGAGGCCACTCCTCCATCCAATCGAAGAGAAGGCCCACAGCACCAGTCACAGAACAGAGCCCTCTGCCCCTTCACCTGCGGGTTGGCAGCCATGACCGTGTAGTTGCCGTCATCGTCCAGGGACGAGCTTGTGGTCTGCAGGGAGCAGGTCCCATCCGGATCCCTCTGGATGGTGTAGTGATCACTTCTCGGAGAGATCTGCTTTCCGTCCTTAAACCAGTAGATCTGGGGAAGGAAACAAGGATTAAAAACCAGGAATATCCTCTTACTGTTTGAAAGACTGGCAGTAACAAGAGGTCTTCAGAGTGGATCCGAGTTTCCATGCGCAGGCACCAAACCAAGAATCTCAACAGGAAATTGAATTTTGAGTGTTGGAGCAAGTTCAATTTTATCACAGCTTTAAAATGGTAGCCCATTTTGTCTTAAAATTAAGTGCATGAAAAAAACTCCTTTTCACTCTTAAAAACGTCATTCACAATCACATGATAACATAAAGGAATTGCGAGCATGCACACACATTCTGGCAGTGATTATATGCGTTTTTCTTTTTTAAAAATGCATTGGTAATTAAGATGCATTACAGACCCCTGAGCCTGCCTTTCTACCAAGCTGTGCTAAGTAAGAGATGTCAGAGAGGAACCCAGAAGCCGATGATGGCAGAACTCTGTTGCTTTAATCCTGGGCCAAAATCCATATGATCAAAGGCTCAGAGCTAGTGAACTCTCCATTATGTTAAAAAAAAAATCACCGTATAATGAAAAGCACCCTAAATTTTGATAAATAAGTTTGGATGATAGAAACTTAAAATGATAGGTAAAAATAAGTCACGATGAAATAAAAGTTTTCAAGTAGCCAAATTACCATTTTTAAAAACTCCTTCCATCCCTCACCTTTAAAGAAAACCACTGGTCCGTGATGTGATGGTTTATTATTATTTTCAGTGAGCTCCACAGTTGCAAGACAAGCCCATTATAATTGAGCAGAGTACAGCAGCCCTAACATAAGAGATGCACAATAAAGTCTGCACCCACCCACCTCTGGACTTACTGCTGGATAGAGAGATCTCTTGTTCTTAAAATACCTTCTTCCTTAAAATAAATATATATGAAAGCTGATTATAAGGTGGCATTCTACTTCAAAATCTTTTTAGAAGTTATTTTTTTAGCAGGGATAAAGAAATACATGTAATAGGGAAACCAAAGAGGGCTAACTAGGGGAAGAAAGGCAGCAAGGAGAAGGAAAGGAGGAGGGGGAGGAGGGAGGGCAGAAGAGGAAGAAAGGAAGGTAGGAGGGGGAAGGGAGGTGAAGGTAGGGGTAGGGAAGAGGAGGGAGAATGGAGACGCAGAGTGGAGGGGAAAGGAGAGGCAGAGGGAGGAGATCGGTAGGGGAGGATAGGCAGGAGTGGGGGAAGGGAGAGAGATGGGGAGGGAAGGGGCAGGGATAAGAGGGGGGTAAGAGATGAGAGAGGGCAGTGGAGGAGGAGTGAGAAAGGATGACAGCACAAGCATATGAAGGTGTCTTGAAGAAACACATTACTCCACAAGCCTAGAATAGTTAATTTAAACAGTTCTACTTTTAAGACAAGAAAGGCTAGATATAAAACAGTACTAAATAAATGCACTTATCAGAGTGTGACTGCTATAACTTTCTTCTTTTCACTTTTATTTACTGATGAATTTCCTCTCTGACATTACACAAAACCTTCCACCTTGTCTCCCTTCTGTCATCCCTAACTCCCCTCCACCGCCCCCTTCTAGTGTTCCTTCCATATTCAAGTCCTTTTGCTTTGTTTGGGGTGTACTGGGTTCAACCAAAGCATCCCGTTCGACTCTAGGGTTGGGCATCTTCTCTTGGAGCCATTAACCACCGCTTTTTTAAAGTTAGATCTAAATTTCAGAAACCGCTTTACTTATTAATCATGAGAACTAAAAGTTAACCATTAAGTACATTAACTTTGAGTTCTAAAGTTAAATTATATATATAAAGCATCATCCCTCCTAACCTTTTCAGAGACTTGATCATTTCTGAGGGAAGCAAAGTGTAACAAGACTACACACTTCCTTCCTTCACATTGCTGCCCCAAGGGCAGGACTTCAGAGGTCTCTTCCCTTTAAGAGCACGTTCCACTTCCATTATACTTAGAAGACAGCTTGCAAGGAAGAATAAACAGTTCCAAGCTTTTACCAAGCAAGCCAATGGGGAGGGAACAGAAGGACTCAGGAAATGAAAATAGGGTTGTTTAGAGATTCAGCTCTTCCATGTCTTCACGAGAACATGCCAAGGGAAGAATCGTGTTTCTGAAAACACTATGAATATCCCCTACTTAATAGTCTCAATATAATTTCAGAAATAGGCAGTTCGTTAATAATATAGGGAGGAAAGGAAATCAGGATAGAGAAAAGAGGGAAGAAAACCTGAAACAACAAAAAGAAAGAGGAATAATTTGTTCTGAAACTATTAAGACTCTATGAAACACTGGAGTTTGTACTTGAGTGAAATGGTTGCCACAAAAACCTAAAACTTTTAACAACGCACACAGTTCGAAGGCTCCAGCTCGGTGCTTCAATACCTGGTCCCCGGCTGGTGCTACTGTATAACCTTCAGAAAAGAGGCCTGCTGTAGGAGGTGGTTGCTGCAGTGTGGTCTCTGGGCTATAAAGCTGCTGTGAGGTCCTCACACCAGGTCACCAAGCCTTCCCTGCCATGACGGACTATACTTCAAACCTTGAGCCAGAATAAGCCCTCTCTTCCCCCACACTGCTTCTTCCGCATATTTTATCACAGCGGTAAGAAAAGTAACAAGAATAAACAAACCAGAAGGAACTCTGGAGCCCACGGAAGTGGACGGGCAGGAAGATGGGAGAGGGTGGGATGGACTGATGAAGGGAGATGAGGAGAGATGGAAAGGTAAAACTAGGGGAAAAATTAAAAAAGTATTACACCAACTTTTAAGTGAACACAGTGTCCTATAAGAGTATGAATCAATGGTCTTAGGCTTTGGAAATTGGAGATATGTTTTCCTTTGGATTCTATACAAAAGCTGTCAGTTTGCTTTTAATGCATGTATTTGATAACATGCTAGAAATACACAGCTGTGCCAAGAATGTGTTATAGAAGACTTCTGGAATACCAGAGTTAATTTTAAATTCCTTTTTTATTAGGGAGAGGACACAGGTATGAAAATTCAAGGCCGTTTTCTTCCATCTGTTTTCTATGACTCTGAGGTTGAACTAAGTTTCAGGGAAAGATGCAGAGGTGAAACTGACTGATTGTGAGAAAAAGTGGAGCAGAGGCTCCAGGCAGTCAGCAACTAAGAACCTCCCCATTTCCATGTTAACTCTTACACTGCCGCTAACCTTCTCATTTCTGTGAGCATACTCCATTTCTGTAACCGATTTTACAAATTTGTGTTTTTTTCATGTCTCTTGTCCTCTTGTAGTTTCTGTTCCTTTTGAAATTGTTGCAGTCTGGAAGAATAGGAGTAGATGCGCTGAAGGATGGGAGGGAGAAAGTAGGAAGCACCAAGAGAGGAGGAAGGAAGGAAAAGCGGGAAGGGGAGAGGGAAGGGGAGGAGAGGAGAGTGCAATGGGGGACAAGGGGGGAAGAGAGGGAGGAGGGAGAAGAAGGGGAGTACTATTGAGCTTGTATAATTAGGCAAAAAATGTAATAAGGGAAAAAAAGAGAGTGTTGCAGTCATTTTAAATGCAATTGTCTTGTCCTTAAAATGGTTCAAATTGTACACGCATGCACTTCTGTTTTTCTGCTGCTTTCTGTCATGCGCTCTGCCTTCCTGTGGTTCTTCAGTCCTGAAGTTTGTCATGTCTTAAGCTTGGGGTGGGGGAGTGAAGTGGGAAAGAGGGGTATGGGAAAGTCTTTATCCCTAGTGGTGTTCTTTACTGAAGTGCATGGTTCAGAGCCCTGGGTTCACGTGTGGCTTCTCACCAGTTTCCCCTGACTCCCCCAGCCATTTGCAATTGGAGGCAGGAGCACAAATGCCTCCTGGGGATTCTTCAGTCTTAGTGGAGCCATTTCACTCTCACCGCATCCTTCCAACCGCAGCTCCACCGCACAACACTTTTTTTTTTTTGTCTTTAATGCTCTCTAAAGATGGCCCTAAATCTAAGAATACTTATCACATTTTTACAACCACCCAGAGTGTTGAAGAAGCCCATCTATGTCTCTTCTTCCAGCCCGGTCAGCTGGATTTTGGGTGTTAAACTTCCTCAGAAAATATAACTTGGGCTGCCGGGTGGTCGCACCCCCAGAATTCCACGGCTAGATGCTCAGGGAGTTGGCAAGGCGGTGGCGCTCAAGGTTCTGCCTTCACTGATGAGCTGTTTGTGGCTGTAGTGATGGGCGGCGTGTCTAAGCAGCAGGTCTGTGCTCTGTCTTGCCTATGGGGAGCTCGTGCTTGCTGCCCCCAGCTAAAGCAGAAACCACACCATGCTCTGCACATCTCGGCCTCCAGCACCACGAGCTAACAGATGCTTCTGAGTTCCACACGCTCAGACATTGTCACGATGGCCCCGAGTCATGGTGCTTCTCTTACCTTCGGCTTTGGATTCCCAGCCACTCGGCACGTGAACGTCACAGGCATCCCTCGAAGATCTTGTAATGTTTCAGCTTCGTCTCGAAGAAGGGCGCCGTGGCACTTTCCACAGGCACATCCCCGTACACCGCATCATCGCCGGACTCATCCACAGGAGACCTTTCCAGGCGGTACTCGATCTCACTGATGAGCCTCTGCTCACAGCTGGACACCTTGTATTCCTACAGAGACAGCGAGCCCCAGTTAGCACCCCGAGCCGAGCCTTCACCCTCTCTGGAAAAACACAGAAAAGCTGGGGTGTTATTTCAATCACAGGCTTGAAAACCACAGTCTGAGCTCAATTTGATCTCTCAGAAAACAGAATTATCTGAGCAAATGAAGCAACCTCTCTTGGAAGAGAGGTTAAAAACAACTGATCTCTTCTGTGGGTAAATGCTGATGAAGGTGGGGTGCTTCTCCCAAAGACAGCAATACATGGGGGAAGCGGCTGCAATGTACACAGAACTTTATAAATGAACAATGCTTTTTGTCTATTTAACAGCCCCATCTCATAGGGGCCCCTCTCCAATCTGCAGCTGTTAGAAACTCATTTCTTTGAAGAAAAACAGGAGTCATGCTAAAACTTAAGTTGAAAACACAAGAGCAAATCAAAAATCCATCAGCATATTGTGAGGTTTAAGGTGTTTTCTTGCTTACAAAATGCAAGTGTCAGCGTATCTTGACATACTCTCTATGTAATATTAAATAACAATATAAATTTATTTCTGAGACAGGGTCTCACCCTGGACCTCAATATGTAGCTGAGGCTGGCTACAAACTCAGTAATTCTCTTGCCTCAGTTTCTTGGATGCTGGCGTTGTAGGTACATTACCATGTTTGGGTTAAGAAATAATTTTAACTATGCCTTTTTTCTTAAAGAAGTTATTAATCTTTTTGAAAACAACTTATTGATTTGAGAAAAAGAATATAATACTATGAATAAAACTACAAACAATACACAAAATTGTTTTTGTTTTACTATGAAATTGGTTACTTTAAATATTAATACCTTTCACTTCTAGAAAGGTGCTTAACAAATGAAATTTTTCTTGGCTGAAAATTCAGTGTAGGTCACATTGTAGCAAAGATCACATGAACGGACACTGATCACAGTATTTACAACTACCACATGGGAGGAAGACAGACAGGCAGATAGGAAAGGAGGTGTTGAGGAAAGCAGGCACAGTGAGCAGGAAGGAGAAAGCAACCTTTTGACCGTCCAGAGGACGCCTTGCAGAAGTGTGAGGAGACCCAACGTCCTGCAACAGCAGAAAAACAAATGTGAAGACAGACAGGAGAAATCATCAGGTGCATTGAGGCTGCACATTTTCTTTAAATGAAACTTTTAACACAGAGAAACTTCAGATTTTAAAGGCTGGCCTATTTCTCAGTAGTCAGATGAGTTCACTTGATCCTGCTGACTGGGTTTAAAAGTTTATTTTTTAAAACTTTTATAACAGATTATGACGAGGCACAAAATGACTGTTTGATGTAACATGGGAATAAAAATAACATCTCAGGCCTTCTGTTGGCTTCTTTAGAATTATGTATTTGAAAGGTGAAAGAGATTGTTTTTTCCTAAGCACAGGTATTTTATTTTGTCCATCGTTAAGAACATTGTGGGAAATATTATTAGCTTCCTTCAAATAATAACAGTGAAGATGTGTTTTCTGTTAAAGCACAAGGCATGAAAAACAGAAAGATGTTGGAAAACTGATCATAAGTAGATAAAGGGAACAAGTATCATTTGCAGAGAGAATTATAAATCACTTAACATAATGGTGGGTGAATGGCATCTGCTCAGTCACCTGTGAACTCAACGGTGACGTCATGACTGCTTCTCTGTGACCTGCCCACCATGTCCAGACAGATTATGGGGCTGGTGGGGGTGGTGCAGTTCTTCTCCAGTAAGTTCAGAACAACTCATACCTGATTAGCGCCTTCTTCTTCTGACTCCTGGACGTTGAAGACATTTGCGCTGTCGGCACCCAGCAGACGACGGGCCATTCTCTCTTCGTAGGTCAGCCTCTGAAGGAAAGAAGTCACCAAAATGCAAAGTCAAGTGTAGGAAGGTAAGACAAGAATGGCGCTCCCTGTAACTCTTCCCTCTTCTGCTTCCAGCTGCATGCAAAGGCTTCTCCTTCCCTCCACTTCTGCCCTCCATCCTCACTTCTGGTCCTTGTGGCCTGCTCCAGCATTAGGAGATGACCAGCACTTGCAACTACCACCTGACACCGTGCAAACTGGAATGAATGCTCAAGAACAAGAAGGAGCCCACATTGGGAAGATGGGTTATCCTCGTCCTTAATGAGAAAGCAGAGGAAAAGGAAGAATGAAGAGCAGCAAGAAGTGACTTTGGCCGGCACAAGGAAGATGAACAAAGGAAAGTTTTATCCCTCAGAACCCTTCCCAGGCCCCTGTGCCATCGACGTAAATTCAAGCAAATGCCAAGAATGGCTGTGCCCAGCTGAGGTGGGGGTGAGACTCTGAGACCAGGGTCCATAATTCTCCCCAAGCCAACAGCTGCTCACTGGGAAGAAAATGGTAGTGTCGCCCCTAGCAATCAGCACCCTGAGGCCTGCGGTACCATTTGGCAGCTCTCAGCCTCCAGAAGTGTCAGGGTTTGGTTCTGTCTCTTGTGATGTTCGCCCTTGGGGGTGGAACTAATTACCTCAGACTTGTGGGTCTGGGAGGAACTTTCAGCCTTCACCTGCCTCTTTAGAAACGGGATAATTAAGAAGGCAGAATCTGAAAAGGGCACAAGCTTTATTTCAGATAAACCTCCAAAATGAATAGAGGCATAAAACACTAGTGGAAATTCTCTAATCAGGAAAATATGTTGGGTAAATTTACAGTTTCCAGTAATTGCTGATTCTAGTCCCAGCTGACACCGGGAAGTAAAACAAACCAAGTGCCAAACAGCCCAAAGTTCAAGTTATTTCAATGAATAAAGAAAGGTGTGTGTGTGTGTGTGTACGTGTGTGTGTGGGGGGGGACAAGGAGACCTAAGGAGAGTGAGTGGTGTTGCAGGACCATTATGTATTTTCCCAAGTCTATCAAAGCAAGGAAGATCAGTTTTCAAAGGGAGTTGCCCATCCTTGCTCTTCAAAGAACTCTTCCAACTGTTCTCATGAGATTGGCAGCATCAGCAATGGAAAGCCTGGGGAGGACTGCACCACTACCAGTGGGAGGACTGAGGAAGACTGCATCACTATTAGTGGGAGGATTGCACCACCATCAGTGGGAGGACTACACATTAGAGAGACCTCAGATGATCTCCTCCTTACTCTGCACAGGCAAAACGGCAATCTGGTATGTACTCCTTTGCTGGAATGCGCCTGCTGTCTTTAGGAGCCAATCTAAACTACATAGGCTTGTTTCTAAGTCACTGAACCATGTGGAAATATAAGAATCAAAAAGTAAGTAGGAGAATCTGATGCAACATTAGGACATAGCTGTTGAGAATATCTTTGTGTTAAAAAAAATCTTTGTTCTAAACCATCAGGTATGGATATCTGGGGAACTTAGACTGTTACTCATTGCTAAATAAATGTAAACAATATATACATATACAGAAGAGATGTAAAACATGTAACAGTAAACAAAAATATGCATAACATACACAAAACAAAGTTGACTAGTAGCTTAGAGAAATCTTACTTATATCCAAGAGAATCCTAATCCATATGAAATATTTAAGTAGCCAACAGTGGTAAGGAGAAAAAGCTGGAGACATGCCTTTACTTGGATAGAAAAAGTTCCCCTAAGTATTTGGCTTAGTCTTTCAAAGAACAAATCCAGGGAGCACTTCCAGACATGCACAAGACACACTTACTCCATGGAAAAAACAGTGAAGATCTTCCTACCAGTGAAATGGGAAATGATTTGGAATGTCAGTCATTCTTAGATTAAGATGCATAGTAATTAAATTAGCATTCAACATCCCTTCCATATTTCTACCTTTCCAATGGTCTGTCTTCACATTTGTCAATGTTTGACAATTTAAAAAAATTCCAGAAAACGTGACAGAGTTTTCTGTCTTAGTGTCTGAGAGGGACAGTTTATATGAAGGGGCTCTTCTCTGCTACTAAGGAGGCAAACATATATGTCATATGCATATATCATAAATACATACATACATATTGCACACATACATACATATGCACATACACACATACATCAAAAGACTCCTCTGTGTAGGTTATCTGATTAGCTATAGCTAGACTTGTTTTTTTTTTTCTGCCCTAAAAAACCTCTGATATGTTAAGAAAATAAGCAAGTCAACAAAACAAATAATGCAGAAACAATCAAGTCCGATGGAGGAAACAGCACTTTTTGCCAGATATATATATATTTACAAACCTCCAGTCTTATAATAGGGATATTCTTTGTTGTCAAATTGTAGAACAGGCATTGTCCTCCAATTACTGAATCAATATCTAGTCAGAATCAGGTAGGATAGGACTGAAGATCAACAATGCTTTCTCTATGGTACACTGGGGAGACCATAGAATACTTTAACTTCCATTCACTGCCTGTTTTCTGGTACCTCCCTTCTCCTCTCCAGCAGCCACCTATCCATAATCCTCACGGTTAATTAATTAATAATGAATCTATTTATGTGTGTGTGTGAATGTGAGAGAGAGAGAGAAAGAGAACACAGGTGTGCACGAGGTCTTACAGGGCATCTTTCACCTTGTCTGGTCTGGGGGTTGAACTAAGGTCTCTAGGTTTATGTGCACACACCTTCACTGAACCATAGTGTCAGTCCCTGTTCTTCATCATTATAACTCTTATTGCTCATTTGTTGCATTCTCCATCCTAATTTCCGTTTCCTTTTTCTTGTCTCTCCCAGTCACTAAGACTAGGAGATTCAGAAGCAGGGAAAGGACTTGGTGGGTAAGCCTTCTGAAGCCTAAGTGAACCCACAGAAGGGGTCTGTGATGTCACAGGTAGCCAAGGCTCTGAGTCCGCCCCCTCTCCCTCGGTACCGGCTGGCCGTTGTTCAGCAGGTCCTCCTTGAAGCGAAGTTTCCGTTCCAGATCTTGAATGACAGCATCCTTCGTGCCTTGGATCTCCTCATCAGAAGCTATGCGTGCAGTTCTACTGGTCTTCTTTGGAAACCCTCTGTAAGACAAGCACAAGGTAGTACCGTCAATGGGCAGGCATAGCCCAGGCCCAACATCCAAGTTTAGCCAAGGGACAGTACACTGACTAATAGACAATTCCTGTCTAATTCTTTACTTTCTCTTTTTAATATTGTATGTTTGGCCAGTATAAATAATAAATTAATAATTGTATGTTTGGCCAGTTCAAGAAACATGGAGGGGGCACTTTTCAGAGATAGTTCAGACACTTCAGTGTGCCTCAGTGGTTAGTAGGGCCAAGATCTGGGAAGCAGCTGTCCAAAGAGAGCAAGCAATGCTATTTGCTACTGGACTTACAAATCTGAGCTGATCGTGCATAGGTTTGTGATCGTGGGCAAATTTCCCACACTCTCTGATTAGATGCATGGAATAAAAAACTATCTAAAATAAAATGTAAAAATGCACGCAATACATAAAGCAACAGCAATTAGCCACTCTAAGTGAATATAGGTTGAGAATCATATATCAGAATCCTTAGAATTAAAAGTGTTTTAGATTTTGAATTATTCCCAAATACATGAGGTATCTTAGGGATGAGAACTCAGGCTAAATGTGAAAATTATTTATGTTTCATATACACAATATACATATAGCCTGAGAGAAATCTTATGCAGAATTTTCTAGTGTGCCCTCATTTTGACTGTGACCCCTCTCATGAAAGTGGGGGTGGGGTTTCCCAACTCTGCCCCCTGTGGCCTTGTGTTGACCCTTTGGATTTGGAGAATTTCAGACTGGATTTTCAGACTGGGGATTCTCCATGTGAAAGAAATTCAATTATTTTTCACCTCATTACATCCTATTTGATCAGAGGAGGGCAGTGTTGTATAAGGCCCTTTGGTGATGTTTGTACCAGAGAGCTCAGTGGGCCCTAATTTCTGGAGGTCAGGTGACTTCTCAAAACCTTTCTTTCAAAGGGTTGTAACAGTTGCCTGCACTGTGTGGGCCAAGACCACAGATGCTGCATGCTAGATAGGTATGGAATTGATTTCTGCTGGTGTCTTAAGCAAGTTGCTTCCTCTTTCCAGAAGGCAGTGATAAAATCAATGACAAAGGGACAAAGTAATACAAACCACCCATCACTAGTCCAATCAGTAAAGCTCAATTTCAAACAAGGCTTGAGATAAGAAAAAACAAGTTCCTGATAACATTTCTATTACAAACAGCCAGAAGCTTGACAGTATGCTGCAAGGGGAGTGGTTTTCAAAGCTGTGGACCAGGAGGTCAGTGTGACCCCAAGAAGTTGTTCAGCTGCAGATCTAAAGACGAGGGCCTTTGATAAACTTAGGGACGCATACATTTGTGGCCAAACTGCAAAAAATTAAAAAGAGTCATTATCTTAGAAATTCAGGGCAGTGGCTACATCTTGGGGGACAGCACTATCTGCATGCTGGAAAGGTCACATGGGGGTTGTAAATAACTAGAAATGGGTTAAGTTTAATTTCATTATTGGGCAATACACAGAAGGCATTATCTGCATCTCCTTACTGCATAGCTCATGAGAGGGTGTGTGCACGTGATAGAAGTATTGGCCTTACTGGCCGACATAGTAGAGGGCGCTGGGTTTCCCAATGCTCACTTTCCATTACTAGGAACCAAATACTCCCTGAGTAAGCAAAGAGAAGCTTCGAGAACACGCAGCCTCTTCCTCAGTGACACTGCATGCTCTGAGACCCGAACTCCCTGGCTTCCCCGCTGCCATTGTTTCCCGTGGACAATGTTCCCTTGATCCCCTGTTGACTTTCCTGATTTTGTTAGGGGTTTCCTAATCTCAATGTGCTTACTCAGGGAGGGGATCTCCCACCCCCATTCAGGGGTCACAAGTCTGAGCCAATATAACTGTTTTTAATCCCCCAGATAGTGACTAATGGAGGCCAAAGGTAGGTGGCATCCCCTGCTAGTGAGGGGGGGCTCCTGGGGGAAGGGCTGAGAAGGTTCAGTACTCCAGTTAAAAATCTCCCACTTCTCAAAGGAGACAAAGAGGAAGAAATGTCTCTCTTCTTTCACTTGACAACCACTGTTGGAAATGCACCGTCAAAGGCTGCTGGACTTACCCCATGATCATATGGCATGGACCTACCCCATGACCCAGGTGACAGATTGCTAGGGTCCATGTTTGGGGTCCCCTGTGTTAAGGTACCATGGAAATGCCTTACCTCAGACTTGACCTGTTAAGTCTGTGTACTGAATCCATTTGTGGTTGAGTTTTCTTAGTGAGAAGACTATAGAAGACTAGCTACAGTGAGAAATACCCTAACTGACAGAGCCTGCATTTTTCGTTGTGTTCTGTTCTGTCGTTTGCCTCTGCCAACTGGAGCTGGACACTAAAGAAACAAGGAAATACTGTGACATCCTAAAATGCCAATCAAACTCTAACTTGTATTGATCTTGAAATCTTGAACCTGAGATATGTGGGTAGCAAGAGCCATGGGAACGATGCTTTATAACTCAATTTTTAGGACCACATGGTCATTTAACAAAAAATGCCCACAGTTTGCTGGCTTTCCTTCAGCTTCGTGTGTCCTTAGAAAGATGTCCCTAGGTCTGCCCTGCTAGCGATGGACCATGTTTGTGGTCTTCACAGCATCTATGCCACAGAACATGTGTCCTTACAAGGACTTTCTCACACCAGGCTGTTTGGTTAACCAGTGTTTGTGAATGGATATGCAGATTTTCTGCAGTGAGCTGAAAGATGTTCCCTCTTAGGCAGGTTGTGCCACAGCCAACTGAAGTCAGAAGACACGTTAAAAGCCAGGCTGAGGATAAGCAATTTTGAAGAAAGTTTTTTTGTGCGGTCATTGCGCACAGCATTATAACTAGAAGGAGAAGAGTTGTGCTCTGCAGTTATCTGAAACCCAGAAGTGACGACAACCAGGTCTGCATGAGCAGCTGTTACTCCTCCGGAGCACACAGGACTTGCTCACCCATGAGACATGCAGCTGTGATGAAGGACAGTGTCTGCAGGCAAAGCACACGAGCCGCGTTCTCAGCATGGACGAGAAGCAAGGGTGAAGATGGAGGGCAGCACAGGGCATCTGACTGGGAAACGAGAACTGATGTCTGCAGGCAGCCACAGCTGTCCTGGAGAAGTCTGTTTGCCTGTCTATTTGCCCAGTGTGAATCTGTGGCTTGGAAAAGTATTTTCCAGTATCCTTGACTCTTCCAGAAGGAGCTAGAACAATTGCTCTGGGACACCTCCTGGAGGAGCCACTTATCTCATCATTTTATCATTTCTAAGAGCTTAATCTTTGACCCATTCTATAGCTCCTTTAGCAAGTCAATTCTTTAAACAACAAGATAAGTGCTCTGCAGCTGGGTATGGGTCAGGTCCAAATCTCAGCACTCAAAAGCCTGAGTCAGGTTGCCAATTCTAGTCCAGTCTGGGCTAAATAATCAGATTCTATCACAACAACAAACAAGATTAACAGCATTTAAGGACATTTACACAAATTCTTTTCCTCCTAGTTTTAGGACATTTTTTTTTGCTTGTAGTGTCTTGTTTTCTTTGTTCCGGACAATGACCACTGTAGTAAGTAAGATTCAGTCAATTAAAAGATCTTTTTAAAAATTCAATTTCACGAACAGCTATTGAACATCAACTAGCAAGACACCCTCTGCTAAATTTAGAAAAGACATTGTGAATTCTGTGTAGACATTCTATTTATTAAAAAAAAGAAAGTAAAAAGCTTTGTCACTATAGCCTTACCACATCTTACATGAGACTACAGAGACAACCAAATCCTAAGTAGGAGTGTCCGTCATTATAAAAGGTTAGTTAATAATCAAGGTGGAGAGCAGGTTAGGGAACAAACTATGCGGTATTTATTCTAGTAAAGGAGGAGAGAAGACTGCTGGCTGAGTGACTGCAGAGGACTCTTTACAAGTAGTGGGAGCCAAGACAGATATTGAAAGATGTCTCAGCAGACAGACAGACTTTCTGGTGCCACAAAGGAGCCTGGAGGCCATGGACGATGTGCTTCTGCCTCCTTCTCTGTAACATGCCAAACAAATGTAGATGTTATCAGGATGGACCTCACCGGAGTCCTGGGAGCACCACGTGAACTAGCGAAGCACTCAGAGTACCGGACATAGTAAGAGAGGCCGACCCCCAAACCTCAAGCCAAAAAGTAAATCACAGAGATGAGATGGGCCAAGGATGCATGAAGAGCAAGGCTTACAAAGATGCTGTGAATTCATCACCATTCATTGCTTCCCAAGTAAAGTAGTTAGTTACACGTTATCGAGTCAGGTGACTTCACTGACTGCCTTTTCAGTTGTGCAGTGCCTCAATACTGAGGAAAAGCATGATGTGAAACTTACAAAAACTGTTTCGATGGCTAAGACACAGGGAGGAAAACAGGGAGGTAGGAAGTACTGCATAGGGATGGGCATATCTGGATGGCTGGACGCGCACAGTCAGTCTCATCTCTAAGGGGGTGGCGCCACAGCCCAGGCAGAAGAGGACAGGAAGCTGCAAGCTGGGTAAAGACCCTAGGGAGAGGTTGTGCACAGGCCCTGCGGCCCAGAACAAGCCCAGCAGTGTGAAGATTGGGTCACTGGGAACCTTGAGGAAAGAGGATTCGTCATCTCTCACACATACTCTAATTTGGAACCACTTTGTTTTTAGATTGAGCATCTCTCTGGAGTCATATACTTTAGAAGCTATTTTAGAAAAGTCCATTAACAAGTGCAGGAAGGGTTCAGGGATGGCATGCATGGCTGGTTGTTGGGTGTCAGACCAGAGCTTACAGGAGCTTAAAGGAGATGCAAGGAAAAACTAACAGTAAGTGTAATGTAACAAGGTCTGTACCTGCTTTGGAGGCATGAACAGGCAGCTCATTAGGAAATAAGTATCTGCTGATAGAGGGACGTTCCCTCTCATGATGGTTCAGACACTTTTAAAAAAGTGCTTATTCAAAATAAATTGTACCCAGACTAGAACTCTTCCCATGAATCCATACTCAGAGGCAAACCTTAACTAGTAAACAACTTGGAACAGGCTCCGAACTACACTAGATCAAAGACCATTACTGAGCTGTTTACACCGGCTCTGACAGTAAGTCAACTTGCCATTTGTAAGTAACACTCATGTGGTCGGGATATTCCTTTGGTGACCTCCTCCTTCAGGTTTGTTCCATCAGTATATGTCATCAGTATATGTCACAGGTACGACACTGGCTCAGAGTTCACGTGCTGCTCTCTTAGCCACTCGGGACGCCTATTCTCCTGAACTTCAGTGGCCTAGTCTCCTGAACTTCAGTGGAATCTGCAGGTAACTCCCCACCATTTATTGCAGAATGAGTAAATTCATGACCATGTTGGCAAATAAGAATCCTTTCTATATTCATGAAGCACCCATTCATGAACAGATAAAAGAGCCCCAGATGCAGTTTTGGTTTACCAACTCATTGTTTTTACTTCATTCATTCATTCATTTTGTGTGTGTGTGTGTGTGTGTGTGTGTGTGTGTGTGTGTGCGTGCGCGCATGCATCAGAGGGCACATGTATCCCTGTGGAGGACCAAAGGTGACTTTGAGAATCATCCTGGATTGTTTCTATCTCCTTGCTTTGCTCTGCGATTTCCAGACTTAGCCCACCAGGGCCGGATATGACAGCTGCAGCCATTTCTGCCTGGCTTTTTTTTTTTTTTTTTTTTTTAAATGTGGGACCTAGGATCCAAACTCAGGATCTTCTGCTTAACCCCTGAGCCAAAGTAAAAAACAAACTAAAGTAGCTAAAATAAAAAACAAACAAACCAAACCCTGCAAAGTCTTGTTTACAGGAACAGAGAAAACTTTAGTATAAACCCTCTTCCCATCATCTTTTGTGGAGACTGGAAGAGGTGCGCAAGGTCTCATTTCATCCGACTGACTCAGCAAAGCGCTGAGGTGATTTCAGCTCTAAGACTCATCACCTGAACAGACTAGAGGCTGCTGGGAAATGCTGATCCGGCCAGGATGCGACTGTCTGTGGAATCTAAGATAATCCTCCTGGACAACGGCCAGCCTGGGTCACATAGGACTATGCCTTAATAAGAGGAGAGAGAGGGAGGAGGGAGAGAAGAGGGAAGGGTGGGAGAAATCCTGAAGCTGAGATGTAAGATTTTGCTAAAACAAGACAGGTGTGGCCATTTGTAATCAATGTACTGCTAGCACTTGACAGGCTCTGACTATACTTTGGGAGTCGATATCCAAGGATGCCAATTAGTCATAGCAGCCCTGAGAAGGATACTCAATCTTTGGCAAATTCCTTGGGCTTGCTTGCTTCATTGTGTGTGTGAGTGTGCACACGCATGCCATAACACAGCATTTTCATCTTGCGTCCCTACTGTGCGAAGCCAGAGCAGCTGCCCTTGGAGCTCCTGGAGACTCTCCTGTCTGCACTTCCCATTCCCACAGGCACAGTGGGATTACAGATGTTTTACACGACCGGCTTTCTACGTGATCTCTGGGGAATCTGAGCTCAGGCCCTTGGGCTGGTGCTGCAAGCGCTGTACTCACTGCGAAGCCCTATTTGTACTTTTGGCGCAAGATGAAGATCAACATTGTTTGTTTTCATAACTCGGAACGCAAATGACAGATCCCACACTATGCCAGAGGAGTAAGTGTTTCAGAAGACCCAAAACAGTACCAAAACAGAAGAATGAATTCTTCAAGTTCGCATGGTTGAGCAATGGCAAAATTCCCTCGAGACAAGAGAGCAACCATAGCATAATGACTTATCTGGCTGACACAGAACCATTGAATCTGAAGCCCAGTGTGGCCACTTATCCTGGGTGTCATGATGCTTAATGATTATGTGGCATAATTTTCCACAGCTGCAAATCAGCATGGCTTCTCTGTGGATTTTTTTTTTTAATGCTGGGAATTACTGGACTCTTCTGTGATGACAGTTATATTTGGCTCCAAAAAAGTAGCTGGGATGGAAGGTGGTAAGTAAGAAGCAGGAGGTCCTGTTACATGACATGACATAACTGGAATATTCTTAGGAATATTCTCCTAAGAATGGGCCCTGTTTCTACTTACAATGAATGATTAAGGTCCTGAGTCTGCAGTGAATTTGAAAGACCACTCTGATCAAATTCTAAATGAGAAGCACCAGGACAGATTATGTATATGGTACTTCTTGTCTTGGGAAGCAAGATTGGGCACTATTTGGGCACTAGAATTGCCTGCGCTCTCCCTCTCTGAAGCTCATAGCTTCCATTAGAGCAGGACAATGCTTCATTCTCTACTATCAGAATAGTCTTGCACAGAAAAGTTGGAGAAAAGCTTGCCCTCGGGCAAGTTCACTGATGAAATTCCAATAGAAACCCTTGATCCCCTTATTCCTATACAGAATCCACATTCATTTGCATATTCGTGCAATTGACACATTATGTCTAGGCTATTTCCAATGAGGATTTGAGAAAGAGCCGGATTTCAAACATAAAATTTATGGAATTACATTTAGAAAGCGCCCAATAGAACAAACCATCCATGGCTTTCCATGGCTAGGCTCAACCTAGTTCAGGTATGTTGTATTCCTCTTAAATATGGGTTAGCATACCCCAGCAGTGGAAAATTTTAGCTAAGAAAGAAGTTCTACCTTCTCAGTCTTATTCCTTAGCAGGATGCCTGTCTTTTCTGTGTGAACCACTCTAGATGCCTGGCAAACCCTGTCCCACTCCAGTAGGAGGAGCTAAGGTCTGGGTACCGATTGGCCCACCTTGACGCTTAGTGGCTTTGACATCTGCAAGGAAGTAAGAGCCGGACTCACTTATTCTCCGACAAATCTTGCCAACACCTGCATGACATTTCAAGTGAAGAGCTTATGTACTTCTGGATATCTTATTCATCTTTAGAGGTTTTCCTACTTTGAAGAGTCTTAGGGTTGTCACCAGTGGTTAGGAGAGCGAGCTATTACACGATGTGCAAAGGACCGTCGGGAAGAGGTGCATGGTCTGTGGAGTCATATCATCAATGATGCCCAGGGGCTGAGGGGCCGCTAGCACTTCCCATTTGATTGCATTGGCCCCTTTTTATTTACTTCGGAATATTAGGACATTTGTGCTTTCTCCCCTGAAATACATGACCGCTCCATTTAGCTAGTGAACTGTTTGTTAACTGGGTTTAGCTTTCCTACAAACACCAGGCGTATTCTTAATCCGACCCCATCTGCTGTTAACACTGGACTAGGGGGTCTTCTGGAGAGAGCTATGGGTTCCATCTCCGTTTGGGCAAATTATTTAGCGAAACCCTCAGTTGCGCAAGTAGGAGGGCCACCTGCGTCATCATGGGGGGCTGATGATCAGCGACTCTGGTGGGCATGGTACAGCGGGCCTCTGGGGAGACAGCTGGCGAGACCTGCTGCCCAGGCAAGGGGAAGTGGGCGGGCTCGGGCTGGGGTGGGGTGGGCACAGGGGCGCGCGCTGCTTTCACTCACACGGGGGTGACGCCCTTGGGCAGCCCCAGGGCGTTGACGGCAACGGGCGGCGGCTGCGAGGGCAGCAGGGCGCTGAGGAAGGCGGCGGGTGTCTGGCCGGAGCCGAAGCGCGCGGCGGCGGGCGAGCAGGAGGCCGAGCTGGGGAGCGGCGGCGGCGGCGGCGGCAGCGGGAACACGTCGGGCACCGGGAAGGCCGCGCCGGGGCTGAAGACGGGCGGTGGCGGCGGCGGGGGCGACGGCGAGGACGGGCCCCACGGGGCGTCGGGCTCGGCGGCGAAGGGCGGCCCGGGCGCGCGGCCGAACGGCTTGGGCGTCGGGGAGAGGGGCGACGGCAGGCTGGACGAGCTGGGGCTGGAGGCCGGGGTGCCCAGGCCGGACGCGGGGCCCAGGTTCTGCGCCGCGATGAACTGCTTGGGGCGCGCGTAGTTGAAGGAGCCGGAGGACTGCATGGCGGCGGCGGCGTGGGCGCGGGAGGCCAGCGCGCTCATGGGCTCCGCGGGCGCGGGCGACGCGCAGGCCTCGAGCTCCTGGAAGGCTGGCGGCGGCGGGAAGGGCGGCGACGGCGGGGCGCCGAGGGGCGCGGGGGGCCAGGCACCGGCCTCGCGCTCCAGGCGCACCTGGTTCTGGAGCTGCTGGAGCTTCAGGGGGTCCCTGGAGACACAGAGAGAAGGGACATGGTCAGACCCTCGCTGGCAGGGGCGAGCCTCAGGGGTGATGAGCCTGGAACCCGAGGGGCCGGGAGCAGGACGCCGCTCCAGTGGCCACCGGGAGGGTGGAGAGGGACCCCGACACGTGCTGGCCCTGTTAATTCTGGGGCCAGGCGGGGAAATAGACTACGCGGGACGGGGAAGGTCAGTGTCCGGCTTAAGCTGTGCAGAACAGGAGCCGAACACGAGGAACCGCTGTCCAATTTCCAAGAGCCACAGAACAGAATCAAAACCGAGAACCAAGCTTTTGACACGGCCTCCTAGCCTCACCTCATCGTGCCATATTTGGATGTACATTTTATTTATATATATTGCTTCCTTCGCTGCTGTCAAGTCTGAAGTCAGTATGTGCAACGGGCTAAATATTTCTTTTAAAATGTATTTTATGCCAATGAGTGGTGGCACAGGCCTGCAATCGCTGCAGAAGAAGGCCGAGCGCTGATTCAGGCAGCTGCAGGGTAGCCTGGATTTCCCGGTGACACTGTGCCTCAAGCAAAACAAGTCATTGCAGCACGAGGGAGGAGGAGGCAGGAGGTCAAGAATTCTAGGTCATCCTTAGCTGCACAGTGAGTTCCAAGGCCAGCTTGGCTATGGGGACCAGCTTAAAAAAAATAAACTTTCATTCTGTGCATTTGCTATCTAAAGCACTCTTTAATGTTAACTTTGATATGCCAATTATTTATGCAAACTTCAATACAGACTGATACTGTTAGTGTAGTGCAAACATGGAAATACATGACAAATGTTTTTAACATGAAAGTGTCCAATAAGCAGTAAATTATTAAATTATCATTCCTCAAATGTTTTCCATTTAGAAGGATTTGGCTTTTAATTTTTGAAATAAAAGAAGCCAGCCAAGTGTTACATTTTTATTTAAGCTTTTTTATTTAGCTAAATTGCATGTGTGCCAGGTAAACATAAAGGCTAATAATGGTTGTCAATCAACAGAAAGTGGCCCTACAGCAAGCAGATTAAACAGGCACGAAATTCTATGGCAGGCGAAGTTTCACAAAGGACTTTAAGCATTATAAAAAGCAAAAGCTTTTAAAGCTTTTGATCTCCAGATAGCTGATCTTCAAAAATGAATCTTTCTCAAACTCAGAGCAATCAAAGGACTTGAAGCTGCAGAGAGTAGTGAAGAGAAACTTTAGGTTCCTAGCAAACATCTTCAGATGTAGGAATGGTCGCAGTCCTAGCCTGTTCCCTGCATCTTTAATTCTCTTTGATAATTATCAAGTAAATGACTACACATGAAAAGGCAAAAGAAATACCATCTTGAGAAGTGAGAGGAACAAAGAGAAGATGGTTTTAAGTTCTTAATCTGTGCCATGCAGCAAATATACTTAACAATAACACAGGACTTTGTGGAGTCCCGCTGACTGGAATCTGCACATTTTAAAGGCAGCTGTGTCACTGTTGAGACTGACCACTGTGTTGAAGTTCCAGATGTCTGTGTGGTTTGGTACACTGGCCTAGGAATAGAGCTCATTGCAGCCACCCACCAGCTCTAAAATCCGCTCTCAGGCCGTCTCACCCAGAATTCACGACGCTCCTTCCTCAAAGCTACTTCTTGTCACTTCCTAGTTATGGCAAATGCATCCTTTTCCTGGAATCCTTTGCACACTCTCCAGCTGACACTGCACCTGGGTTGGAAGTCATGAGGGCGGCTCCCCTCACACAGGCTCTGGGCCCTCCTGCTTTGCCAACCTTACTCATCACAATGGCCGGAGAGCAGCAGCTGTGCGGAAAGGTATTTTAAGCATGGCCTGAGTCAGCAAATAGCCTCCTAATGTGGTTCTGCCGAAGCTGTCCCTGATACTCGTGTCTCAAGCCTTCAATCCCAGATGGGACTCCAGAATGCTCCAGGATGAGGGTGCAGCTTCCATGAAGGTACTGGTTTTGACTCTTCTTGGGATCAACTTTCTCCTACAAGCAAGAGTTTAATCCCCAGATGCCCAAAAGGTAGAAGAAGAAAGAGAATTAACTTCTGAAAGTTGTTCTCTGACCTCCACCTGTGCGCTATAGCATATATATTAAATCTCTCTGAAATAAATAGATACAAAAAGATAAAAAGGCAAAGGAGCCAGACAGTTAACATTGTAACCTTTTGAAATTACTTTAAAATTGTTCTTCATAAAAAAAAAATACAATCACTTCTCAGGTTCACCTACTTTTTTCCCCCTGATTTGCCTTCTCCAAAAATAAAGCTGAGCTGAACCTCTGGAAAATGTTGTGTAAAGGAAGAAAGCTTAGCTCAAGAGTTCTAAATAGCCTTGGTCAAAAAGTACATTTCTAGTGTCAGACTGCTTAAATCTTAAATTGGACAGAACTAAGCCATTGAACTCTCTCTCCCCAACTTCTTTTTTTCCTCCTCTTCTCACCACACCCTCAATTCAAAACATCTAAGAAATTCCCCAGTCTTGATGCACTTTCAATTCTAAAAGTGTCAATACTCCATGAAATAAAGCCACCTGAGTTTCTGTTGTTGCTCACATACAATGGGCAAGAGGCGTAAAGCAACTTGCTTGATGTAACAGAGCCAGGTCAGAGTCCGAGTCCGTCCTCCGCTTCTTTCTTCTACACCTCACATGTCCCCATAAAAGACCTCTGCCCTTCAATTATGTTTTAAACAAACAAAACCTGGGGTGGAATATCCTAAGGATATTGTCACTATGTTAGTTCCCAGCAAGAACCCATCCAAGCCCATCAGCTTCTGACAGTCTAGGTTGCTTGACATGAAAGGCTGTCTATGACCCTCTCTCCAAAACGCTCATAACATCAGCAACAAGAAGACTCACTGAAAAATGTGCTATTACTACATATCAGTTCTCTGGAGAATTGAAGCCCATGACTCAAAACAAATGATGAGAAAAGCACATTCTGGAAAACAACTTTTCATAGAAATTGGAAATTCCCAGTCTGTCTCTTGGGAGAAGGTCTGGGTTGTGAGAAGTAAATCGGTCCCCGGGCTCAAGGTCGTCTGTGATTTAAGAATATTCTATTTTCTTTTACATTTGATTGAGTAACCTGAAGCTACGTACGATGCAGAGGTGACACCCAGCACTCCCTGAGCCCCCGGGTTCCTGTAGTCCTGATCTTCACAAGAACGTTGAAGGCAAGGACTAGGACCTTCAGCATCCTCACGGCACCCAAGCCGTGACTCCTCACTGCCAAGATGGTCGGTGCGCATTTCTGATGCAACCGTTGGCGGCTCCGGGCTCAGCGGGCATATTCGCTGGCATCGCCCTACATCAGGAGGAGGGCCTCGTGCAGGACACAGAACTTCTAAGATTTCCAAGTGAACAGATTTGTAAATTGGGGAACAAGTGCCTGCATGTTCCCACCATCCCTGGAGAGACTACCTTTTGCATCCTTTGGGTGAGAAATGTCAATAATTAATTTGGGGAATTAATACATAGATGTATCACATTGATAGATGCAGCACAAAACTCCCAACAGACTCTATTCAGGCAGAAGTGGTTAAATTCCATTTGTAACTGTGCCAGTGCTCTACCTCATTTTCATTCAGCTGAATGTGGTAAAAAGCTACATGAAGGCTCACATATGGCAACTTGGTTAGCTTAGCCCTGTTTTATTCTTCTTAATACTTTATTTATGTATTTCATGGGGAGGGGGTAGTACGATGCCATGGTGCATGGGTAAAGGTCAAAAGACAACTTCCAGAAGTTTCTCCACAATGTGGACTTGTAGGCCTTGAACTCAGATCTCCAGGCCTGCCCCCATAATAGAATTTTGTAAGAGGGCACCTTTACCCAATGTGTCCTCATGCCAGCGCAGGACTGCCTTCTTATGTATAGCCCATTGTTAAAAATATAAAGGTCACAATCCTGAGCATAATTATTTGCACAATAAATGTATGTCTCTGATGAGGCAAGCACAGCGAATAGCTTAGGAACTTGAAACTACCAAATGGTCTAAATCCATCCTCTCACACACGTTTCTTGCAATGCACTTGGCAGCCTAGGTCGCTTGCTTACCTGCCCATGTTACACCTACACACCTTGTACCTGTGGATCTGGGACCCCTATCTGCATCAGGCTTCCATACACCCCTCTCTCAGCAAGGAATAGATGGTAGAGTCAACCATTTATAGGGCCCATCTGGCCTAAACTGATTTTTTTTTATTATTAAAAATTTAATTATACATTTTAAAATTTTTTAACAGTTCCCTCCCTCCCCCCTCCTCCCCCTCCCCTTCCCCCAGTGCCTCCCCCCCAATTCCCAGAGAGTCCTTTATTGTGTACGCCTAACTCTTCACTGGGTCCTCCTCTCCGATGACATATAAGGACCCAGTGGCATTTCCATAAGCCCTTTCTCTTGTTCCCCTTAAGCATAAGATCACTACTATGGCTGTCAATCGCTTGCCTCCAGGGATCTTGGTGCCCTTAACAGATGCTAGACTTTATGAGGGCAACAGTGCGCTGGACATTGCGCAGGGCATGCAAAGTCCCATTATGATTGCTTTGGCCCCAACTATTGTTGAGAATCTTGCAAATCGTTGCTCCTCCCATCCTTTTGCTCTTACAATCTTACCGCCCCCTCTTCCGCAAATGTCCCTGAGCTCCAGGATGGGGAGAGATTAGGCTGGCCTAGTTCTATGTGATTGATATAGAGTCTCTGAAGTTCTGGATTGTGGTTTGTTGATTTTCTTTTGCAGTTTTGCTGCTCCTGCAATTCCCTTCACTCCATTCTGCTGGGCACTGTATGTCACCCCCTGGCCAGAGACAAAAAGCTGTTAAACTGGAGTCTTGTTGTAATAGCACATTCAAGGGTAGATGTAATAAGAGTAGGAAACCTCACTGAGGGAGGGGTCCATCACCCATTTGCAAAATGATTACTTTTTATCTGCTAGACTATATGCCCTCCCCTTCTGGTGAGATCAGGAAAGAACGTCTGTGAACTTAACCAGGTTTCTCATTACTTACTTGCAGACCTTGATGGAGGCCTATTTTCTCTGCTGTAACATGGTCCCCTCTCTCCTTGTTTCTGGTGTGGCCCTCCTAACCCATCTCTCTTGTTCATAATCCTTGCAATTACTGTGTTACATAGGTTTACTTTTGAGTGTCTCAATGTGGGCTGGGTGAGTTTGGTACTAGGAGCCACCTATTAGGGAGTACATACGGCGCTTAATTTTCTGGGCTTGGGATACTTCACTTAATATAATTGTTTCTAATGACATCCATTTCCCAGCAAATTCCAGTAATTCATCATTTTTGATGGCTGAGTAGTACTCCATTGTATAGATGTACCACTGTTTCCTTATCCACTCGTCAACTGTTGGACATTTAGGCTGATTCCATGACTTTGCTATTGTAAACAATGCTGCTATGAACATGGTCGAGCTTGTGCTATCGAGGCGAACCTCTGCTGCATGGGGGGTTATTCCCAAAAGTGGGATAGCAGGGTCATATGGCATTTCAATCTTTAATTTCTTTAAGAATCTCCACACGGCTCGCCAGAGTGGCTGTATGAGCCTGCATTCCCACCAACAATGTAGGAGAGTTCCCCTCTCTCCACATCTTCTCCAGCATTTGTCGTTGTTTGTATTGTGGATTTTTGCCATCCTGACCGGGGTGAGATGATATCTCAGGGAAGTTTTGATTTGCATTTCCCTGATGGCGAAGGAAGTGGAGCATTTTTTAAGATAATTGTTAGACATTTTAATTTCATCCCTGGTAAAGTTTCTTTGAAGTTCCAGGGCCCATTTTTTAATTGGGCCAGTGTTTTCCTTGGAGTTTAATTTTCTAAGTTCTTTGTGCACTCTGGACAGTAGAGCTCTGTCAGATATGTGGTTAGTGAAGATTTTCTCCCATTCTGTGGGTTGCCTTTGAGCTCGTGTGACAATCTCTTTATCTGAACAGAAGCTCTTTAATTTCACAAGATCCCAACTGTTGAGAGTTGGTAGCTGTGCCATTGGATGTCTGTTTAGGAAGTGTTTGGCCTAAACTGATTTTGAGTGCATTCACATTAGGGCAAACTGTGTCTTTCAAGTGAACTTTTAAGGAATATTTCCTATTTACCGTCTTATGCCTAGCCACAGCTGGGTGTGTATATGATTAAAATTGGATGCATTGTGGAAAGGTACATGCACTGTGGAAAAATGAGCTAACCTCTCAATCAAAATATGGAACCATGTTACAGCAACCAGCGCTTCCTTCCTTTCCACCACATAAAAAGGGACCCTAGACAACAGCCCAGGCTCGCAAGTCTCTTCACTCACCTGGGCCACCTGCTGTCTTATCATGCCTTTACCACCATTGTTCCGAATAAAAGCTTTCCTCACTACTTTTGCAGAATGGGCTTTTTTCCAAGAGAACATGGACAACACTCGGCCCAGCCCATTGGTAAATATCATGAAGTATCACAACTTATTTGTATGAAATGTCATGCTGAAGTCCACTAGTGTGTTTGTTAAAATACTAATTTTAAAAGCAGAAAAATGATGTAAGCCAAATGAAGACACACTGCACTGGGCTTAAGGGACCTCAGTCCACAAAAACAACTGTGAATTCAAATACAATCCCCTAGGATTTGGGGAAGTGAGAATAAAGGTATAGATTTTCTACAAAGTACCACATACAAGAAGAGAATGCTAAGTCAAGTTAAAAGTGATCATCTCTTGGGAATGCGTATGCGTGTATTTTTCACATATTGGAACATGACATAGGTTACCGCATTCTTTGAACTTTAATTCACTCTGAGCCTTTTGTAAGTTGTGTTGACTCTAGGCAGAGTCAGAGCCGAATGCAATTAATTACACAGGAGGGTTCAAGGGAGAAGTGAACTGAGCAAGCTCAGTGCATGACTAGAGTCACTTTTTCGGAGATTTGTCCTTTGCACTTAGAATCAGGACGGTGTCTGGCTCCGCTACAGAACGACAGTAGTCTTTATATCTCAATTCATAAAGCTGATCTGTGTTTGAAGTCATTCCATGTACCATGAGAAAGAGAGAAGGGGCGATTGCTGACCAGCTCCTAATCCTCCTGGGAACCTCTGTGGAAATCAAAGGCGGTCAGTGTTTGTTGTGTGGTATGAGAAATAAGGGTGAGAGGTTGGCGGCTGCGGTTGTACTGGGGGTCAGAACTCATGTGGACTATTCCTCAGAAGCTACATCCTGAAGCTAGCCCGGGGGGCAGGGGATTCTCTTCCAGGGGGCGGGTGTGTGCACATCCAAGTCTCTGCTGGGAAAGCGGTCAGCTGGGCCGTGCGAGGGCTCATGGACGAGCTCCAAGGCATTTACAGCCCCACCAAGTAAGAAATCAGGGTCTGACACAAACCGTATGTGATACGGGACGGGTTTTGATGATGTCTGCAGTCTCGGGGTGCCGGTTGCAGGAAACCACGTGGAACAATGGTGTCCGGCCTCTTCAGGGGAGGATTGCAAGGTCAGTTCTGAAACTACTCCGTCAGCATCACAGTGAAATGTCTTACATGATTTTATGTCCACGACTTCAAAGCCAGAGAAAACAGCAGGAAGATATTAGCTGCTGATTCTTATAAAATGATGTTAATGTAGGGGACTTTAAAGGAATATGAACTGTTCCCAATTGGAAATACATGGCATTAACTCATAACATAGGCAAAGAATATTTTTGAAGAAAAGTTTGTTTTCTAACTTTTTTTGGTCAATGCCAGAGGCAAAAAAAATCAGTGATCTCAGGTTCTAATTGAAATACCAAAGAAAAGTCCACGAGAGACAGCTGTTGAGCTTCATTTCAGGGGCTTGAAGCTTCTTTGAGATTTTTGAAGAATTGGGGGAGAAGAAGATGGGTAAGGAATTAGCTTGCCATCCACAGAGAAGTCCTATGCCAGTGACAAGGGTTCAGATGGTTGACATTTCTCAAATGTTCCATCAATGCAGAGGCTTCTGCCAACTCCCAGCCACTTCTGCTTTGCTGATGCTCGCTAAGTCGACAAGATCTGCAACAGGTACGTGCATTCAGTGTTTGTGAGAATGAATTATGTGCCAAAGGGCCACATCTGTCAGGACAAATAATCACTACTTGCTGCTCACCAAGCATTTTCACAAAACAACATTTTCTCTCGTCTGTGCCCCTCAAAAACATCTTTTTTGTAGTGCCTCTGTCTGCTCGCAGGTAAACTATAAAAGTAATATTTGCTGAATCTCATTAAGATCTCCAGGTTTACAGCTCCATTCAGCTTCCTGTGGTCAGCAACACACGGCTTCACTTTTCCTTGTAATCTTAGTGATCTTAGTGATAAAGCCACTACAGTGTAAGTTTTTTACAAGTAAGAATGAGGAATCAGCAGAATAGAGAAATGTTCAAGCCCTTTAACTCCAGCTCTGCCCAGGAGCATTTATGATTTTGGACAATTCACTTACCCTTACTGGGCCTTTTTGTTTTCAATTTAAGTGGAGATTTAAAAACATTCTATTTTTAAATTTATTTTGAGAAAGATAGAGAGAACCCATGTACTCCGCCACAAATCAGTTTTCTCCTTTCACCACTGTGGGCTTCTGGGGATCAAATTTAGGTTGCTAGGTTTGTAAGCAGGTACTTTATCTATTGAGTGATCTCTGTGGCCCTAAAGTGGAGATTTATCATGCATGTGACATCCTAATACAGTTTTAGATTTTATGACCTACCCTCTTTAGTCCTTTAAGATTTTAACACTATAAAGAAACTAATTTTAAGGGAACTAGTAAGCAGCTACATCAGTCCAAGTATGCCATTTGTATGAGCTGTATGCACACACACACACACACACACACACACACACACCCTGGTTCTTTCCAGGCTGTCTATATCTGGGTCTCTATTGAAGGGCACCAGGAGTATTCAGCCTTCTGACACAGCAACATGAGGTCCTGGATGAGATGTCACCTGCATTATAATTACCACCCATGGACCTTTCATTATGCTCCCGGCTACACAGACCCTGCCTTGTCCTCTCTAACCTCCAACATGAACTTTAATTCTGATATGCAATTTTGTTAGCTACTTCCATAATACATGCACCTCTGGCTTCAGACTCAGCATATAGGAAATAGCCTCTCACCCTAATCTAATTTCTCCCTCTAACAATAATCTGATATTCAGAACTCCCACTTTAGTGCCAAACAGTCTTAATGACTTCATGTTCCATCACTGCTCTGTCTTCACTTTTTTCTTTGCCGAAATTAGTCTCAGTGTCTCTTGAACCTATCCTGGGCTTTTCTTCCTCTTGGCCTTTTCTCATGCAACGCTGTCTTTGGGGGAAGCCCATCCCTGCCCATTTCTCTCCATCCCTGACAAGGCCTTTATTCTTCAGTGCCCACTTCAATGCCCATTTCTTCTCGCAGCCCTCCTTAATACCACAGTGTGGCTCTCTCCCTCCTGCTAGCTACGCCATGAAGCCAGTCTGTCATTGGTGAGGGTGGGGGTGACAGTGATACCTTAGCCCACCAGCCAGATCTCAAGACCAGGCTTGTGTCTCCTTTATCATCTCAGTGTTTTTACACGTATATGCCACCAAATCCCTGTGAGGAGACTGCCAGCCATCCTTTGATAGGAACATAGGAAAAGGAAACACGTCTTGTAATGGGACAGTTAGATATTTAGATTAATGAAATACACATGCAAGTATGAATATCAATACTCTTACCGTGACAATACTTAGATTTTCTTTTTTGGCTCTGTAGTGTCCAAAATAAGAAACTCCCTCCCCATCCAGAGAGTATGAACCTGGCAACCGAATTCCTAATTTGGCTTCTGCAGCCACTCTGTCGTGTTCCAGGCAGTGGGAGGCTGTACCAGTGCCCATTTTCCATTTTATTTGGTTATCAGTCAAAAACGCATCTAGTTGGTGTTTGCTTTGAGAAGTGCCACAGGGAGGTTTTCAGTGTGTGCTGAGAACGTCAGTCATCTCCCGAGATTCTTTGCCTTGATAGGGTCTGTTCACCCATCACTGGGCTGTCTTAGTCACATTCCCTGACACAGACGGAATCATGAAATAACACAGTTGGTCCCTGAACAGAGAGAGGACCGGGTTCCCCTGGGTTGCCAGTGCGCAGCAGATCAGAAAGACACAGCAGAGAGCTGCTAACCTGTGATTCCTGTGGCCTGAACGTGGAGTCCTGATGTCTTGCTGGGGATATCACACTGGGGTCTGCACGTGTTTTTACTGTGGAAGAGCTGCTGAAGGTTGATGTCAAATTACGAGAAGGACTGTGTAGGTGGAGGTCAAGCTTTGTAAAAGGTGAAAGATTTATACTATCTGAGGAGAAACCAGAGTTTGGAGGAGGTCAAGCTTTGTGCAGAAGGAAGGCTGGTGATAACAGGGCAGCGATCTTTCACAAAAGCAAGTAATGACTCAGTAGCAGGTGGGAAGAGTTGTTCTTAAAGTCAGTTTCCTGAAACGCCAGGTTGCGGGGACCTCTCTTTTTATGATCTGCCATTCTTTTTTTCTGATAATGGCACCCCCCACCTCCTGTTCAGACCTGCCTCTATCCCACTCCCATGGGCCTGCCAATCACAGTCCCCTCACCCTTGGTAAGGGTTGTGGATATGGTCCAGGATTACCCCAATCATTGTATGTCTTCGGCAGACCACCTGAGGATAAATATACAATCCAAGCCAGGCCAAGTCAATCAAAGCCTTTCCTTATGACTTTTAAAACTATTCGGGGGGAAGGGGGAGATGGTGTCTCTATGTCCTTTAATAGGTAAGTAATGATAGAATCTTTAGAGATACTGCCCGTGATGGAAGAGTTTACATGTAGAAAGGTTAGTTTCTACATATCGGTTGAGAGAAAAGGCACAGGAGAATGGTTGGGACTATAGCTCAATGACACAATACATTCTGTCAGGCAAGAGACTCTGGAGGGGTGTAGGGGGGGGTGGAGACTGGAGGGCAGAGACAGAAAGAGAGAAAGTGTGAGGAGGGGGAAAGAAAGTTAAAACCAAGGTGCAATTTTAGCACCTAGATCCTGACAACGTACAGAATAGTTTTATCTCTCAATTACAAGTACAAATTAACTTTTCTTTCTTTTCCTTTCCCTCTTTATTTAAAAACGCAAAAATTTTAGAACCAATTGCCTTATTTTAAAGATGTGAGAATGGAGCTAGCAGAGAGATTAGCTGGTTGGTGCCAAAGGTCTGACAAGAACACCTTGCTGGTACCCAGTAGTGTCAAGGCTGGTGAGGAATCCATACATGGGTGAGCGCATGTGTCGTGCACAATGTTGGAGGAGGAACAAGGATGAACAGATGAAAGGAAAAGAAGATTAGAAGTAACGTGGAGGGAGGAATGTTTATTTTTGCATTTTATAATTTTCCATATGCTTGAATTTTTTTAATTCATGTGGAAACAAAAACATAATTAAAATGACTTTGAGGTATATGGGGCTGGGATTGTAGCTCAGTGGTAGAACACCTGCTTAGTGTGCACAAGGCCCTAGGTTTCATCCCCAGCACTAAATAAATAAGCACACACATAAAATCAAATTATGAAAGTTACATTTTTTAATATTAGGGGAGAAACAATTTTGTCAACAAGTGATGAATTATTTGTAGGTAAGAAAATGCTTAACTTAGAAACGCTGGACCAGCATTTTCTGTTTAAATCATCAGGACAAATCGCCCGACAGTCTCTTCTGTGACAGAACAGGAGAACAGGAGTTATCCCGGCCACCTTGACACCTACGGATGAGTTATTCTCGGGGCTCTAGGTCCCTGTGGGACATGGATGGTGGTGCCTCTGACAGGTGGCTTCTCTTGTAATGTCACACTTTTCTGGGGCTGTCTGTCCCTGTCTTAAATCAGTAGTCTATTTCTTGTAGTGATTATAACCGACTACCAAAAGCAGTGATTTGGCTATAGAACGTGGTATCTGGCACTTAGGAGGATATTTGGTAGTGGAACTGGTACCCTAGACCTCGTGAGGGAAGGAAGCAGTAGCAGGGATGTGGGGTATCAGAGCCTGCACCCTAGCTGCTCCTGAGGACTTTCCCAGGGTTGCCAGTGGCTTTCTGGAAAGCCAGTGCTTTCCTGGAAAGGCAGCTCTCCCTTTCAGTTGCCCTGTGTCCGGCAGGAGCTGCCTTTTCTAGAGACCTTTCCCGCTCTTTGCAATTCCATCCAAGACAGTGCCACGTCCAAAGGTGTTTCACCTGCCCCTTCACTGCCAGGGCTGGGGAGGATTTGCTCCCACGAGATCCCCATCATGCCCTGTTCTGAGCACAGTGACGGTTCTCTCTGGGTGAGGATGTCCTAACCCTGCATCCCCTCTTCTGGGAAGCACTTAGTCTGGCATTTGCCTAAGACATGTGGAGCGGAGGAGGGCTGCGTGGGACGGCGGGGCGCTGGGCTCTAGCTGCTGCTCAGTGCTGATCCCTGCATGCCCCTCTGGAGGCTCCAGGCCTGCGTGGCGAGGAATGAACAGTCGGCAGGTCACTCGCCTGAGGCCTTGTGGGGGTGCAGAGCAGGGATGAGCTCTCTGATCTCTGCACAAGCGGCTTTCACCGTCACTTCTTGCAGAGTCCGGGGAATGAATCCTCCCTTCAGCTGTCAGGGTACTTTCTGAGCTGCTGGTGTTCACATCCGCCCTGTTCACACTTCTCCCACTGGCTGTGAAGGTTTTGGTGAAGCCCACAGAGCTCCTTTCCCTGAACTTTCTAGACAGACAGTGCTTCCCAGTTGAATCTTCACCCCCGAAGTTACTATGCTATGTTTCTAGAACTGCATCTCCTATCTACTGCTTCGAGCTCAGCCCTGGTGGCCTAGTGGATCTGTGTACTGTATCTCATGCCTGCTCTAGGGGGTTGTAGACTGGCTTAGCCTCTGGCGCTAGGTATCCCTTGCAGAACAGCTTGTTTGCCATTTTTCATTCAGTAAAGTCCTCATTTCTAGAAGTTGAGTTTCTGACCACCTGTCCTTCCTTGCCCACAGATGCAACTGCAGGCACGGGACAATGGAGAATCGGGCTGGATTTGTTCCCATCTGTCTCCACAGTGAGCTTATGGTTTCCTCCTACAGTTTACAGTCCACTCCAGAAGCAAGGGTGGTGGGGAATCGGGAGGGATGGAAATGGGAAAGGAATGTAGGAAGAGTCCCTCTCATCCCGCTGGTAACACAGGTCTTTGTGGACTCTTGGAATCTGTAGTGACCATTGGTGTAATAGTGGTGTGAATGATACAGGGGTAACCAACTCATTCTGATGGACTTTCGAGTTTGCTGTTTGGCAGGGAATACATGCCTAGCTGTAAAACAAATAAAGAACCCATGGATGGGGATCCCATAGGCCATAGGCAGACACGAACTATTAAGATTTAATACAAGTACTTAATAGCTAACTGCCAGCTGTAAACACTTAGGATTATACTCATAAATTAGAATAATTCTCCACTCTCTACCAGGAAGCATCCTTTTACAATAAAAGGTATTTAATACAAAGAAGCACAACTGGCCAAATTGCAGAGAATGAGTGTTGCTTTTGCTTAGTAAAAAATAGGACATCAAAATCACCCCCATCTCAAGGCTCTGGAACCTTGTAGAAGAGGGGGCAATAAGAATGTAAGAGTCTGAAGGTAAAGAGAGGGTGTTCTCTATCAGGACAGGGCTGCTGTACCCATGAACTCACTGTAGTTATATGTATTTCGATAAGATCTGCACAATATTTGGCCTATCAGCATTTCACCATAGAAGGGGGAAACTCTCAAGGGACACCACACTTCCCTGAGAGGCTACAGAAGGTTAATGCCAGACAAGTGAATGACTTTCCTCAATGACTTACCCGCTGATAAGTCATCCTAAGTGCTCAGGCACTTGCCAGGACAGGCATCCCAGAAGAGACCTAGCGGTCTGCACATGAAAGGAGGAAGGAGGAAGACTAGTTGGAAAGGAGAAAATATGACATGGGAAAGGAGTGGGGATGAGATTGGGTAGTAAGGGGTGAAAAAGGACATAAATTCATTGTAATCATGCATTAAACTGCCAAAAATGAAACTATTATTAAAAGAGATGTTGAATGGTCTAAGATTATACAGGTAGAAAGTAATGGAGAGGTCTGACTCACTGTGTTATGCAACCAAGGCACCCTTCTTCTCTGGTTGGAGCATGTGACTGATTTCAGCCACAAGAGGACCTTTCTAACTTGGATTCCTACCAAAACTGAGGTTCTCTCACTGCTTCTGAATTAATAGGATATAGATATCGCAGAGGGACTCAAAACAGCTATATATAGGCATATCCTGCTGAGTCTTGAAGACATTCCATTTATTTAAGTAAAGTCTCACATACTAGACTTTAAAAACTTTTATTGGAGAAGCTGTAAGAATGTAGAAAACAATTTGACAGAGCTGGTTCTGAGACTGAGAATTAAACTCACATCTGTGATTTCTTCTTTCTGTCTTGGGGCCCTTGGACCAGGGCTCATTATAGTAAGAAACTATTAGATGCTTAGTCTCTACTAATTGGACATCGTTAACTTGCAGTTGTACACTGTACATACCTAAAATGTAGAGAGCCAAAGTAAGGCACGAATCCCAATTCCTGAGACTAGAAAGACAAGCAGCATGCTAGCAGTAGACATCCCCAGGAATCTGGGACACCAAAGCCGCTACAACCCGATTGTTGTCTCTCTACCTCCCTCTTCACAGGATGTTAAAAATTGACCAAAGAAACACAACTGATATGCAAAGCAAACTGGAACTGAACTTGTACAGCTGGCTCTGGTTTTGAAATCTCAGAGAGTCCTCCCGTCTTTGCACTACCCAATGCTTTTGCTGGCGGAAGGGACTAGGCCATCAATTATTTGCATGGCCTTGATCAAACTACTGTGGGGCTGAGTGTCTTCATTATCTGTGAGAGAGAAAGTTGGATTCTTTTTACTTTAAATACTTTAAGGAGTCCTTCCATGCTATTAAGAACCACTATCCAGGATTTAAAGACCACAAAGCTGAGAACAACCACTATTACTCATCTGTCATGTTACTGTCATTCTTTTGAGAGATTGCACCACTACGCATAAAGGAATTTAGGAATATCACATTTTATATGCTGATAAAAAAACTTATAAGGATGATTTTTCAAATAACTGTTAATATAGACCTACACCACTTAAGAACTAAACATTTCTGAATAAGTAACACACTGGCAACAACATGTTCTACGTATTTCGATCTCGGGTGAATAAATGAAAGGAATGCACAGTTGGCCCTGGGTGCTCAGAGCAATTTATTTTCCCTTAAAGGTCAACCATTGCTAGTTTAAATGTTAATAGTCAAGACATCTGCACCAAGGGCTCTGTGGTATGAACATAGACCATGCCTATCGTCAGGCTCCAGTTCCAACCTGTCATCTAAAGAAGGAAGAAGTTGTGAGAAAACCCAAACATGCATTTTGGCAAGCTCAGAAGATGTAGCTTAATGAGATGTAAATGAATTATGAGACATGGGACCATGGAAGAGGACTATAAATCTTCGATGGCTGTTACTCTTCTTAGCTTCTGACCAGCTGACTGTAACATTCTTTTGAGGTCAAAAGAAGAGACCTGGTAATGACAGAGCTAACTGACCTTTCCCCTCAGGAAGCATATCCAATCTTTGGCAGCAAATGAAGTCTATCCAAAAGTGTCTCAGGAAAAACTGGAATAGATGAAGGTCTTCCCCAAGAAATAACTAAGGCCTCTGAAATCATGTGCAGACACAGAGGTAAAAAACTTTCCCTAGCAGGCTTAATTAATCTTTAAAACTACTTCTGACAGGAATCCAGATGAGTATTCCCAAGCACAAAGGAAAGAAATACTCCACATCAAACAGGTTCCTAAAAAGTAGCTCAGAGCTAAGTGTCGACAGTTTTATGTCCTAGTAACATAGTCTTGTATAATGTGTATGTGTGCACACCCATGCACAAGTGTGTGTGCAACTGTGCACATGTGCATATGTATGTGACATACATAGCAGCCTAATACATGCTATAAAACTGCTAAGAGTTATAATCCTAGGAAGATTATGCAGACAGTGTTTATTTGTGTCTTTATTTCTAACTTGTTTTTTTTCTTATTTATTATTTATTCAATTGTGCATGTGTGCATGTGTGTATGTATGTGTGTGTGTGTGTGTGTGTGTGTGTGTGTGTGTGTGTGTGTGTAGAACCAGGACAATTCAGGAACCACCATGGACACCTCACCTCCTCCTTGTTTACTCTGCCCGGGGATTCACAGGCTCCGCCCTACCAGGACCAGAAACGCAGGCCCCCCCCCCCGCTTCCACCCGGCGTCTATAAGTGGGGTCTAGAATCCGAACTCAGGACCTTCCGCCTGCATGGCAGAGGCTTAACCCTCTCCAGCCCCTCTAACTTGGTTTTTTGAGTATCATTTCCTGTTTTGACTGAATGCAGTAGTAAAGGAAAACATGTATGTCATCTCAGAAGCTCACAACTCAGACCTGAAATTAACATTATTAAGTACTTCTGAGGCCAATACCTTCTGAGTAACATGAGATTGATGTAACAGCTGTTAACTATGGAAGCATAAAAGTTATGAATTATCTAGTGAGTTTTTTCCTTGCTCTGGTTATATGCTGCTCTCTAAATTACTTGAGAACAAATTAAAGAGCCATAGAATTTACAGAAATGTCAAAGTAAGGCAGAAGACACTAGTGTCATTCATGATTGTGTTAATGACCTAAAGATGATATATTTTTCTCTTTGACTTTCTGGTATATCATGTTAGCACCTTTAAAAACAGTGACTAAGGGGTTAGTGAGGCACTAGGACACTATCTGTCACTTCGAGGCTCTGGAAAGGGACTTCTGAGAATGAAGCACCCCTTGCCTGTGTTCATTCATTCCAGGGACGTGGATGGTAATGGATCTGGGCACGTTCTGCCTCCCTCCCCCTTTCTTTTTTACCTCGGATTACTGCTTGCAATCCTTTGGAGGAGAGGATCGGATCTGCCTCATGGAGACTTCTCATGCTGCCAGTGGTGGGGAAGTGTGCTGAACTCAAGCTCATTTCTCCTCTAAGTTCTTCCCACAGCAACTCTGGTGCACAGATGCCTCTCTGACCCCTCAGTTCCTTTCAAAAGGCCTTGCTTGAACTTGGCTTTAGGGAGAAGGGAAGTGCTTCTCACATATATATCAATGGCTTGTCCTGAAAGAACTCCTTTACTAGCAAACTAATGCATCCTCCAAGCCATGCAGCAGAAAACCATGAAGGAAACCCTACCTCAAAGAGCAAAGTGGAGGATGGGGACACACAGGGGATACCTGACACCCTTTTTTGCATTGGTGGCCTCACACAGCCTACACATGTAGGCATGTGCTCATCATACATACATACAGGTACATGAACTGCACGCACATATGCATAAGCCACACACACACATGTCATAGTGGATAAACACACACACACACACACACACACACACACACACACACACACACACACACACACAGCTTTCACATTGAATATGCTTTTCCTCTTATTCAACATCATGTACTACTCTGTGGCAGCATGTAGCTGAGACCAAATTCTTTACAAGTGGTTAGTTTTGAAACTTTACATATTCAAATATGGAGCACCCCAAAACCAAAAAACTTCATTTTCTTTGTCTCCCTCAGTTTAAACAACAACAAAAAATATTTTCCAAGTTAACTGTCTCACTGTGCTCCTGGGGCCTACTCCATATTTCAGCTATTGTACCCCAGGGAGAGATGGTGTCACTTGGGCACTTGGTACCCAAATAATAATAGAAGTCCATAGAAACCAGTTTCTTTCTTTTCATTCCTTGGGGATTATGTTTTAAAATAATGAAATTCTCTATGAAATATCAGTGAGAATCCCTTTAATCACTCTGGTAATTATTCAAAGTATTTGCCTCAAGCCAAAAATCATTTTTCATGGGACGCAGCACAATTTACCTGCAAATGACTTATTAGCACTGCAGTGAGGACGGGTGGTCCCACCTCTAACTCCTGTCCCACAGCTAACCTCAGTGAGGAACCTCAGTTAAGCAGGGTGCTCCACCCACTTTCCTGTTTTACTTCCCAGAACTAGTGACTGAAACTTGCATTTGTGGGTTTTTCAGTACCCTGTTATTCCCACCTGTGCCGACCTAGGGGCTGCTGATACCGTCAGAAGATGACTTCTTTATAGTTTAAGATCTATAGTGAGCCAGGTGGGCTCTTAGCAGATCTCTCTCCACCCAATGAACCCTATTTGATGCACCAGGGCCGGCCCTTACTAGTGTTACCTGGTTTGTAACTCAGTAGCTGTTTTCAGATGTGGAAAGGTAGAGATGACCACTTAGATGTAATGCCATTTCTCCCACATTTGTTTTTCTGTGTTAAGATCTGCACTATAGTTGGTTTGATAACTTAACACCTGTACTGTCCAAATATATGAAGACCCTAGTTGTAGTTAGATACACGTGCAAGCTGCACCCCCAGCTCCAGGATGGAATTCAAACAACAGTAACATTGGTGAACATTAACAGGGACCCCCAAAGAAGGTACATTTAGGAAAGCATATTTAATATTCTTCAAATTTTTGCTTTCTGTATATTCTAAAATTATTTTTATTTATTTATTTTCCAGAGAGAAAGAATGCATATAACACACTATGGCACATGGGGGGAAGGTCAGGGGACAACTTTGTGTGTGTGTGTGTGTGTTGTGTGTGTGTATCATGGGGCATTCATTGCATGTACCTGTGGAGGCCCAAAGGTGACTTCAGAAATCACCCTGGATTGTGCTGTCCTCTCTTTTGCTATGACATTTTCCAGGTTCCATTTTCCAGAGCCAGAAGTACAGGCTGCCACCATTTCCACAATGTGTTTTCGTGTGGGATATGGGATCTGAATTTAGGACCTTCTGCTTTTGAGACAGAAGCTTAAGCATTGAGCCATCTCTCCAGCCCAAGGATAGCTTTTCTAGAAGGCTCTTCTCTTCCTATACTATGTGGGCTTCTGGGGATTGAATGCAGGTTGCCAGGTTTGCAAGCAGACATCTTGCCAGCCCTTCTTTATGTTTTTTGACACATGCGTGTATCACTGTGAATAGAGAAGAGAGAAGCAGAAATTTTCAGGTACTTGATTGACTGTAGCTCTAATACAGGTTGTCTCTGACTGACCTTGAGAGAATAATGTGGAGATGATGAAGTTATTAGATATGTAACATTTGGCACCTTTGGGTCATCTTTTTTTGCTCTGTAGTTGTTGTAGTTAGATACAAGTGTCAACTTGACCGTTGAGGGTTTGAGCTCTGGGCACATTTGTAGAGAATTAAAAGTTGAATTAAGCCCACAGAGAATGCAGGAGATTGTCTAACTGATGGGAAGACCCAGCCGATGGGGGTAGAACTAGTCCCCAGGCAGGTAAATAAAATGGAGGGCACTGTTTGAGAAAGAGGCATCCTAGAGTATACTTGGCCAGACACACTGGTCTTGTAAGTAAGGATTGTCCCTCTCTCAGCTGCTACATGGATATGGTGCGACCAGTTCCCTTGGCCCTGCTGTTGGTGTGAGCTCTCCTGCAAAGTTGAACAAGGAACTGCAACCAGTCTATCATAAGAGGATAAACCCTTTGTTCCCTTAAGCCGTTTGATGGTGATTTTATCAGCAACCTTGCAGGTGAACTGCTACAGTGATTTTTATCATCTTACCAAACAAACTACTTAAGCTTCTTAGAAGTATGAGAGGTAAGATTTGTGAAATTAAAATGTATGTGTAAACTAAGAAGCAATCATCAATGTTCCTTAATTATTACACTGAGGTCAACTGCTTTGCAAAATTAGTCCACTACTGGATTCTAGAGTATACAAGAGATTTATCTGACTATGGAAGCCTTGGCAAAATATTACTAGTTAGAACTTAAAGCATTTTAACACAAGGTTAACACTTACACGTGACTATTCCATTTTGCTGAACTTAGAGCATTCCTTCTCAATATTTTTTCAACTACACTGTAGAGTTCAGTTTGTATTCTTCCTCACAGTCCTGTAGACACCAGGAAAGGGAGTGGAATTATAGGCGAAGGGAGGAGAGGAGTATAGGATGGAAGATAAACTCGGGTATGGTTGTTTACAGCATGGATAAATACAAGCTTGCTGCCTCATGCCTATGGGACTGTCCCCTGATACACGTCATTATAGAAACAGAAAAACAGCACATCTGTAAAAAATGAGCCGAGTGGAAAAAAATTCAGCTGGCATTTTTTTTCCCTCTCAGTCTTTTTTAAAATAGCACTGTTATGTAAGTTCTTTACTATATATAGTTGAGAACAGGGAGCTGTGGCTGAACTTGCACAGCGTCAAACAGCGAGACTTGGGCCATTTAATGCCACCTCGGATCAAGGGACAGCAGAAGCCGCCAGGTCCCCAAACCCCGGCTCTCTTGAGAAACTGACCTGGCTGGTCTTTCAGCCTTTGCCATCTACAGAGTTGGCAGAAAGTCCAGGTCTGGCCAAACTCATTGAAAGGTGTCTGTGGAACCTCAAAACACCTGGGAAAACCTCTCTTCCTCAGTAATCTGCATGCCCCAGTCCCATCTACTGGAGGCTTGTGTAAGAGCTAGAATTCAAGTACTTCAATCTCAAGAGCCACCTTACCATCCATCGCTGGCTGACTCTCCCAAGAGGTCTAGTGCTTCGATTATTGTCTGCTTTCTCCACTGGGTTACAGTCTCCATAAGGCAGGGACCCCACGTGTTCTGAGCACCAATATGTGACTTAGGTCTTAACGATGGTCAAGAGTAGATGGACGAATGATTGAGAAAAACCAGGAGTAGCGAACTGTGATTTTGGACCAATCATCCTTCACAACCCAGTTTTCTCCTTAATAATGGGGTAATAATAACAGAATGCATGACACGGCTGCTAGGAAGGCCAATGAGAATGAGGGTTTCACATGGAGACTGCGCTGCTAGCCGCTGATTCTTCCATCCAATTACTGCATCTTCTCGCCATCTGCTTTCACAAGTCAGAACCTCAGGACCCCACCTCCGCTTCTAAACCATCCATCCCACCTTTCTACCTCCTACATGTCTGCCACACCATGTTCTCTATGTACCACACAGCATTGCAAACCTCCCAGGGGACCGTAGATCTCCAATTTCCCAGCCCATGACAGCCTCTGCTTGCTTTGGCACACCTTCCACACTCTACAAACAGGTCCGGGCTCTGGAGTCTGGCGATAGCTTCTGCTCACTACCCAGCTACTCTCAGAGTATCACCCCTAACCTTTAACCTGTGACTCCTCCTCACTCAGCAGCCTGGTCTACCCCCATTCACCTTTCATCTGTCAGTTCAAGCCTCGCTTCTGGTGCCTGGGGAGTGGGAGCAGCTTTTCAGTTCAGTGAGTGGCATGTGCCACACAGGCCCTCCCTACATATTTATCTTTCTGGGACAATGACATGTGTGTGGACCCTTCAGACCTCTTACTTTCAGCAAAACGAGAAAAGGAAATATTACTGTGGCAGGGGTGGAGTCCTGTACACATATGGAAAAGAGCTGGCTGACCATGCAAGGTGTTCTCAAATGTTATCATACCTGTCTTCTCACTGTAACTGACTGTAACTCTTCTCCTCAAGATTGAACACTTAATAGCACTAAAAGCCATGGGGACAGAGGAAGAGTCCCTTCCTTCCTGCATCCAGTCCCGCAATACACTGACACAGTCAGTCACACACAAACATTCTAAAGCCAATCTGTACATTTCCTACTATCCGCACATGCCCGCCATGCATGACTAGGAATTAGGAGATATGTTAGTCACTGAATTCAATTATCTAGAAGCCCATGGGGAAGAGGCATCAAATGATCATGGCTCAAAGCAAAGTTGAATGCCTCTAGCAAATAATCAAAGCTTCCACATCAATAAAAACCACCAACTTTGGTACAACCTGTTATCTGCAGAGGTGGTTCCCTTCCCTGCTGCCCTGTCACTCTTCCTCCTCGTCCTCCATCCTCCACCTTCGATGAAGTGCGCTTTGAGTGCACACCAAGCACTAGGCTCAGAGAAGGAAATCTAATCCTCTGCAGAAGAACTTGTCTCCTTTACATCTGGTCAGAGGCCCGAGAAGCAGAGTGCTGCCTTTAGCCATCCATCTCCCTTTCTCTAGCCTTTCTCCACTTCTCGGGAGACCCCTTCACTGTCAGCAACGCAACATTCTAGGACAGAAAGCTGGCACAGGCTTTCAGACAGCCTCGCTAATCAGACCCCTCTCCTCCTTGGCCCCCAACAAGTTGTTATCTCACTGCTTGGGAGACTGAGCACATCGCCAAGAGATCCGGAGTGTGACAGGCTGACTCAGCATCAGATTATTTGCTAGACACAAGCAAGCACTTGCTAGAGGGTTTATTTATTTATATTTAAAATGCCAACTATATTCTTATCCACTGTGAGTACAAGATTCCTCATTTTTTTTAACCTTCTGGAATTATTTTGGATAAATTATTTATTAAGGTACTAAGATGTAGCCTTTCAATAGAAAGACAAGTTTGTGATGACAAGAGAGACCCTCAAGATAGCGGGCAACTGGCCTATTAACGTACCAAATGTGTCCTTCTGCCCTAGATCTTCATTTTGCATATTTAGATCACTTCTAATTTTTATGGGAGGGGAAGCAAGAGAAAGAAAGAAAAGAGGAAGAGCAAGCGAGAGAGAGCAAGAGTGAGCGAGAGAGAGAGACAGAGAGACAGAGAGAGATTGATTCTGGAAATTGGGAAAATAAAAGCCAGACTGAGAGTTCACAGTTCTAAGCAGAGAACAAGTGTGTGTGTGATGGCGGGATGGAGACGCACCAGAAGGGGAAGCGGGCATATCTGAAACAGGGTCAAGGGAGAGTAGAAGAAACGGCGATGCAGCCTGGCAGGCAGCAGCTAGCCTCCTCTCTGCTTTACTGACACATTGCTCATTCAGCACAAGGTTCTTGCCTGCGAGGATACAGTAGATACAGGCTAAGCAGGCGGGAGAAGCGCCCACTTCCCAGGACATCTCTGCTACTTCTGAACCAGGTCTGGGGTCCATATTGAAAACAAGAGAGTGAATAATTGTATCAGCTGCAATTATATGAATGACAAAAGGAGATGGGCTTTCTCAACAGTGGCCTAGATTTTTCCAAGCCTTTCAAATATGTTCAGAATGTGAAGAATTGTCATCTTTCAGAGGACTTTCATAAGTGATATTGCTAGTAGGACAGGCCCACACATACCATATTTAAAAAAAAAAAAAAGCCATTTTAGAGTCAGGGAAACTTTTCCTCTTGACTTTATGTTTTTGGCGGTAGTAGAAGCTGCTGGAACACCTCACTCTCTCCAGACGCTGACTACAGAAGGCAGGTCTTTCCCTCAGAGGCAAACTACACACATTCAAGGTTTCACAAGCAGGCAAAGCATATCATTCCCCAGCTCTCCAGTCCGACACAGCTTTGCCTACTTCTTGTTGAATCATTGTTTCTTGGTATTTCTCAAGAATCTGGGAGGATTAAGGGAGTTTGCTACTTCTTTAAAAAAACTAAATCTACTGAACAAAAGGTTAGAAGTTTATTCATTGTATTTTTAACACTGGATTTTAACAAATTCACTAGTAACTATAAATAATGAGGCAGAATCTCTCTCTCTTCCCTTCTTAATGGGGTTGCAAAGTAGGAGAGAGCAACTGGGATGGGCTTGGTACTCATCATCCTGTTGACAGTCAGCCATGTGTGATCCAAATACCCCAGTATTGCCAGGCAACCCACCCAAGCTTCACGCTTCAAGTCCAGGGGACAGTAATGTCTACTGATGGGATTGCAACATTACATTGAATACAATGCTTTATTATTACTAATAATAAGTGAGATTATAGATGCAAAATGTCATAGTGAACTTGACTGCCAGGAAATTTCCGTCTCTGGATTGGAGGATGCAGCTGTCTCTGCCAAGTGCTTGCCCAGTTTATATGAGATTTTGGGTTCGCTCCTTGGCACTGCATACCCAGGGTGAGATGGCACATGACTACAGTCCAAGCACAAACACATGGGAAGCAGAGACAGGAGGACTGTAAGTTCAGGGTGATCCTATAACTACACAGCGAGTTTGGGGCCAGCATGGAATATATGAGATCTTGTATATTGGGAAAAAACAAGCAAATAAACAAGCAAAAGAAAATTTCGTCTTTCACTTTGCCTCAACAGTGATGCGTATTGCATTTGGTGTGTTCTAAAGTCCTCAAGATCTCAGAATCTGTAGGGTATTCAGTTCAAATATTTACAAGCAGACATTAAGGTCTCTCCAGATTTTTCAATGAACACATAGCTACCATAGAGACTGCCCCATGCCAACATACGCGCTACTCTCCTTCCTTCCACAGCTGTCAGTGGAAGCATGTGGAAAACATCTGAAGAACGAATCTTTTGCTGGAGAAGCTCTGATCCTGCCTCCTTAGCAAGCAGACAGCAAGCATCCCGCGTGCACAACGGATCCTCAGCGGCTGCGCTCTCCACCATGTAGAGGCAACTTCCCGTGCCATCACGTGCCAAGGAGAGCTCAGACAAAAGTCACCTGTTCCAGTGGGGATGTGAGTGTGTTCAAGTTAGGTCATGATGGAGTGAGCATAGTGGGACTCTTCTGCTAAGAACTCAATTGGTATATTTTGCCCAAAGGAAAAAATTCTCACGCCCCTAAAGAAGGGAACCCTTCCAAAGAACATCTTCCCATAACTATAATTAGGACTTTTCTGTTGCAGTCTAGATTTGTGTGTGTGTCCCTGAAAGTTAATCATACAACACAGTGCACCAAATAAATATCTTAATATTATTGACCTCTTTCTAAAATAAGAGTTCAAGTAAATGACATACACTCATGAAAGTGACTCTTCTTACTGCACGACTACAATTCTGATCATTATTTGCTATGGAACACATTTGTCAGTGGAAGCTTTTCCTCCAACTAGTTAAAGCATAGGACAAAAGGCCATTCCAAATTTAAGGTTTGAATGTTTACCAATATTTAGATTCAAAGGCCTAATTAACATAGTTCTCAGATTGGCAATTAATTATCCACTGACTTTTTTGCTTGTGATATTATACCCCTTCATATACTAGGTTGTTCACATCTCCTCCAAAGTATTATTTTTAATAATATTTACTTATGTATTTATTTATTGAGTATGGGGGGGCACCAGCTCTCACCTGCAGGCATGTTGTATCTATGGTGCAAACATGTGGCAACCAGAGGCCAACTTTTGGGAGTCAGTTCTCTCCTTTCACCTTGTGGGTTCTGAGGGTTGAACTCAGGCTGTTAGGCTTGGGAGAAGGACATGTGCTTTCTGGGCCACCATACCAGCCTTCTTCAAAAGATTTTATCACCAGTGGTTTAAAAGGCTGGGAGGTGGGGACTCTAAGTAGCTAGGCACCAAATTTGTCCTGCATTCTCATTGGGCTGCAAAACAGTATACAATGGCTCTTGCTCAGTAGCTCTGGTTTCTGATCAGTGGTTGCACAGATCAGGCTCCTCATTCCCACAACCCCTTGAGCACAGTCTCAATACTAAACCAGTGGCTAGCTCACTGTCTCAGGAGAGAGAGAGCAGGGTCTGGACTTTGTCCTTTCGGGATTTTTCATGCTTTGTCACAGTGGAAGGGGGAAGAAGGAAGGTGATGGGGAACCCACTGGAGCCCTGGGGTCACTACCAGAGGATCAGCCTCCAGTCACTAAGCTCCTGTGGGCTGTTTTCTCACAAGCAAAATGGGTAGCTAGGGTAAATTTTATCTCTAAAATTCTGAGCAATTGGTAAGGTGAAGCTATATTCCTGCTACTTGACTGTCTTAATACATACTAGACTAAGGTTTCTTTTCAATAGTTTTAACAGGAGCAAATAAATAAAAGATGTACGAAAATTAAGTAAAAATGGAAAATCTTTCCAAAAATTGCCAGTCTTCATACAATCCCATTTTCCAGGGAAAACTGCCCATATTTTGGAGCTATTTTTTTCCAAACATTACCCTGCAGATGTAAATGTGTGTAATGCACATGTAGGTTTGTGTTTGTTTATTCATCAAGCACATTTTATCAATCATTAAATATATACATTTTCCCACCATGACCTTTCGTTTTTAGATACACATCAGTGTGCAAAGACTTATTTCATGGGTTTTAGTGGTCTCACAATAGTCACGGAACACCAGGCTTTATTCATGATAGGCATATTCTTTCCAAGTGGTAAGGTAATAAAGTACCTTGAATACTTTGGATACTTGAGTTTTCTATGGGGGGAGAAACATTGAAATAAGATCATTGGGTCAACAAGTACATTAATTTAAAATTCTAACAGGTGGAGCCAAACTGTTTTCAGAAAGATGGTTTGTGTCATCCGAAGGAAGAGGAAGGAAAATGTGATCCTCTTTTGATCTTGCTTCTAACAGCTTTCAATTTAGTTCGGGTTTAAGAATGCGCAGTGGCAGGTACTTGTGGAAACAGCTACCAAGAGGCTAAAGCAGGAGGATTGTTGAGATCAAGAGTTAGGGGTTGACCTGAACAACAGCTTTTTGGGAGTTTAGAGTTGGAGATGATAGACTGTCTCATAAGCAGAAGGTCCTGAGTTCAGAGCCCAAGTCTCACATAAATTAAAAACACCATGCAGAAACAGCTGGGGCCTACACTTCCCACCCTGGTTGGGTGGAGCCTGAGAATTCCAGAGTCAAGCAAAAAGGAGGCAGAAGCAATCTAGGATGATTCTCAAAGTCACCCTTAGGCTTCCACAAGGATACAAAGTGCTCTATGACACACACACACACGCACACACACACACATACACACACACACATACACAATAAAGCTTTAAAAATCTAAAAGGGGGGGTTGTTGAAGAATTCAATGGCATAAAACCAACCAAAAAAAATCAACTTTTAAGCCTTTTGGAAGAACATATTACCTTAATATGTAAAACTATGGCAACTCTTCCTGCCAGGACTTTCTAAGGCATGACGAACCAAAATCTTTGTATGGTTAAATCTTTAAGTCAGCATAAACCTTTATTTTTTAAAAATGATTTTATGATTTAGAGACCTTTTAATTAACCCATCTCAGCCTCTCTTATAGGAAATCTAAATTAGATGAGGTGAAAGAGGAAAAGTGCTAGTAAGAAGGATGATTGGACCCTATGATTCCTTGTTAGAACATTCTCGAGACTCCTAGTGAGTTCTCTCACAGACAGAAGTATTCCCATCAGTTTGTCGCTGTCTCTGGGGTGACTGGGTCCGTGTTCATGGTTGCCATGGCACTCAGGGTGCAGCAGGGTTTCCTGATAACTTTTTTCTGGTTCCTCTCCGCCCACATACCATCAGCCCACCGTCTTGCACAATCCCACCACCCCCACCCTTGGGCCTTTGGATCAGCCATGAAGCTGCCTTTTCCACCCAGTTTCAACCTTCTGCTGAAATTCTCTGTGGTCAGTTGGTTCTCTCTGAGGACTCTCTTGCTTGCTTCCTCTCTTCTGTTGGTGGGCTCTGCCTTTCCCCACAGGGCCTGGCCAATGTCCTACTCAAGTATGCGCTGAGCAAGGAACGCACTGCACATGTGTTGGCCGTGTCAATGAAAGACACTGGATTTGTTTGCTAGCTTTGTAAAGCACTGGAAAGACTTTCAAGTATGCCAAACAATAATGTTTTCAGATTTGGAGTCCAACCTTATTTATTAGGAAGTTGGCAGGGACGTTGTGCTGTGGACTGGTACAGTCTAATTTCCTCTTGCACAATGTCTTCCACCTCATATATCTCATGAAATCTTAGATAAAGTGAGTACTCCAGAACACTACAGAAATCAGGCTCTTACTTACTGAAGGCATATGGTTTTTGAGAGACTACAATTTGCAATGAGAAAAATTTCAGCATGAGTACTCTGTGGCCAGACCACTCTAAAAGCAAGAAATTCTTTAACTTCTCAAAGTTTATTTTCACCCTAAAATACATGCATGTGTATCTAAGGACTGTACAGAAAAGTTATATAGGATGTACATAACACAGAAATTAACAGCATTGCTAAACAGCCAATAAGAAAGGCAAAGAGCAATCCATTAGTCTTGGGTGGAAAAAGACCAATCAAGTGCAGCCTTGATTTCTGGGCATAGTTGATCATGATAGTTAATTATTTCAAGGCAACGTCACGGTTTGCCTTAAGTACAACAAAATGAAGCAAGATACAAAATGTCAGAGCTCTGTGATTGCCCCCGCACCACTTTCCTGGCTGGGAATAATTCACAATAGACTGCGCAAGAAAGGGAAACATACTGGTCTTCTCTAGTCTGCTGAAACACCACATTACCATTCCTTTTCGGTCACGAGACTTCTTGGAAGATGTGCTTTGTAGCTGTAATAACTCCGGAGGCAACGTGAGAGCACCACGCTTTGGCAAGGTATGGTAAGGCTGGCAAGGAAGTTCAATTTCCATAACATTGCTCTCAGCCTGGGACTGGCTCAGATGGCTTGGTGTGGGTAAGCACTGCCAGTGTTTCAGGCATGGGCTTGCTACCCTTGAATGACATCATTCAACTGAATTCCTTATTCTGCTTGCCCTAAAGAAGTCTCTGCGTTCAATTAGTCTCCTTTTTTTTTCTTCTGAAATACCTCATGTGATTAAAAAAGCCTAATATGGGAGGCAATTTATGTGATGAGTCTCCTTGTCTGTGGAAATAGCTGGAGCATTTGCTAATGTACACGTCAAACCACCACATAATGGCAGGATTTTTAAAATTATACCAGCATTGTTCCCGGAATAATGAGGGATAACCAAGCCTGCAGCACTGTGAACAGAACATTTATGATTCCCAAGTACTGTGTTAAATCTGTTTATCCCAAGATCTATCTAAGATCAACGAAAATCACTTGTCAATTTTAAATGCTCTTTTTATACTATGTCAACATTTCCTTAACTAAACCATGCAGACAAACTCTTAAGCAGGAAATAATTTTTTTTTTTTTTAGTTTTGCAAGTTAAACTTTTTCCTACTACCCTACCCCCCAAGTCACACTGATCCATTGATTACCCCATATTCTCAAATGATAGCACATCCAAAGGCATATATATGTAAGTTAGCCCAAAAATTCCAGCACACTTGCAAGTTGGTCTTTTACTGATGTTTTGTGGTTCCTTAATGGTAAATCTTTTCACATTTGGAATTTCTTTGGGGCAAAACCACGGCAGTCATGCTTACAAGCTAATTAGGTTAGGCAACGTGGCTCGTTTCCATGACTTTGCTGTGGTAGATGTATGACTGTGTATTTGCTGAACTGCCTTGGCCATCATACTTTTGGTAATGAGTACTTGGAATTTTTGAGAAGCCTTATTTCTAATAAAGTTTTACCAATCATACACAGACTTATAATTTGAAAAAAAGAACGTGGTACTTACTAAAAATCTAGAATTTATGTTTTTACTTTTTTTCATTAGTAAGAGAATATTTTATTAGTTTCTGTAACCAAACACGTGGAGATAAGACCTTACATATTTAATACACTGTGTTACCCCTGTACAAATGGGGAAAATTAAGTTTAATATTTCTAGGCCAAAATGACCATTAATCTCTGTACAATGTTATGTTTTTACTTTTCCAAGACTAAGGAAACCATATCCCATACAAAACATTTTAACCCAAATCTCCCCCCAAGAGTGTAAGACCCAGGGGAAGAGATCAGAGGCAGAGAGGGATGGGAGAAAAAGGGGGAAGGCCTTCCCATTTTCTTTCCGAGGCAAGGATGCTAAAGTGGGGAGAGGAAAAATAATTAGTAATAATTTAAATAATTAATAATAGTTTAAAAGATACAAAGACCTAGAGGCAATATGGGCAGTCCTGGAGAAAGTATACAGCCCATCAGAGTGTAGATCTGGGATGAAGTCACTCCCACAGCTAACTCAGAAGATAAAGGAACACAAAACTGAGCAACAGGCTGCAAACCACCTTGTTTCTAAACCTTATGCATCATTAACTTGAGACACGCACACCAAGTTGCAAGTGTGTATTTATCATACCAGAAGATCATGAGAAGATGTCCAGTCAGATGCTGTGGTTTTATAACGCTTTCATCTTTAATTAGACTTCTGAGAGCTGCAATGTCATAGGATTTTTCCAAACTCATAATTTTAGCTGAATATCTGTCCCCAGTAAACACGGAATTATTTTTCTTCAATTTTAATGAACACAGAAAAGGAGACATCTTACACCATCCTCAAAGCACAGGGAATGAAAAGAGTAAAACAACCTTAAAGTCAGAAGAGAACCCAAAAGCTGCTATGCAAAGAGAAATAGGAGAGAAAGAAAGAGACAGAGAAAAAAAAAAAAAGAAACTACACCCAAGATTCACAGCAGGGCCAACTGTACAGCTGGATTTGTTTCAAGAGATTCATTTTGTATCCTGTTCTTTGCTAATTCCTCAAATGACTGAATATTACCAATGCAGATGCATCGCTCAGTGAGTGCTATGTAATTACTTCATCTATTTAAAACAATAAACCAATAATAGCTATACCACACAGGATGTGGACTCATTCACCAAGAGCGTAATTTTGTAATGCCTCCTGTTCACAGACTAAGGAAGAACGCTACTTCAAGATGTAGCTGCAGGAGGCACAATAAGGTTGGGCAAATATTTAAAAGTCCAAAATCACACTGATCAACTTTCTCTTTCACTTCCAGATTTGCTTAATAGGTAGACAAAACTCAAAATAGAAAGTTGAGAAATAAACACAGAGGAGCACTAAGTTCCAGGCTGGGCTAGAGAGGCCACAGAGAATTTATGGGGGGTGGGGGACTGTTACAGACACTACAGAGGACCCAAGGATAGATACATAGTGGTCAGTGTGTGTAAAACAGTGGCTGTCACACAAGGTGCCCACTCAACAATGTTGTATTTCCTCCATGACAGCACACCTGCAGGCACATCCCACCAAGTGCCACTGTGGATACCTCAGTAACCCAACCAGCCTTCCTTTGAATTTCTCTTGTAAGAAAACTACCGTTACGATTTTAGATACCTAGTGTCTACCCCTCAAAAACTTCCCTGAACAGCAACCAGAGTTCTCACCATAAGTTGAGACAGATTTGCCATCTCAGCTGAAGCTTTTGGACAATTCCACCATTGCCTTGGAACACACCTCTGCCAATGGTCACACCACCTGCATTTCAGAGAAGGCTTGGTGTGCTGACAAGAAATACATACCTTGGGCTCAGGAGATCCAAATCCCACTTTAAATGCATCTTGGGAAAGTCATTTCTGCAAAACTTTTTTTCATTCTTCTAGTGCTTCATATATGAATACAGTGAATTTATGATATTTTCACACTTTAATCTCCAATCATCCCCCTTTTCCCATTACAACCCTTCTTCTTCCCTACTAGGCTCCCATGTCTTTTTGCATCTATATAGCTTAACTTTGAAAAATTCTGTACAACAGAGCTATGGACAACTACTCTCTCCAGCTCCCCTACTGGGAAGTGGAAGAATGCCCCAACATTTTTAATGAATAACTTCACTCTTGCACATGCATTGTAAGGGCGCCATTCATCTCAACCTTTATATGCTTCTCATGGGCCTCAATTTAGACTTTAAAAATAGTTTCATACAGAAAACTTCCAAATAGCTTTCTAAAAGGGATTATCAGACCATGTTATTCATTTTGCACCCGGAGGCACAGACTCGATCTGGGCAAATGCCTGGAAATGTCACACATCTGGTCTTCTCTCCAAGCATCTACCACACACTGTGGAACAGTTCTGGAAGAGCAGAAGATGAACTGATATTAAATGGTATAAGTCTCCCTATTTGCAAACTGACAACGCTTGCTGGCTGTGTATAGAGAAGGGCCAAGGAATGCACGGGCTTGGATAACTGCCGTCTTATCCCTGGAGAAGATTCTTTTGCCCTTCAAAGAGATTTGCAAATCCTCATATGCCAAGACTCGTTCTTGTAAATAAAAGCTTCCCGCTGGAAAAGCCAAGCCCTAGTCCTTATCTCCTGTCCCCAAGTATCGCAAAGTCACTTGCTAGGATAGATTTACAGTTTCTTATGTGGACAGTGTGTTCTCAAACATTCTAGGTTACATAACAAAATACTGTGATGGGAGAGAATTATGGTGGGCATGTGGATTCATTTTGTCTCTTAATAGGAACCAAAAATAAATCTTTTGTAAAATCCACACATTGCCTTCCATGGCAAATACATCCATTTTTAGTTATGAAGACAAATAGAAAATGAGGTTTTACCAAGAAAAACCACAAACTTTTTCCAGCTCCAGTTTTGAATCAGTTCATTTGTGGTTTCACTGGAATATATTTTGCTTCAATATTATTTGGTCACTGGACAGATTCTGCAGACTACTGGCCAGCTAAATCAAATAAATGAAGTTGGCTCGACTCGACCTTCCAACATAGCCCGGTTTCTCTCACTTTGTGCTCTCCTTGGGACCAGAGCCATGCCCCTTCAAGGCCTCAGTTATCTGTGGTGATACCTCCCAGAGCTCTGGTCCCCTCTCAGATGCCAACCTATGATGCGCAACTGTCTTCTGGACATTTCCATTTGGGATGCTTATACTTGTACTTATCTTCCTTTAGGTTTTTCTTCTGTTCTCACTTCTGAGAAAGGCAGTCTCTTCCACACACCACCTGGAAAACCCTCCGAGTAACCTTGATGCATGGTCCTCCCTTGCTCTAGGTAAACACCAAAGGCAGTGTGTGTGTGTGTGTGTGTGTGTGTGTGTGTGTGTGTGTGTGTGTGTGTAGGTGCAGGACAGAGGTTAACACCAGGTCTTTCTCAATTGCCTTCCAAGTTATTTTTTGAGACAAGGTCTCTCATTGAATCTGGGTAGAGCTGACCAATTCGGCCAGGCTCCAGTGAGCTCCAGGGATCTGTCTTTCTCCATCCGAGCACTGCAGGTTATGGATGCTGCCATCACACTCCATGATCAGCTTCCGTGTGTGCATGGGATCGGAACCCAGGTTTTCTGTCTTGCATAGCACCTCATCTGCGACCCAGCTGTGTCCTCAGTGCCACTCTAGCTTTTAACTGTCCTTGACAATCATCTAATTGGTAATTGGTTCCTTCACCTCTACCGTACTTGAGATCACCTGACATCACTATTTCCTGGATTAGTCTAACCACCCTCCGTGGTTTTCCAGTTTCCCAGCTGCGTACTTGTTGTACCCCAACAGTGTGCCGGCCAACAAGAAGTGATTCAACTAGAAGGCATCTCTGCTGAACTTAACAAAGGCATAGCATGGAAGAAATGAGGTTCAATTTATGTAGCCACCCCAGAATACAAAAGAGCACGGAAGAAAGAATTTTCTCAGCAACCAGCTAATGAGATGCTCGTGTGCAGTCTCAGCAATACAGGGAGTCTGAGAAGGGGATCATTTGAATCCAGAAGTTTAAGGTCAGTCTGGGCAAACACAGCCAGACCCTGTCTTGAAAACAGAAAGAATTTTCTCATACTTTATACTCAGTCCATAGACAGTTAGAACTAAATCAGTGAAACAATCACAACAGACCATCTTGGTACACAAATTGTATTTAAATACCATATGGATAAACATTTTAGAGAAGGAAAGTAACAATAACAAATAGGATAGAAGGATTGAAATGAATTTTTTGGGTCAAGTGTATAGAGGTTTACTACGACAAAACTAACCAAGCATTAACTTCTTTAAATAAGTGGCAGATATAGACAAGAATTATAAGACAGTCTCTCTTGTCAAAGTGAACCAAATACAGAATCTAAGCTCCAATATACTATCAATGTTATGGGTGGTAATTTTGACTTTGGGCTGACCTTGTGTGTATATCCCACCAGTGAAATATCATTTCCCTCTTTCCCAGGTTACTCGTGCACGCCCTTCTTCCCAGACTACACCCTGAACCCTTCGCTGATCCACTCTCAGCTAAAGAAGATGTTCCTCATTTCACTGAAGAAACAGGAGCAGGTAGAAGAGAATTCCCACCAACTCTCGTCCCCACTCCTACACTTCCCTGCATTGCTGCCCTGGGAAGAATTTGATCTGCCGTCTTAGACAAGACTAACCCCAGTCCTACATACAACACACACACACACACACACACACACACACACCCTGCCGAGCAAGAACCTACTTGTCTTAGCTAGGCTAATCACACACACAACACACACCTATCCCCCAAAGACCCTAATCTGCCGTCTTAGCCAAGGCTAACCCCTGACTCTCTGCTGTGTACCAGCCCATGCCACACTTCTTGGGGGCATCTCTTCAGCTACTGTTTCCATCTCTCTTGACATTTGGATGAATTAGTTCAAGTCTGTGGTTACTACTCAGTCACTTGCTGCAGGATTTGCAGTGATTGACAAAGATGGTCTGTACTCACTCAGCGTTGCAGAACAAAACGGCCCTCTACGAGAAACAATGGTGTGGGTACTCTGAACTCAACTCAGCCGTTTCTGTGATCCCATCTCAAGGTGGCATTGCTTATCCTTCTCTACAGCTCTGTTTTTGTTGTTGTTGTTGTGTGTTGTGTGTATGTATAGCATATCCACCCATCTGAAGTGGTAGATCTTTAGTCTGCTTTTACAGTTTGTCTCTTACACCCTTATAATATGAGCTCCAGATTTGGGCTGAGATTTTGCAAGTTTGTCCATTTTACACCATTTTTTTCCCACGATCTAGCACAGTGCCCTGGACATACAACTTGCCAACACTATTTGTTGACTTACCGAGGCCCCAGCACTGCCCTTCTGATATGTGCGGCTTTGGAGAACACGACTGAACCACCTTCAAATATCACTATCATTTTTGAGAGGGGGTGCTCACAGTACCAGCTATGTGGAATGACAATGAATGCAGTCAGGTTGTTGTGGGATTACATATTTTAAAATGTTCTTCTTTTTCCCACAGTAGCCATGTTATATATAGTAACCTGGTTTTATGGCTCTATTAATAAAGCAGAATACTGTGCCTGCATCACTGGGCTGGGCTGGGTGTCTGACCTCTATATGTAGTGTAGTTTTAGTGAAGTGTATTTTGAGTTTTATGTTCCACATAAGCCCACAGGAAGGTTGAGGTGAGGACAGCCTGTCTCCTTATGGTTGACCGTTTCACCAAGCAATGCATGGCACATGTTGTGAAGGAGCGCGTGGAGATTCACAAGTCTTTCTGTTTGGATGGGACACCTGTTCTTGATTCTCTATCACTAGAAAATAGGGGCATCCATCTTGGAGCATTTTGTGAGGACTAAAGGGTCTATTTGGCAATTGTTTTATGGTATGTGCATGTGTGTGTGTGATGAGAGTGTGTGTGTGTGAGTGTGTGTATGTGTGTGTGTGTGTGTGTGTGTGTGTGTGTGTGTGTGTGTGTGTGTGTTTGAAGGCCATGGGACAATATCTGGTGTTATTCCCAAGGGGTTACCTATCATCATCTTCCTCTCCTACCTTCGTCTCTCACTGGCATGGAACTCGCCAACTAGGCCCTGTTGGCAGGCCAAGGATCCTGCTGCTCTGCCTCCTCAATTCTGGGATTACAAATGCACTCGACCATTCGCAGGATTTTCAGTGGATTCTGGGGACTAAACACAGATCCTCATACTTGCAGTACTTGACTAGCTTCCCATCTCTCCAGCCCAGTGACTTTTTTTTTAAACAAAGATAAATTTTCTCTCTCTCCTCTCCATGTTGCCAACTCCATTGTCTAATCCTTCATTTGAATAATTTGTGTGCCTCCTTAGGAGAATCTATTTTTAACACTTCTATATTTTTTTAAAGAAAAAAAAGCAACATTTCTGCCAACAGAAGCCAGAAAACGGTTACTGCTCATTTCTTCTGGCTGACACACCTTGTCTGCCAATGGCAGCGTCTCCCTCGGGAGGAAATGGTTTCCATCCAATAAGCCTGCACGCCTTCCAACAGTCTCTGCCACGCTGTGAAAATCACCAGCTTTACCTGCCATCCTGGCGACACCCAGGCTGTTGGCTGTCGGCGCAATGAGTGGGGCCCTCCAATCTGACGTTAGCTAACCACCCCACATTTTCAGTTTGTTTCCTTGTAGTCACAAGCCAAAACACACAAGCAAGAGCAGCTCATCTACCTGGAATGGCTCATGTTACCAATTATGGTTAACCCTAAAGCGTGTAACCAACAAGTCAGCTCACATCTAGTGTCAGGAAGAAATCTGTGTCTGAAGGCGTCTGGGGAGTTGAACAGAAAACTGTCCGGGCTTCTACTTCCCTGACACCTCCAGACTTCTCCATTCCCAGGATGTCCCCACGCTTTGTCAGTAACAAAGGACCATTGCTGTCTGTTTACTGAATCTCCTTGTATGGGTACCACCCCTAATTCTTTACCCTCTGACACACTCACATAGAGCTTACCTGTTACAGGTCCCTTGTCCATCACCCACACGGACATGCAGGCATAAAACACCCAGTGTACTTTCAGAGAGGCTTTCAGTACTCCTTCAACTAGCATCACCTTGTCAAAGGTCCTATTTGCCTGAAGAAGAACAGCCCTTGGCTGTTTATGAAGTACAGTGAACTGAGATCACCCAATAGGAATCTGGATCTCCTGAGACAAATGTGAAAAAATACAATAGGCTTTGGTAGGAAATTGTTTATGTGGAAATGTACACAGAAGACAGGCCGGTAAGGAGGTCACTCCTTGGATGACAGGGCTGTTGCATGAAGGGGTTCACTGCAGTGAGATCTACCCCCACTGATCCACACAATGGCCGACACACCCATACTCAGCCATAGACCAGTGAGGATCTCAGGAGAAATAACTGCACACACTGGGAACCTGTAACTGGTTACTCTTAACTGTTGCTGTGAGAGAGCACCCAAAGTCAAGCAACTTAAGGGCAAAAGAGAGATTTATTCAGTTTCAGTTCCAGAGGGGAGAAACAGTCTTTCATGGTAGAGGTGGCATGGCTGGAGGCAGGCTAAGTCACTCCCATCCCTGAGGCTGAGAGCTGCAAGACTGCAAAAACAGACTCCTTCTCGAGGTAAGGTGGGACTCATCCACCCCACCCTTTGTAACTGCCTTCCTCCAGCAAGGCTCCACCTTCCCAAACACTGTGGGGGGGGGGGACGCATTTCAAACCATTACAGAACCATAGGGGCAGATGCCAGGACAGGTGAAGGGGAGCTTCCCCACCTGTGGGTTTACCCACTGTTAGAGGCCTGGTCTCCTACTCATACAGACAACCCGAAGGGAGCCCTGGGGTCCACACAAGCAGAAGGGCATGAAGATGGGAGAGGGATAAATTGGTGAAGAGAGGAGAAGGTGGGTAAAGAGGGAGGGAGGAGGGGGACATAGACACTCATTTGTTTGTATTAAGGGAAAATTCTTTTTAGAAAAGTGACAGTGCCATATATATTTTTTACAATTGCCTAGGGCAGTGAAAGAAATCTGAACAGAAAACAGAAACATATTTTTCGATAATTGATAATTGCTTGATGAAATTCATAACTTCCTATTGGAGCAACAGTACTTTGGTACTTTGAGTAGCATAGACTTCTAATTTCCAGGAAGTTCTTTCTGTTTCAATAACAACAACAAGTAGCCAAAGATTGACTGCAATCTGAGAAAATAATTTACTGGGAAAAAAAGAGAAAGAAATTACTACCCTCAGGTAGAGCAAGTAATGTAGCTTAAGAGCAAAGTTTTAAAAACACTGGTTCTAGACCTAAGAAGACAGTATTTAAATGTGTGAAGACGAACCTTAATGTAATGTAGCAATTACCTTTCCATTTGTATTGTGCTTACTTCAAAAAGTCTTACAAATCAACCCTGGAACTATACATCTAGAGCCCCTACGACGTCCTCAGGCAACAGCAAAATTTCAGCAAGTAGAACCATCCAGCCATTGTCTAAGTCAATGTCCTCACCTGGGACAAACAGGCAAGGAGCCATTACATCATGAAAAGCAGGTGAGCTATTCTAGCATGCCGCCCATCAGAATTCCATGATTCATGGCTTTCAACCAGCCCAGAAAATAAAGCGACATTATTTCCATGCGCTTCCCTCAGCACCTGAGGTTCTCACACACCCAGAGAAGGGTCAGGATGCCTGTATGGTTTATTACTGAATGCACATGCCCAGTTTCTCAAGAGAGGTGGTCGTGGGCGAGGGACAGCTACCCTCTTCCACTTCTTTTACTAAAGATATACTAAAGTATATCTACTGTGTCTTTATATATGTACACATGTGTGTCACACACGTATGTAAGTATAAAGAAGACATAGGAGTTAGCTGAACGTATCCATTGGTTACCTAGTTATCTGTGCTCTCGTAGGTTTACTGTTCAGGGGTGTGCTGGCTGCTTTACTTCCTCTCTAACTTAAACCTTGAAGTGACTCAGAAAGCTACGAGCACACGTTATTTCATACCAACTCTACATTAACCAATCCCAAAGCCTAGAGAAAAGTAAAATTCATTCAAAATCCGTCACTAAATCCAAGCCTGTTGAGTCTTGAAGTTGGGGCGGGGTGGGACAACTTTTGGAGGTACAGGAAGGTTGTGAGGAACGGGCCCTGCGCAGTGGCACCGGATAGGAGAAACTCAACATCTCTGGGCAGGTTCCAGCAGCTTTCCCTTCGCAGGAGTTTAGTTCCCGAAAGGTCTTAACAGCGTCCTTACAGTCAGCTGATGGGATAAACTCCCAGCCTAGCACGGAGGAGGCAAACTTCTCAAGAACGCATGACTGAGCTTGGTGCTTCAGATTCGGGGGTCTGTCTCCTCTTTCTCAAGCTAGTCTGTGGCTGCCTTTCAAGTTGAAAACTTGGGAAGGGGGCGGGGGGGGGGTGAGTAGGGGGAGTTCGCGTTCCTGTATTCTAAGGATCGCAAGTTCATTCTGAGTCTCTCCTGAAGATCAACCACTAGGCTTGGCTTATATTGGCCTGCGGCTAGTGCAAGACCCAGCTGAGCTGCTACCTCCCCCTACTGAGGACATCCACAGCGTCAGAGCAAAGTCCCAAGCCTTGATCAGAGCTCAGGATGCTGCCTCCTGGAGTCTGGACCGCTCACCGATCGGGCCGGTCATCCTACTGTAAAGTCGGGCCAAGGGCGGGAAGCCTCCGGGCTCCCTCCGGACCTAGTGCTCTGGGTTTCTGCCCACGTCCTTAGAGGACCAGCTTCGTGGTTCACAGAATCTGGCTCTGGCTGCGCGAAGCCCCAGACCCCCGTAACAAAGCGCAGCCAGCCGCGGGGACCCTGGAGGCGGAGCTGCGGGCTACACACCCGCCGCCCTGGGAGTTCCATGTACAGCTGGCGGGACGGCGCATCCTCGGCTCGAGTACCCCGGCCTCCCTGCAAACTAGGTGGGGACGGGATCCACCGGGGACGAGCGACCCCTGGCAGAGGAGGCCGGGCACGAGCAGGGCGCAGCCGGCCGGCGAGGGTCCCCCCTCCCGTCCAGTGGGCCGCAGAGGATGAGGTCATCTCCCACTCCCAGCCCCCACCCCAAATCCCTGGCAGCCCAGTCTTGCGCGCAGCCTCCACTAGGCGAGGGACGGTCCTAGGGTTGGAGAGTTGGGAGGGGTCCTCGGAGCATCTTCTCCGGGCCCCGCGCGGTGCACAGGACGGCAGAAGTCCCGTGGGAGCTCTGTGCTCGGGGGTCGGGGCTCCCGGATGGCGAGGGTGGGAGGGGGCGGCGTGGACCCCGATCCGCGGCCGCCGGGGGCCCCGGCCCGTGCCCAAGCCCTCCCTCGGCGGACCCGGCACCCGCATCCTCCGCCCTCTTCAGTTCACACTTTCCACCAGCCGCCGTGCCGGGGCGACCCATGCCTACCTCGGGCGTCCCGGTTCTGTCCGGCTCTCCCAGATCTCAGCGCGGCGGAGCGAGTCGGCGGGCGCCCGGGCTCCTCCGGCTGCGCCGGGCAGGTACCCGGGCTATAAAGCCACGCAGCTCAGTGACTCAGTGAGCCTCCCGGGCTTCTGCCGCCACCCTTCAAAATAAGAGTCCGGCGACCGGCCTCCGAGCCAGGCCAGGAGGCGTGGCTGGAGCCCTGGGGGAAGCAGCCCCCAGGTTAGGGTGCCCGCCCCCTTCTAACCTTGTCCCGCCTTCGGCATCTTTTTGGTCGCTAGACCCTTCTTAGCGAAAGTCAAGTTACAAATCGGGGTTCTCCGGAACTTTCCAGGACCGATAACGGGAAAACTTAACTTTTCTAAGTCAGTGAGGGGAAGTTCCCGGCTGCAAGCTGTGGATGATTCTCTCCTAGCCTTTAAGTCCGTTTTTCCTTCATAGACTAAACAATGGAGTCCTAGGGAATCCAACCCCAGGACCTTATAGGAGAAAAGAATGAAAACTTGGAGGAATGAAATCACCAAAAAAGAAGAAAACTGAGTTATGGGTTATGGTAGGGAGAGGGGGGAGGGGAAGAGGTCAGCCCCCCCCCCAACTGGCTGGCTGGTACAACTTAAAAAGTGAAGAATTTAGGTAAAAAGCCGCACCGTATGCTCCAATATGATTCTTCTCCAAGGAAGAAAGGGGAGCATTATTGATTTCCCTTAATTATTTTATTGGGTTTGTGTATTTGTGAATCACTGCATCCAGGAGCCCTAGAGGTCTTAGAAACACAGTCCTTGCTTGGCCATCCCACGTTATACCAAAAACTACTTTCAGAGCCTCAGTCACCTTAAAAACAAAACAAAACAAAACAAAACAAAACTTGTATTCAGGAATTTCTGTCTAGAAGGATTTTAAGGGAGGAAATGAGGCTCATTAATCCAAGAATTAATTCTTTTGCATCAAAACTGTGACAGATCGTGGACTTAACCACAAATCCACATCACCAGTTCTGTTTGACCACCTTTGCAAAGGAGTGCGGCTCTGTGTACAGTTCTCTAATACCCGGGCAGCACTGCTGTTAGGATTGGTTGGTTTTGCCCTGTTTGTCCTGTCAGAGTATGTAGGATGAAATGAATGAATGAATGAAAAGTGCTTAATATTTGCTGAGTCTATAGGAGTTGATACCCAGGGGATCTAGGGTCTTGGGAGCTGGAACTCAGCTAGGAGGGAGGGCTGGGTTCATGACAGTTTATCTATAGTCACCAAGTAAATGCTAATAAATGTCAACAAGTTTAAACAGCCAGTAGACCACTGGTTTAAATTTTCTACTAGTTTCATCTCTACCTTCAGGATTGTATCTACAAAAGGACAATAGACTTTTTAGGTTCATAGCCTTAAGCCTCTCTCTCTCTCTCTTTCTCTCTCTCTCTCCTCTCAAGTATCTTCACTGAATTGTAGATGAAAAAGCATGCCTGTAAAATATTCGATATTCAAGCAATAAATCAGAAATGAACATCACTCTGTTATTTTACTCTCAGAGGTATGAACGTTGCTAACTGTCCAGAGAATACTACTCCAGACTTTTGTGTGTGTGTTTAAGCAAATATTTAAAATACAGATTAGATCACCACTTACGTATGATTTTGCAGCCTTACTTAAAATAAAGAAAACCAACAATCATCGCTGTGGGCTTATTATCTTTAATTTCGGAGAAGGCGATAGGCCTGGGGGAAAGTGTTTTAAGAAGTTAAAACAACAAGGTTTCTATGTAAGACGGCAGCAGGGATAGCTTTGGTGATGTGGTGCTGAAGAAAGCTTATCCAGAGCTGGAACTTAACGGTCCCTGTCCTTAACCTCAGGAGTCCTAAGTTTCCTTATTTCCACAGAATGGATCATATGGTGGGCGTGTCAACTACAGTTCTTGTGTTCTTTGATTTTTATGGTACATATTTGGTTCCTCCAGAGTTGCCCGACTAGAGTGGGGTATAGGGTGGGACAGACTGCCAGGGCTCACTGATCCAGAAAATGCACCCCAATTCCTTTGTTCAGCAGACAGCAGAGGGGGTGCCATCATATCTTTGTGGATAACATGTGGGAGTGTAGCTACATCTTGACCTTCATTTTGGGCACATCCCAGAATTGCCAAAACTACTATCGGTGGACACAAGGATGAGAATCCCTGTCAAGTGTGAAAAAGAAGCACACACTGAATTCCACTACACAGAAAATAAATCAAAATGAATGAAACGTAGACTGCTAACAACTAAACATGAGCAGTATTTACAGAACAGAGGCAATATTGTCAGCAAGATCAAATCTCTGCTCATAAAACTACTGCGCCATCCATCTAAAAACTTAGTCGGCATAGGTAATACATTTTGTGAAGGCAGATACCAATTAGCAAACCAAGAAAATGTCTGGCAATCACCATTCACTAGAAAAAGTACCGCCATAAATCTGTTTTTCAATTAGGCTTTTCTAACTTAAAACTATAGGCCCAAATCTCTATTTTCTTGGCTTTTATTTGTGTGTAATAGCAAAAGAATATTAAATGTCTTCAGCACTTTGCCAAAAGTATTTTAATGAAAAACTAGCAAAACTTGAGGTTTTCTCTAACAGTTTTGACTTCTATTTTGACTATGCTTTTTGTAATTAAGCTTTCTGTTGTATTTCTTCAACATACTCAGTGGCATACAAAACACATTTTGACATCAATTCAACGTCTTGATCAATTTCCATTCATTTTTGGTGTTTTGATATTGCTGTTTAAAAAAAGTGTTGATTTAGCTTTCCCCTTTTCATTATTTATTATTCATTCAGTCATTATTTTTATTCTTTATTTTATGGAAAAGGGTGTGTCTGCCACAGTGCATGTGTGGAGTTCGGAGGGCAGCTTGTGAGAATCAGTCATCAGGCTTACCAGCTGCTTTTACTGTGCTTTTTAAAGGATACAAAATCTTGGTCAAATGACCAAGATTGTAGCCATTGCCTTTGTAAGCAATTCTAGCTTCAGGTAACAAACAAGCACAAGGTTAGGGACTAGATAAATGACAGATTTTTACCTGGTATTGGCTCCAACTAATATAAATTTTAGGTATTATTTCTGAAAGTAGACTGTTTAAAATTCATTTTTACTCTGTTCATTCAAAAATAACCACTTTACTAAAGGGATGGCTTAGTGGGTAAATGGCTTGTTGTACAAGTCTGAGTCCTGAGTTCAAATCTCCAGCACCTTATAAAGAGCCAGGCGATACGTGTCCCAGCACTGTGACAACTGGGACTTGCTGATTGCCAGCCAAACAGCAAGATTCAAAGATTCAACTCAAAGGAATAAGGCAGAGTGATAGCAAGACACCCAAGGTTCTCTTCTGAGCTCTGCATATGTACACGAGTGTGTACATCTCCCCATGCATATGCCCATACCACATACACACGTGTACAAAATAAGCACCTTAAAAAATTCTTAGACTACTTCAAATTTGGACTCTGAAATTAAATACAATATTTGACATGAATCACATTTATTTCCATATTAGCGGCTACTGATCATTCCAACAAAAGTAAAAAAAAAACTTACAAAAAACAAACTGTGGAGCTCCTAAACACTCTGTGCACTATCTTTTCATGAATGCAAACTATTAGGGGAGGAGGGAAAAGACAAAGCTCCAAGGGTGATTCATACTTTCAGCATAAAAACAAATTAACATATCCCATTGGTTGAGATAACTTTCTGGCTCTTTGGTTTGGATATGATTTTTTACCAAAGGAAGGAGAAAAGATAAGAAAGAAAAATGGGCTGCCTGCAATTGTGTAGAGGTGACTAGATTCCAGCAGACAGAAAACACTGTGTCAGAGGGACAGGGACAAGCAAGTCTGCAGCGTGGTGCCCAGAAGCTTTTTGCACTGGTAAACACTACAATGGAGTGGGTGTGAGAGCAAAGCAAGCTTTGATCCTCAACAGTGGCCCCAAGGAACAAGGGGGGACTTAAGAGTGAAGTGAATTGCAAAGAGGGTGAACATTTGAGTCTCACAGTGTGGGGGTGAATCAAAGGCTTTTTCCACACCTTAAATTCATGAAGTTCTGACTTCTGGTTTGTAAAGTGGAGGCAAAGTAAAGGCTGAACTTCTGCTGAGGAGATAGATGCCTTGAACAGTTGGTCTTCGTGGTGCCTAGCAGTTAACGATACCTACCACGTTAGGGTGAGTGTCTGAGCATGCATGCATGCAAGCTGAGCGTGCATGCATGGTTTCCTTTTTAATTTCATCAGACAAATTTTTTAAATGATGCTGGGGAAAAGGCAGAGCTAAAAGTGAGTCCCCTGAGTAAGTAGCAAAATGCCTGAGTCAGAGGATTGGTTGATTTATCTTTACCCTACATAAGAAATCTCTTAGCTGTGTTATACATAGGGAGTGATTGATAGAAGGCAAGTAGCAATAAAGAGACCAGAATTGCACATTTCATGTTAATTCCAGCAGCAGGGCATGGCTGTGGACAAGGTGATGCTTAACTTTTTCAGTTGTTTCTCTCGCTACAATCAGTATGGATGGCACCTTAATAAAGAATCTCACATGTTGTAGAAATTCCTTTGGATATTTAGAGGACCTCAGACCAGTCTTCCTGCCATCCCTGCTTCCAGTAACATGAGAAGGAAAACTACCTCAGTAAAGGGCTGCTAAGACTGTTTGTTACAGCACCTAGTCTAAGGAGGTGAATGCAGAGACACATGGGCTCCAGCAGGCAGTGCACAGAGCGCTGTGTGCAGGGGGCTTTGTTGACAGAAGGATGGAACTGATCCATTTTCCCTGGCTTGTATAGCTGCCATCTTTTAAACCTATGGTTTGAATGTATGTCTTTCCTCCCAGAAAAAGTATGTACTAGAAACTTACTCCCCCCACCCTACCACAGCACTGTTAGGGAGTAGGGGATGGGGTTTTTAGTGATTGATGCTTCTCTCCTCTCTCTCTCTCTCTCTCTCTCTCTTTCTCTCTCTCTCTCTCTCACACACACACACACAAATACACAGAAGCACACATTTTTTTGTCTTTCTACTTTCCACCATAGAATGACCAGCAAGATGAACCTCATCAACTTCTAGAATTGGGAGAAATCAACTTCTTTTATAAATCTTCTAGTTTGTTGTGTTCTGTTATAACAACACAAAATAAACAAAAATATTTTGTCTTTACCAAACTCTTTGTATTCTAAATTTGAGTATCTGTTCTCTTAACACAATCTTCTGGGATTGTGAGGTGTAATCACAATTACTGTACTACAATTATTCATAAAGTAATGGGATTGTGTTATTTAAAATATTTTTCTCATTAGGGAAATACATAGTAATTTGGCCGTAACTTTGTTTGTTTGTTTGTTTTTTGCAAAAGTTGCTAACTATTAAGAGAATATTGAGATTATTTTTATTTTTAAATTAAAAATATTAGTGGAATCCATTCTCTTCTTCCACCCTCATGTGGGTTTTGGGGGATCAGATTCAGGTCACTGACTTGGACAGGAAATGTCTTTACCCACTGAGTCATCTCATGCTTTCTGCAAATAAAATATACAAACCTAGACTCCAGTATGGTAAAGGAATGAGAAATATGAGAGGAAAAAAAAAGAAGTCAAAAATTCGAATGGAGAAATTAAAGAAATGTATTTTAGGTTAGAAATCTTCCTGAATGGAGACCTTAAAATCCAAAAGAGAAAGTAACTGGTACATAGTCATTTATAGGAGTGGATTTATTTGATGTATAGTTTATATGGCCAATAATTAAAATGATGATCCTTATAATGTTATTACTATTATAAGCCATTAAGTGAGTTAAATTAGGTCTCTGTTCACACAATTCAGGACTAGATTCAAGAAAAGAAAAAGCTTTCTATAAACAAAGAATATTTGCACTATTCCAAGGAATTAAATTATTTTTCTTATACCAATACCTGGCTGTTTTCATTAGCTTTAGCAAGGATTAGATGATTTTTGATAAATCCAGCCAATTTATATGAATGTTATCATGAAAACTCTTCAAATTTAAATTTTGCTTTAATCTCTTACGTTCAAAGAAACCACTGGCCATGTATTTTTCAGTACATAATGGGCTGTAATGGTGTGTGGCTTGTGTATAGCAGTCAAATAAAGAAGGACCGTGAAGGAAATGACTTCAGAACACCATTTCACAAGATGCAGCTTCAGAACAGTATATATGCAAGATTCAGATGGTCAAGTGATAAATGCACAAGTGAAAAACTGAATTCGGTCTCTTTAAAAACCAACCTCTTTGCAAATCACTGTTTCATGCATCACCGAAGACCTCATTAGAGGTCACTTTACTAGCACATGTGTGGGTTCCTAAAGGCCTCACTGGCACACACACGTTTCAGTCTATTGTTGCAGTTAGTTCATGACCGTAGAGGTGGGGACATTATTATTTCAGCTTCACTGTGGGCGGGGCAAGCGCAAGCCTGACATCACTTGGTGTCATTGGTCTGCTGCCATGTGTACCTTTGTGCAAAGCTCCGTGACAATGAAAAATTGGGTCTAGCCAAAATTGGGACCTTCAAATTGACTCTATTTTAGAGGATACAGGCATTTTTTTTTAAGTATCAGAGAGGAATCAATTTTGGATCAGGTCATCTGCCACCATATAACCACCAGAAGGCTCTTTATAAATAACTGTAGTACAGCATGCTGACTGAAAGGTGTCCACGGGTTTTTCTAAGCCAATTGGTGTTAAGTTTTGAGCTCTCCAAGAGAATCAGGAATCAGAGATGAAAAGCTGAAGGGGATTCAGGATGGCTTTGTCAACATTAGGGGTAAAGATAGATTAAGTCAGTGTGGCTATGAAATACCCTTTTCCATCATCTTAACAAGGTACATTGACTCATTAGACACAGTTGGTACAGTGAGGGGGGCCCAGGACTCTTGCCACTCCACACCTAATCAATCGTTTTCATTCTCAGAAAGAAAAAAAGTATAAATAAATGACTATAATAACAACAGTGCCTATAACATAATGAATCTAGCCTGAACTATGCTCCTCATCATATCAGCATAGTTCTACTAAAGGTCTAATATGTTAGTGGAAGAAAAAAATCTATAGACAAAAAGGTTTCTAAGCTCACAAAAGCTACAAACAGCCCTTAATCTTTGGCAGCTGATGGTTTTCTAAGCCCCTAACACTTTCCTTTCATCAGATATAAAGACAAGCTATACCATCCATTCTCTATTCATGATTGTACTCTGTGTGAACCTAAACCAGTCGGTGTCACACATGCTCAAAAGAAAAAAACGTGGCCTTAGCTTCTCAAGCCCTTTATAATCTCAGCGAGGAGACAAAAATCAGCTGTGAACAACAGGTGCTTTGCAGTTGTTCATTCATTTGGACACTGCTTTTATGAGTTAATTACTCATAGCTGCCTTGTGAACAATCTGCACATCTGGGAAAATGAAACTGCCCGCTGAAAGGGAGTTACTGGCGCGTAGGTGAGACACAGTGGTTAATTCATTGGGATGCCCGTACAAGGCTTAAAAAAACCTCTCAAGCATCCAGAAGCTGTGTGTCTCGATGAATGAGTTGGTTTCAGGGTGAAGGCCACGACAAGGGGTGTGTGACACTAGCTCCTGGTACTCCCCTAGGTCGCCTGTTCTTTCACTTACCTCAGAGGTCTCTATTGATCTAGTGGAATTGAGCTCATTGGCAAAGGCTTGTACCATGCACTTGCTCAGTGCCTAAAGGTTTCCAATTCCATCTAATTTGTGATAAAAAGAAAATATTCTTCTAGCAGACTAAATGAGGGGGAAAAAAATCCTAAACTTGATTCGTTATTGCCACCTACTAACTCAGGATTTCAATATAACAAACAACAGGTTCCATCAAGTCTGGTGCCCACTTGAAAGGAAGTTTTGACATATGAGTCCTTTGTTCTCATGTTTCCCTGTCTGTTCAGTGGAGGGGCAGGACGCCTGATCTCAAATGTTCTCTCCAGCTGGATGGTCCTGAATCAGCCCCAAGCCAGCCGGCTCTGACCTCGAGTAGGACTTGCGTAGCAACTCTTCAAATGAGGGCTGAAGTACCCAGGAAAAGATGAGAAAAAGCACTAAAATGTCTCTGTCTACTGCTCATCTTTTGAATTTTTCTATATGTATATTTTAATTTTATAAAGAAACTCACTTTATTTTTTAAATTTATTCATTTATTTATGGGAGAGAGAGACAGAGACAGAGACAGAGAAGGTACACACCATGCATTCCATGGGCTTCCGGTGATTGAACTCAGGTTGCCAGATTTATGAGCAGGTGTATCTTTCCTACTGAGCTATTTCACTGGCTTTCTTTGTGTATAATTTTAAAATGTGGATAATAATGCATACAACATACTAATTTATACACATATATATCATGGATATCATGGATATATCTGTAACATATTGAAGGAACAAAGTGCTCAAATCCTATGGTGATAAGGTAAGATGTAAAGAGAAGAGAACAAATATGTAACTAACTTAACTCACCTAATGATGTTTAACAGATGCCCTGGCATTTCCATTTCTCGCCCCGCCTGCAGCACTGTTTGGTTGCTAACCAGATGATTTCAAGAGTGCAGTTTAACTAGATATGGTTTACATTTTAATACTTTGGGGAGAGGAATGGGTAGTATCCCTTCAAGTCACTACTTTACGTACAGTTTCACTCGAATACCCCAGTGCAGTGGAAGACTGGCAGAGCCGCAGCAGAAGCTCAGGCTTGGACTTCACATCTGTCCATACGATTTTATGCTGTTATGTGCAGAGCGTGGCTGTTGTGCCAAACAGAACATTTATCCTGTAAAATCCAGTTTTCTATTGATATGGCAGGCCTGGTGTACAGCCAACCCAAAAGTACAGAGATGTTTATCACGTAACTCTAACTAAGGGCCTTGTTTAATTAACGAGGACAATATGATTAAAGCACTTGCTACACAAGCCAAAGGACTGGAGTTTTGAGATCCCTAGCTCCATTGTATAATGTCAGATGGGTGCAACTGTCTGCCTCTACAATCAGCCTTGGAAGCAGTAGACAGAAATCCCCAGAGCAAGTTGGTTAGTTAGACCTGCCCTACAGGTGAGCTCTGAGTTTGATCAGATACCTTGTCTCAAAAATAATAATGTAAAAGTGTGGCTAAGGATCATTTCAGATATCAAATTTGGGCCTCTACATGCATACACATGCACATCCACTATATATATATGCACATCTACCATATATGTAAATAAATACATATATATATATATATATATATATATATATATATATAATAGTGGGAAAGTATCAGTTGATTTCTATATTCTATGTTTCTATATATATATCTATATTCCAGGGGCTGGAGAGGTGGCTCGGGGATTAAGCCTCTGCCTTGAAGGCAGAAGGTCCTGAATTCGGATCCTGGACCCCACGTATAGACGCCGGGCGGAAGCGGGGGCAGCCTGCGTTTCTGATCCTGGTAGAGAGGAGCCTGTGAATCCCGGGGCAGAGTAAACAAGGAGGAGGTGAAGGCGTCCATGGTGGTTCCCAAATTCGTCCGTGGTTCTACACACACATACACGCATACACGCACACACATACATGCATACACGCACACACATACATGCATACACGCACACACATACATACACGCGCACACACACACATACACGCGCACAATTGAATAAATAATAATAATATTTCTATATTCCAGTTGATGTTCCATATAATATTTTGCCTATCTCCCCAACTCTTATTTATGCAAGTCATAAAATGATTATCTTTATATTGACTAACAAATTATCACTTGGCTATCTGGTTTCTTAAAAACTGCCCATAATTCTACTTCCTCAATGGAAATAGCAATTTTCCCATAACCTCTGATTGTTTTCAGGAGAATTGCAATCTCCTTAGATACTTTATGTACCTGGTAGCAAGTTGAGTTTCCTGTCAAAGAGCTCATGCCTGCATCTCAGTTCCAACTTTGTAGTGACTTTGCCAAGTGTTTGACTTTGGGCAAGTTAGTTAATCTGTGTTTCAGCTGCAACCTCTTTTGAGACAGTAGCAATGTCAGGCCACATCATGCTTTGTGGATTGCTACAAGATACTTCCCACAGTGCAATGCTGTGCAGCCAGGAAATGGCAGTAAGTTTCAGCATTCCTATTGGTAGTAAGAAACAGAAGCATCAAGGAGTTAATATTCTAAATAGCTGGAAGAAGGCAACAGTGAAGTAACACCTTGTCTAAGTCAAGCCTACAAACTGTCTCAATCACTTTCAAACTGTCCGAGTAAAAGCAATGGAAGTGGTGTTTAAATTCACCACAAAAGGGAAGGTAGGCAAGTAGGCATAGCTGACAGAGAAAGTGGCCATTAAGCATTTAAATACTGTATTCAACACGGGCGCCACTTCTACCTTTAACTCACTGTGAGATCTTGTACAGTCTACTCGGAGTTCTGGGTGAGTTTCTCAGTCTGCACACAAGAGGCTGGGTGAGATGACGTTTAACATTACCAAATAATTCTTAAAACCCAACCCAGGGCATCATGAAGACATTTTCTCTACTTTTGGACACTAGGATATGTGAATTTCAAGTCTCATTTAACTCTCCCTAGTAAGTGGAATGGTTCAAAGGAGTGGTCTTTAGAGCTATTTTCAGTCGTAGAGGAAGCTTAGAAACCCGTGCACCACAATTGCAAATTAATTCTGCACCTTGAGATTAAATGCATGGTTCCTTCTCTCACAAAATCTAGAATTTGGAGATCTCTGGGCCAAAGGTCATTAGAGACACTTCTCTTCTTTAAATTGGGATCTTCCCAGTGAGACAACTAATCCTGGATCCTCTAAAAGCCCCCCCACTCATTGTTAAGAGCTATGCCAGAGAGATTACAAAGACATGTATGACCTCCCAGGTTTTTGTAGTCTTAGTTGCTATCTTATCCTTTGCTATTAGAGATTAGAGAATTAGCTATGTTTTTGGCACCAAAATTTTTTTCTTTGCAAATTGTTGTTTTGAAAAGAAAATCTATACTAAACAAATTTTAACTTACACCCTTTTTTCTTCTTTTGAGTTATTTCCTCAGGGCAAATTTTGATTTGATTTTTTTTATAGCTCTTGATCTTTATTGGTAAACCATTTTCTTTTACTGTATTTTAATTGAGTCAACTTACAAAGTATTTCTAAGTGCTGCTGGCCTCTTCAAGAATTGCTAATTTGGGGGTAGAAACTCTGCCACCATTTAATTTTTGATTCTCTATTGGTGATGATAAACATTTCCTTATAAACCTGGCATCACAGAGAGCGAAAGAAGTAGCATATTAAACAGTCTTAATTTCACTGGAACCAGAGTGCAGCACTTTGAAGTCATCTACAAGTAGCATCCATCTGTGAGCTAGGACAGGTTTTTTATTGCTCTTCAGTTAGCTCTACAGTCATGCTCTTCTATTTACCACTGGGTTACGTTCTAGTACTTTCCAATTCAAGTGTGGGTGGTCCAATTCTGTATCTGGCATGGGAACAGAAGGACTTGCCCAACTTAAAGTTGCCAACAAGTTAGAGTCATTGTGTAGTTTAAACACTCTGATCCAGGATGAATGCCTCATTTAAAAAAATATTTATTTGTGTGTGTGTGTGTGTGTGTGTGTGTGTGTGTGTGTGTGTGTGTGTGTATCAGAGGCATACTGTATGTCCTTGTGGAGGTCCAAGTTGACTTTGGGAATCATCCTGGATTGCTTCTATCTCTTTCTTGCTTCACTCTGTGATTTCCCAGGTTCTACCCCCCAGGGCCAGAAGTGCAGGCCACTGTTTTTTCCACCTGGCATTTTTACATTGGACTTGGGATCCAAACTCAGGATCTTCTGGCTGTGAGACAGTTTTAACCCCTGAGCCATCTCTCCAGCCCAAATGCCTGATTTTGATTATTAGCTGTGGGCTTAACTGGGGTTCTTTGTTAATAGAAAAAAAAAAAAGTTCTTCAATATAGATTTTGTGACACAAAAAGACAAAAAAGGGCAATTTCTACTTATGCTTAGAAGTATTTTGATTTTTTCCCCCAAATCCATCTCTCTTTCTACCTAAGCCATAGGAAAAAAACATCAGTGTTAATCCATACCGTCCGCAATAATATTTTCACATTGGAGAGTTTGGAAAATGGCATTGAGAAGATTATCATGAATCCTCTTCGGTAACTACTGGCATGTTTAAATTATACATCTAGAGCTGGAGAGATGGCTCAGTGGTTGAAGTACTTGCTGCACAAGCTAAAGGACTAGAATTGTGACCCTCAGATTCCACATAAAATGTCCAGTGGGTGCAGTGGCCCTGTTGTAATTCCAGCCTATGAAGTGGAGACTGGGTATCCCCAGAACAAGTTGGATAATCAGACTAGTCTTATTGGTGAGCTCTCAACTTAATTAAAAACCCTGTCTCAAAAACAAGGGGATAGAGTAACCAAAGATGGTTCCTGACATTAACTTAGGGCCTACACACACACACACACACACACACACACACACACACACACATACACACGCACGCACGCACACACACAAGTGTCCACACACCTACAAACATGCATATACACACCCATATACATACACATGAAAGATGAATTAGACACCTAGCTAATGGATATTTCAGAAATTTGTTTTGGGCAGTATGATTATTTTTAAATGATAGGTGTAATTGGGTGCTTATCCTATGTTAAACGTGAGGGTCAAGGTATCTTTGCTGGTCCTGAGACACCTTTACCAACTTTAGCTAAAAGTTTCATGAATTAGACATAAAAGGCTATCAGAGTCTTTCTAATGAACATCTTGTGTCAGTCCATGTTTAACAAGAGAATGTTTATTATTTCAGCTGCCTCTAAGAGCTTCTAAACATCTGTGCTGACACATGCCTGCAGAACGCCAGAGCCACCAAGGAGAACTAGATGCAATTTGTGTTTTTCCTGTTAAAAGGACAGAGCTACGCTTCTAACTGTAGATCTGGTAAGAGAATAAATCAGAACTCACTGGTCATTCCTCTCTGCTTATTTTTACTCTCCTTGATTGCTCCGAATCCCTGACACACTTCTATTCTGAAATCCTTGAGCACCGACTTCCTTATTTGGTTGCTGGAACTGCTCTTTGTCTTGTTCAAACATTCTGCTAAGCTTGCAGCCTGCCTTCATCCCCGCCCCTTGCCCACTGCTCCTCTCTCTCTTTCTCTCTTCTCTCTCTCTCTCTCACACACACACATACACACACACGCTTTGCTCTGACTCAGCCTTCTCCGCAAACCGCCAATCAGCCATCAGTTATGCCCATTTAAGGAGTACCTTTCGCAAATCATAAGGAAGACTTTTCAGCTGTTTGGGACGATAACTATGCTGTGTACACTTGAACTCACCACGAAGTATGTATTACACCCAACTGCCCTCCTCATGTGATAAGATATGTATTTAAAAAAAGAAGCGACAACACTCTCCCCAAATAAACTCTTAGAGAAAAAAAAAAAAAAAAAAAAGTGCTTCTCATATCTGCCCTAAAGCCAAGCTGTTCCATTAATGGTTAATGGTTACTTTAGCCCTCAGGGTTCTGGCTCTTACATTTGGCTGACAGAGAGCGGGATTTTGTTTGGTTTTCAACTCTTTCCAACTTACAGTGCACACCAAACACTCCAATCTAATACTTTGAGAAAATATATACCACAGGCTTAAGTGGGAATGCCAGTACACCAAGTGAAGCTCTGTGTTCCTAAGGACACAACACACACTTTCAATAAACTGGGCTCCTCTCACTCTCTGAAGCTCTCTCCTCTCACAGCCAGATATGTGAAATACAAAGGCTCGGTTCTGGTTCCTCTGCTTCAATGTGCATGGAGAAAGCTCAGCTCTCTGCATTCCCTATTTAAGAAAGAAGCTGCTATGGCCCCGTCCAATAAAACAGAGCAGTGTTTTCTTACATATAAACAACCGAGGAATTCCTCGGGCAAGCACACGGCATTTCAGCTCTTGGAGCGAAGGGGATGGTGGTATTTATTATGTCAAATAAACACTTCATCCACACTCCAAAGGGAAACCTGCAACAAGAGGCTGAACAAAGCACGTCTCAAGGTTTTAAAGAAGGAATGATTTTCCTAGAAGAAAGAGCCTGCATGTAATTAAATATCCAGTTTGTTCCCAGCACTTCGTTTGAAAAGGAATCACAGCTCCTTTGCAGAGGCTAGTAATATAAACATATAGGATATTCTATCGCTTAACATCATTTCTCATTTTGTCTTCAAAAAAATGATCTGTGCTATCTTTGCCCGCTGTGCTAATTGCTGCAGTCTTGCTATTCTCAGGCCTAGCTGCTGCCCCCAACCATGGTCACCACTACGCCATCATTACAAGAAACAGATCAGACTCTATGGAAAGCACATTTCTCTCCGCCCTGTTACCATTCAGACAATTTTGCTTATTTGTATTCACCATGGTGACCGATGTGAAAATAACTCTAGACTTACGAAATTCCCAAAGTGTATTGCCCTTTGATTTAGGATAGTTTCAGACAGGCCTGAATGAATTCTTGTTAGGAGACGACACAAATCATTCTCAGTTATAGGCAGAATATAAGTTATAAATATACTCTCACTTATTTCTATTGGCAATAATGGCCAAGAGTCTCACTGTGCATTACAACGTGGCTTTAACTTCATTTGTGTTTCAGAGCACAAGAAAGTTGTGGAATTTGGAGCACGGGAGAATTCATTCTCTCACAGGAACACCGAAACAATTCGCTAAATGATAAACAAAGGTATCCTGGTATGTGTGATGGTGCATATGAGGAATCCCAGCCCTGGAGCAGCTAAGACAGGAAGCCAGACTGGGCTACATGGCAAGCTCAGGTCCAGCCTAGACTACACAGAGAGACACAATCTCAGTAAAGAAAACGACAATACTCTAGTCCAGGAATACTGAATGTAATCATAAAAACACGTTCATGAGAACTGAAATCTATCAGAATGGGTTTTCTTTTTTTCAAGTAATATCCATAATTGTTCATTCATCTTGTTTTTGAGAAGACATGGGACAGCAGTAGCTAAAAGATGTAAAGATTTCTGTTCTGTGGGAGAAAACATTTAGACAATTATACTGTAAGTTTGGACCGATAACCATTGTTCACTTCGAGGCCATTGCTTCCTGAGAAGCATCGCTGGCTGACTGTGAGTATCAGAGAGGTAGGTTAGCAGGTGGAGGAGTGCATGTCTGCCGACCCCAGCATCTGGGAGGCTGATGCATGAGGACTGCACATTCAAGACCAGTAAGAGCTCTGGAGGTAGAAGGTGGCATGCTGGAAAAATCCAATCAAATAAAATACTCTTAGAGACCTGTGTGTTGCTCTATCAGCTGCTGTGCCACACAAGTGCCTCATTTTATTTATTATTTATCATGGTGCATGCTTAGATGAATGTGTGTGTGTGTGTTTTGTGCATGTGTGGGCACAGTTGACAAAGCATGCAAATGTACGTCTGAAGACAATTCTGTGGAGCTGACTCTCACTTTCCATCTGTATTGCTATGCATTTACGTTCATGATCAGGGGCTAGAGAGATGGCTAAGGGGTTAAGACTTTCCTCACAAGCAGGAGGTCCTGAGTTCCAATCCCAAGTCCCATGTAAAAATGCCAGGAGAAACAGTGGCAGCCTGCACATCCAACTCTAGTAGGCGGAGCCTGGGAAATCCAGAGCGAAGCAAAAAAGGAGGTAGAAGCAATCCAGGATGATTCCCAAAGTCACTCTTGGTCCTCCACAGGGACACACAGTATCCTCTGATACACACACACACACACACACACACACACACACACACACACAATAAAAGTTTAAAGAAAAGCTCATAATTAGTAAAATCAGTAACATTGGAGCTGGAGAGATGACTTAATAGATGAGGCGTTGCCTTACAAGTGTGCAGAGAAGAGAATGACTCAAGAAGACACCAGATGTCAACTTCCTGTCTCTGTATGCACTTGCATATGGGCGTGTGTATACTTGCCCACAAAACACATATACACACACATGCGAAACACGTGGGCACACACGCACATGTGAAACAAAGTAACATGTTCCTCATTCCATCCCTTTCTAACTTCTACAGATTTGAATCTTAGGGTTATAGTTATTTGGGAAAAAAAAGTACTGCCTGGATCTTCAAATACAAAGTGGGAAATACACCCCAATTTATTTATTTATTTTTCACAGGGATTGTCTTTTCCACAAGAAAAGAAATCAGCACTAAAAGAACTCCAGGGATAATAAACCTTTCTATGCTAGCATTCCAACTATTTGTTTGCCTTTGCGGAGGTCCTTTATTCCCTGGTTCTACACATTTTCAGAGACACCTGGACTGGTGAGGCTGTATGGGGGTTGGGATCCTGCTCAATGAAGGATGAGGAAGAGGAGCAAGAGGAGTGAAAAATGAGAAAGTCAGCCTACTGTTAACTTTTATGTCTTATTGCAATTTCATTGCCTATTAAACAATCTCCAATTTTCTAATTTTTATTCTAAGTTTTGATGGGAAAAAGAAACCAGCTGCCACATGTTTCCATACATTTGCTTCAAATGCTAGGAGAAACACACACACATACACACACACACACACACACACACACACACATGCGCGCGTGCGCACATACACATGCACAAACACTCGTGCACGCGCTCACCCTCACTTCATTATAAAACATCAACTAAATGAACATAATTGAAAGCTGATTTCCTCAGATTGGTCTCTGAATCTAAATACTCATCAAGGAATCTTAATTGAGAATACAACATGCTCATAATGTCCTCACATTAAGTAGTCTTCGCTGTTATTAGGAGGATCTGCAGAAATGTCCCCCTGAGATGGAAAATCTTTGCAAACCAGCAAGCTGGTGAGTGTGTCCCTGAAAACATTCCCAGCATGTGTTGGAAATGCATCTCCCAACATCTGGCATGACTCTCACAGCCAGTTTCTTCTGGGCAGTTTCTTCTGAGACACAGATGTGCCCACCCCCCACCCCTATCCCCTGACACCCCCCTTGCCTGTCTACCCAGGACAGCTCCCGTGGCAGTCTACATTGAACTATAAGATGCTGTTCGATACAGTGTCCTGACCGGAGCCAATTACCTTTGTGAAATGACACACAGATTCTCAGCAAGATAACCCTTTCTGTGCTAATACATTTCTAAAGAAGTCAGACTTGGACAAGGAGAATTGTAGGACAAGGAGAATTGGAGGGAGTCCCGACCCAGCCACAGCTGGCTCCAGGTAACTGTTGGAAGTTCAGTTTTTTTTGGGAAGCAAAGTCTAGTCTTTGTCCCATCAATGGAAGAGAACATGAAGAAGGATTTTATAAAACCACTGAAGTGTATCTCATGGGCTATCATAACCACTCTATCAGCTTGATAGAAACGGAGGTCACCAGACTCGTGGAAGAGTTCCAGACAGCCACAAAGAACTACCAGCTCTGGCTGGCAAGGAGATGCAGAGTGGCTGGCAGCTGAGAAGCACTGACAGTGGGGGCTACTTGGAGATGTACAGCCAGGCCCGAAGTGGGCTCCACTCAAAGCCTGGACTGTAGTGCAAAGGCTGTGACGCCCAACCTATTCATGATTCCTGCCCACATGGAGCAAAAGAGACATCCGGTGATGGGTGACAGCACCCTGAAACAACACACCCAAAGGCAGAGCTGGAACTTGGCCTAGGTGAAGAACCTATTAAAGACCCCGATGCATTTCAAACCTTTCAAGAAAAGGACCTTGATCTGGAAGCTCATCTGCCTCCTCTCTAGGACAAATGAGAGGAAGTGACTTTGATCTTTGGAAGAGCTGGGGGAAGTCTAGAGAGCAATCGAGCCCCCCAGGGAACTTCCTAGGGATTTACATGCAGATCTCAACTTTAAGGTGTCAAAAAAAAAAAAAAAACCCAAAACAACAACAACAACAATAACAAAAAAACACCAATCAAAGCGAACAGCTCTCAGACCTTGAATTCAGTGTAAAACAGTCAGAACTTGTGATTTCTTTTGAATTCAAACCGGCAAAGAGAAAAAATTCTGGAAGAAGGAGCACTTCATTATAGGCCTGTAGGAAGTTTCATATTTCTGCTACATGTTGCAAGTACACCAATGGTTTATGACAAAAATAATAAAACAAAATCAACAAGGACATGGAAATAAGGCGCCATGAGAAAGACTCAGCAGAGATGAAAAAAAAAATGATTCACAAAAATTCCACTACTGATTTTAGACACAAGGAACATCAAGGTAGTATTACTGCTATTGTTTCCTGGTTCAAACCATCTTATTTGCATATTTGTGTTAATGTTTAAAATTCTTAGCTCATATGCTTAGGTTAAACTTATCTTAGGCATCCATATGTTCAGTTTTTAACATTTAGTTCAAACTCTGCTTTCCCACAAAATTTTCTTGGAACCTGGAGAAGAAATTAATTCACTTCACCCTTATATATTCATGGGCTTACCATGGTATATAGTAACAGTATTATGTTAAAGATATGAGATACACTCTCTTTTTCCTTTGATCTTCGAACTCTAAAACAGTAACTTTTTTCATATACTTGTTGAATTAGGTTCTGTTGAATAACACTAGCCTTGTTAGTCATTAAAATACTTGCATAGTCGAAAGCAAAATTCTGGAATTTGCAGTTTCTTATCATTCCCAAGTGTTTATAAAACCTTAGACTGAGTCACGTCCCTTACTATGCCTTGAAAACTCTGTGTTCATTTTTACATCCGAAATTTACCCGGGTTTGTTTCCATCTTTTCTTTTGCTTCCTGAAGTTGCCTTACTTTGGTTTTGGATGATATCAGACACTACCCTGAGATTAATCTTTGACAGGAGTTCTTGGCGAATGAACTCCTGGGCCACTGGTGCACATCACAGACCAGGCACGTGATTAACACATCTTTCTTAAGGAGAGTTGAAACTATGCATATATGCGTGTATAGATATGCAACGAACACACACACACAACTCTTGTTAATAAGCTGAAAGCTTTAAGAAAGTGAGAATAAGTATCTGACGTTTAGATTCTTCAAGGGCCAGAGAGATGGCTCAGGGGTTAAACCTCTGCCTCACAAGCAGAAAATCCTGAGTTCAGACCCCAGATCCCATGTAAAAAAAAACACTAGCTGGAAATGGTGACAGTCTGCATTTCTGGTCCTAGAAGACAGGGCCTGGGAAATTCTATATCAAAACAAATAGGAGGTAGGAGTAATCCCGGGTGATTCCCGAAGTCACCCTTTGTCCTCTACAGGGACACACAGTGACCTCGACACACAAGCTGACACATACACAAAACATATACAGATATACATACACACACGGGCACATACACACACATAATTTTTTAAAAAAAATTATTCAAGTCTAATTGTTACTTCATGCAAATAACCCTTTAAGTGACTCATTTTCCCACTTGGAAAAGACTACCTGTATTAAATTTTAAGAACCAAAAATACTGGATAGTACCTGATGCTGTATGCTAAAAATGATTGGAGACTGTCTACAAAGGATCACACAGTTAACATTTATTGAGTATCTGCTGTGCTGTACTGGGCATGGATCCAGGTGAAAGGGCTAAAATTAAAATAAATGAGCTTAAATCTCTGCTAGTAAGAATCTCTCATTCTAGGAGTGCAATGATAAACCAGGCCCCATCATTATGAAGAACTCACACAGAAATGTGCTAGGAGGTAAAGAGATAAGGTCCAAGCCCTTCCTGTCTGCCAAGGAGCAGGGAGCCTCCTAGTTCATAAAAGCCTCTATGGGGACAACGAGCCAGGTGGTGGCATGGGGAAAGGGCATTTCAACTTGTGAAAGCACTTGGTCCAAAAGTGGCAAGAGCACTGTTTCTCACCCAGAACCATGACAAGCAGTTTGGACATAACCCTAAGGGGAATCCAGGCAAGTTGGACCAAAGGACAGGAGTGCCTCAGGCCTCAGGGAGGGGGGAAAATTCTTGGAATAATTTTGTGTTTTTTTTTTTTTTCCTATTATCAGCTTTGTGTTTCCTTCCAGAGAAGTAGGTCTTCCCCATCTGAAAGCTCTTACATCTGAAAGCTCTCTTAGCAACCAGTCTGCAGACCAGGATCTGCTTTCAAGCCTTGTCAACCAAACCCTTTAAAATACATAGCAGGGAGAATTTTAACCTTCTAGCTCTAAATTTTTGGCTTACGTACATATTTTTGTTGTTGTTGTTGTTGCTATCTTACGGCTTCTTTTTGAAGCTCTAAGACAAAATAAGCATCTTCTGGCTTCTTTTCGAATTACACATCTATCCATGTATATCCCCAGTATTTAATTCTTGCAATGAGAAGAACAAATCTTTTCTGGACATTGCTATAGTTTGATATTGTGAACCACAGATATAATATTTACTGGCTTACAGCCAATAGAACTACTATTGTGCATTCTTATTTAGTAACAGGTCAGTGTGAGCATATGCCTGTGAAATCAGATGACCTATAACTAGGTAATGTACTGTCCAGGACACCCATGTTTATCATCAGCACAAATCAGGTACATTACAACATTATCAGCAGTCACAAAATCTTAGGAGAAAGGATTTATGAGTGTTGAATTTTTATTTTAGTTTTTCATGTTTTATTAAAATGTTTTTATATACCAACAAAATGAGTTTCTGTGTATGGCTTCTCTCCCTCCCCTCCCACCAATTAACAAACAAAACAACAACAACAACAAAAACCTGCCATGAGTTCAGATTGTACCATGCCTTGAAAATATGTCCATTCATCCTGCCATCCCTATTGAGGTATAGTAATAACAAGTCCAATTTGTCTATGACAAGCCAACTTGAAATCACTAATACATATTCATCTGTTAGTCATATAGCTTTAGTACTTGTTGCTATCATAATTGAATCATGCTGATGGTCCTAAGAATATTGACCTGTGGATCCTTAGTTTCTGCTGGCCACCAGATAATGGACAAGTGATCAGGTCACTGATGTATGGCTTATATCAGCTTTGGGATAAGTATGTGTGGGACATTTCCCAGGGTTTGATTTTAAGTAAGGACAGTGAGTTAGTTTCTGGGTTTAACTTCTTGTGTTTCCTTCCAGAGAAGTAGGTCTTCCCCATCTGAAAGCTCTTACATCTGAAAGCTCTGTTAGCAACCAGTCTGCAGACCAGGATATGCTTTCAAGCCTTGTCAACCGAATCCTTTAAATACCCAGCAGGGAGAATTTTAATCTAGCTCTAAGGAAGCACAAGGAACTTTGTGCTTTCACTAGAATAGGATCTACTAGGATGTGTTTTCTGCCTGGCACTGTTTGTTTGGGGCAATACTGTCAAGATCAATAGAAATGTCACTGCCACATTGTTACTACACCGAAAGTCCAGCCTGTTTACCATCCTAGGAGCTACCTAACCCACGGAGAATGGGAAAGAAAAAGGATGACAGCATCTCACTGCTGAGACATGCCTGAACAGCATTCCCAGGAATCCTTCCGCCGCGGGAAAAACAACTCCCAGCGGGGCCACCCTCGGTGTGTGCAGGGTGTAAATTACCTTCTGCTGACAGTGCGCTCTGCACACCTTTCTGCACCCAGGCTTAGTGCCACGCCAAAGTCAACAGCAGGTTCTCTAACAACACAGGGCCCCCGAAGAGGGCCTGGAATCCCTCCCTCTCTGCCCCAGCCCACGACATCAGGCACAAGAGTCTTAAATTCCTGGGACATTTTTCTGTGGGTATGAAGCAGTCAGCGTCCCTGGATGAGCCCTAGAGCAGTTTCATAGGTCAGGCAGATTCTTTTGATTGAACCTCGATGTTAAGTAGGAATTGTTGCTTTGAGTTATTAAACAATGAACTCTTGCTATGGGAGACTCCAGAATTGAGGTCGTGCAATACACAGTCAAATGAAGCGGGAGTTATGCTTTTCTCATTAATAGAAGATTCCTGATTGGAAATTCCCCAAACGGGTGGTTGGTTGGTTGGACGTTTCTTGCAAGTGGTAAATGCACAAGGGGTAATGTACTGTGGCTCAGGCTGGGGATTGTGATCCCCAGATCTAAGTCCTAGAAGTTCTTCTTCCTGGATACATAGCTAAGTTACCTGCTGTCAGAATGCCTACAAACCAGTAAGAAAAAGGTCGTGGCAAGCTTCTGTAGTTATTACCCATGATACACTTGACCTCTGCCAAGAGAGTCTTCGTTTGTCAAATAAGTCACTTCCAAAGCTGGTGTTTTGGGGGGTGAACAACCGGCTGTTGTTACAGAAGAAAGAAATTCCAATCCCTTCATTATTTTCCTTTGCGTTGGTACAAATTCTTAGTGAAAACCTGCTTTAACTGGGGCACTTAAGGGTTTCTCTCTCTCTTTCTTTCTCTTCTAACTTATAAATAATTGTTGGAAAGGATTCCTTTGCATGACTTTACAAAATACTTTCAACTTATCAAAGAGTTATAAGCAAAGAGTTGGAAGGTAACCACCACCCAGGTCTAAAAACAGCAGTATCCGTGAGGACATTCCTTACTTAACCACACCTGACCTGACAAGATCTCCTCTACTGGCTTTTCTCTGTGTCTCCTTCCCCACCTACATCTCTGTCATACACTTTGCCTCCTTCCTTTTTCCTTTTAACAGAATCCTAATGCACACATTATTTTGATGTCTTTGGCTCTACATTATGTTTGTGAGATTCACTCAAGTTTTTCTCTTTGGGGCTAATTCAATTCTTTTACTTGTTGAGTGAGACTGTAAGAGCGTGACTCTATCACAGTTTCTTTGTTCAGTGTGCTGTTGATGAGAGTAGGGCTGCCTTCCACACACTGGATGGATGTCTCTAGGTGCACACGTGTAAGGATTTTTTTGAGTGAGATACTTAAGAGTGTAGTTACTAAGTCATGGAGTTTATACAACATCCTGGTTTATCAAATGGTGCCAAAAGGTTTTCCGGTGTGGTTTTTACAATTTAAACTCCCACTAGTAGTATATGAAATATCCTGTTACTCTACATCCTTGCCAGAGCTTGATATCGTCAGACTTTAAGTTTTGCCAATCAGGTGGGTGTACAATGGTATCTCTGTTGTTATAGTTCATATTTTCTTTATTACTAATAAGGCTAAACATCTTTTCATGTTGATTGGCCATTTGAATTTTATCTTTGGCAAAATGGCTGTTCTAGCCTTTCTGCCCCTTTTTGTTAAGTGACTGACTTTTTCTTCTTGATATTTAATTCTTTTTCTGACTGTCATCCACACATCCTGGGCAATGTTCTCTACACAAGCTGCAGAACATTCCCACTGAATCGCGTTTTCAGTCTCCATGTGTACCTTGTGATCGCCGGAAGTTCTTTATTTGAACGTGCTTGAACAACCAAGCTTTTTCTTTATGACCTTTTCTCTGTCTGGTTTAATCTACCTGAAATCGGGTTTGGCATATGGTACAAGGAAGGAATTTCTTTTGGAATGGAAGCAGTGCTCACTTTCAAAGCACAAATAAGAAATCTGGAACAATTCAGATATTAGTACAGCCCCTGAGCAAGAATGGCATGAAATAGAAGCATAAAAGTTAGCAAGTAGGGCTTTTTTTTTTTTTTTTTTTTTTTTTAAAGATGAACTTTAGGGACATCTGCCCCTTGTGGCATTCCACATCTGGAGTCCATAAGTTCTTTTCCAGCTCCATGCCCCTCATGGATTCCATGTCTGGAGTCCATGAGTTCTCCAGGGCGCCCTCGACTCTCATGGTACTCCACGTCTGGAGTCTGTGATTTCCATTCATTCTCTCCTCTAATAAACTCTGCCTTAATCCTCAAAAAAAAGAGGAACTTTAAAGGCGAACATTTTATATTTTCCTCTTTTATTACAGGTATGAAGTCTGCCTCTAATGAAAGGCAACTAGATATCCATGAACCATGCTTATAGCCAATGAAATATACATCTTTTAATTTTCTAAAGAAATAAGAATATATGTGTGCCATAGGCATCAAATGGGGAATGTCGCAAGGATACTTTATATAAGGACAAGAATATACACATGTGTGCATACTACACAGGAATTCATACATGTGTGCCCACCACAGAGGAATACACAAATGTGTATATGCCACACAGGAGTATAGACACATGGCACACTATATAGGAATACACATACAAGTACACACTACACAAGAATACATACATGTAAGCATTAATTCATGAAATCTTCTTGGAAAGATTCCCAGGAAAAATAATTATAGTAGCTTACTATGGAGAAATATAGGACTTAAAAATTCTGTCTCAGGGAAATAAATATAATGTTTAGGGACATTACTCTAGCATTTTAATATGAAAATAAACCATTCATCACAAAATTTGATACACATGTTCTCTCAGGAAGTCCTAGTTTTTTCCTTAGAGACAAGGGATTAAACAGTCATAATAAAGTTCCCATAGTAATGGGGAGCCCAAGAAAGGGCTCCAGGCTATGCCATTGAGTCCTGAACCCTCACTAGGGTGGAGTACTCAGAGGGAGGTTTGGTGCTCACATAAATGGATGCTTCAGGGGATGGGAGAGAGGAAGGGGGAGGCACGAGGAGAGGGGCAGGGAGGAAGGTGGGTGAAAGGCAGTGGGGAAGGGAGGACAGTGCAATAGGGGACCATGGGAAGGGGAAGAAGGGAAGGGAGAGGACTGGGGTACCTACTGAGCTTGTATGATTAGGAAAAAAATAAAATGTGGGAGAAAAAAATTAAAAAATTAAAAACAGAAGTCCCAGTTTTCCGATATGCAAGATACTCCACACAAGTTAGGGCCGAAGCAATCATAATAAGACCTTGCATGACTTGCGCAATGACCAACACATTATTGACCCCTCAAAGTCTAGCATGGACTAAAGGCACTAGGATCCTTAGAAGCTAGGGATTAACAGCCACAATAGTGTTCCTATACTTAAGGGGAACACAAGAAAAAGTTCTAGGAAATGCCACTGAGTCCTTACACCTCATCAGAGAGGAGGACCCAGAGGAAAGTTTGACATACATTAAAGGATGCTCCAGGGATGTGGGGGAGGGGGCACTGGGAGATAGAAAGGGAGGGGGAAAAGGAAGGCAAAAAGGGGGGAGGGAACAAGGGGGTCCAGGAAGGGGTGGAGGGAGGGAGGGGACGGGGTACCTATTAAGTTTGTATGAGTGGAAATAAAAAAAAAATCCTTGTTTTCAATGATTTTGAATGTGCTTTACACATATACATACATACACACATAGTGGTTATTTAAGAAATATAGGAATTATGGGCATCTGTACTATATTAAACCAATAGATACTCAATCCTCTTTTAAACTTCAGACACTTGAATCCCAAACACCCCTTATCACCAAAAGTGAGCTCAAGGTGAGTAGGACCATTACGCTCTTGACATTTTATGTCAGAAATGCTTTCAGCTTAAGGGACTTCAGTTATTTTTCCTGTGGAATTACTTTGGAAAGGCCAAGAACAAGTGTTTTCTCATGTTCTTTCTTTTACATTTGCTGTTGTGCCATTTAGCTGTACAAAGAACACTGACATTTCTCACTGCTTAACATGTAAGTTAGCTCACTTAAAGTTGTAGCAATAAGTTACTTTACGCAACATACATAGGGCAAACGTAACAGAATAAGTTAATATGTATGGATGCGTATTAACATATCCTAAACATTTCAGTTATTGGAGCAGATATTTACTATGTGTGCTGGAGCAGGACAAAATTAGGGTCTAGTATATGGTCTTACTTAAATTTTTTCCAGAATTTAAGAAGTTGATGATGGGTTTGGATTGGGGGACAGGTCAGTGACAAAGCATGCTTAGATTCGCAAGGCCCTGGGGATATGCAGAACCACGTGAACAAAGAAATAAACAAATAAAAAGATTTAACTGCTAGTGACTATTTCCTTAAAAGTAGTTTACAGGAAATCAACACCTTCTTCTTTGTACTTTTCAGTGCCTTGCAATGTTCTGCATCATTATTTGTCTATAGACAAATAAATCTAACAGAAACAATAAGTTAGTTGACAAATGCCACAATTCCAACCATAAGATGCCGTCATTTCTAAAATCCAAGATTTAGCAAGGGGGGGGAGAGGGAGGGAGAGAGAAAGAGAGAGAGAGAGAGAGAGAGAGAGAGAGAGAGAGCACATTTTATCAGTTCAGAAAGTTACAGCTTCTAATTTGGAAATACTGAAACAATAATTCAAAGTGGAAATCTTTATCTTTGAGCTGTCATTTCTTGACATAAACTTAAGCTTCTTTACATGTCATTTTTTTAAATTTTTTTATTATTATTATTATTATTTATTCAACTGTGTGCATATGCGTGTGTATGTGCGCACATGTGTCTGTGTGCGCATGTGTGTATGTCTGTGTGTGTGTCTGTGTATGTGTAGAACCACGGACGAATTCGTGAACCACCATGGACGCCTCCACCTCCTTCTGCCCCGGGATTCACAGGCTCCGCCCTACCAGGACCAGAAGCGCAGGCCGCCCCCGCTTCCACCTGGCGTCTATATGTGGGATCTGGGATCCGAACTCAGGAACCTTCCGCCTGCAAGGCGGAGGCTTAACCCCTGAGCCACCTCTCCAGCCCACATGTCATTTTTTATCAGAGAAGAAGCATTGTCATTTTCACATGGTGGGAGAATCAGTAAGAAAAGCAAAGGATGCTGGAGATGTCTATGCTAGAAGTCACACCATCAAAGACACATTAATGTACCCAGCACACTGAGTATGCCCCATGTTTCCTTAAAACCTAAGTTCTAGAAGTATGTGGCAGGAAGGTTTAAGGTTTCTGGGCAGCCACTATGTAAAGATAGGGCATCTCAGAACATGGCCAGAGAACTTCTGCTTCTGTCTTGATGATAAAGCTCAAAAAGAAATAGTCAGACCTCTGGGTTCAGAAGGGAAGTTTCTGGTGTGGCTCGGTATGTTGCAAAATTTCTTGAGAGATTCTCTTACTGTGTTATTCACATGTAGGGAAAAGATCTGTGTGATGAGAAAGCCAACAGCTGCAGGACAGGCTGAGGGGGGTGGGGAGAAGTGGCTTCTGTGGACCAGTCAAGGGCCACAAGACAAAAATCTACTTGCCATGGAGATTTGGCTGTGTGTTGAATTGTTAATTGTTAACTTGATCCCTGATTTTTTTTTTTTTTAATGTTAACTCTTTTCCTGCAAGCTGACCTCAGACTAGCTTGGCTTTAAAATTCAAATCACAATCCTAGCTATATTATGGCCGTCTCGTCAGAATAATGCTGGGAGTGGAAATTTGAAGCACAAATCTAGTTCTTGCAAATACAGATTGATTTTCGTAAGGCACTTGCTGTTTCCTAAGGCACTTGCACTGAAAAATGCATGAAATGCCACCAGTTATGAAGCTGTTCCAAGGCTACATATACACCCCTTTATTAGGAGTTGCAAGTTCCCTGGGAATGACAAGGAAGGAAGGAAGAGAGATGAGTACTTGTTTATACTTTTAGATTTTCTGAATTTACTATGCTTTCGTATGAGTCACCAAAATATTGCTACATAGCATTCAGCCAGGCCAAGATTAGAAGTCAAGGAAGAAGATGGAAGGGGTATAGACCGGGAGGTTTTCAAATTGAGAACATGGTCACTTAAAAATACCCAAAAGTCATTTGATTTTGTTTTCTGTGCTCATCCAGCTTTATCTTTTTCAAGGGGAGAATTTCAAAAGTACACAAGGTCAGCAGTCTGATACCATGACTGGACTTTAACTCTCTTACACTTTGAGAGGAAAAGGACAACAAACTTATTTTGCTGAGTTTCTCAGAAAAACAAACAGGTGGGAATTTTTCCATGAAGTAACTTCCATTGTGTGGGTGGGGCATTCATGATCTAATGCCAGTTAACAGAGTTTTCTGGAAGCTCATGTGGGCCAGAATGTACTTTGCTTCTGGTGGCTCAGCTTCACGTGGCCTCACACTGTGACACAGGGAACATACAATGTGTTTCCTACAGCACATTGACCGTGTCTATCAGATCAGTGGATACAATTTTTTAACTTGCACAAATGAGAATTTCTAGGTTCTGACTCCCTGAATATGGCTACATTTTCTTCAAATACCTAGTTACACTGAAATTCTTTAGAATTTCTAATAAAAACAACTAGAAACCTGTCTGTCAGTGATATCTGCCTCTCCTCAATTTCTAGGTACGTATGCATCTTTGCTATTATCTGTTACTGTCTATTTCTATTTGATCTATCATCTATCTATCTCTATCATCTATTTTATTTACACTTTATCTCTCTACCTATCTTCTATCATCTACCTACTAGCTATCTTATCTGTTGTCTTTCTTTTCTTATCTATCATTACTATTTATCAAGATGTGTCTTGTCAATCATCCACTATCCTATCTATCTCTATCATTTATCTGTCTATTACCTACTTACCTTCAGTCACCGTATGTCATCTTATTTGTGACACGGTCTTTTATGTAGCCCAGGCTAGCCTTGAAATTGTGATCTTCCTGCCTTGGCCTCTAAGTGATGGGATTACACGTGTGCAATGCCATACCTGGCTCCTCAAATATATTTTAAGCAGACATTACAGCATTGGACCTGGATTAAGAGTACAGGTGGTACCCAATGAACAACTGAATGAACTTCCTCCTGCCTGGAGTGCCGTCATGGCTGAGTATACACATGGTATATGGAACAGGGCTGAATAAGTTAGTTATCACATGACAAGTGGCACAGCCAGACTCAGTGCCAGACATCGGTCAACGCTGGTGCTCTTACATTGATAAGGACTTTAATCAGAAATGCAAACTGTGTTCTCTGTTCCTCGTGTTTTAGGCATTAATATTTCTTGAAAATAAATATTAATGTAATACTAATTACATGACAACACAGAGTAATTCATATTAATTAGAAATCACTGTATCCCAGAAGAGGACCATGGGGGAGCAGAGGATCTTCTTTTCCTTACACCCCATCAGCATGGGAAGTTGTCTGAAAAAGATCATGTTGACTCTCACATACTCATTATTGGGTAGCAACTATAAAAATTCAGATAAGAATTTTAGAAATAATATTTGTTACAAAAAATGAATTCTCCATTTTCTGTTCTTTTTCTATTGTTCAATTGCGTATAAAAATTGTCATTTGAATGGAGGCGTGGTGGTCTGTGCCTGTAACCCAGTACTTGGGAGACTGAGATAAAAGAAGCATGAATTCAAGACCAAACTGAGCTACTCACGGCCAGCCTCAGTTAGAGAATATAACCAAACCAAAACAAAACAAAAGGAATTGTCACTTGAGAGTATTTGAACTAACTTCATAACAATGACTACTGAAAAACAGTGCAACAGACTAGACTCTTCAAACTGTGGTAAAGCTATAGGTGCTAGAGGCACATGGACTAAATATCTGTGTCCCCTTAAACCTATATGTTGAAATCATATATCACAAGACAAGTTAGGAGACTTGGCTATCAGCAGATGATTATACCCTAGGATGAAAACCTCAGGAATGAGATTCGTGTCCTCATGGAAGAGGTCATGAGCAGCCTGGTCCCTTCCACCTGTGAGGACACAGCTTGAGGGTCTTCTATAAACAGAAAGTGGGCCCTCACTGAACTTCATGCTTTCATACTGGATTCTTCAACCCCTAAACTGTATCACTCATGCACCATCTGGTCTATGATAATTTGCTACAGCTGCCCGGATAGAGTAAGAATACGTGAATCTGTGCTCTGACGACTTACTATGAAAAATAGTGGCCTGTGCTGCTTCCATGCCTTTGCATCTATTGCAGGATTCTAAGCTGGAATCCTCTTGGCCTCAGTTTGGCTAATTTCCCCATGAGCTCTGAGTGATAAAATGGATGCCAAATACCCCACACCTGGAAGGAAAGTGCTAGACCACCAAGTTGAGGGTCTACAAGATGACTATGTACCTGTATCCAGACAGAAAACCAGTCCTGCTAGTCTGGCCTTTGTTTGCTCCTCCATTTAATGAAAGAATGAGGTGTGTGTTGTGGGTCTCCAGACCTCTGCCCTAGGGGAGAGGAGCATCACTTTTTCATTGATTTTTTTGATAAGGGGCTCCAGAGGACCTCTTAGGGGTCTAGGTTCCTGGGATCTGAGTGTGGCAAGGGGTAGACACTCTTACTCTCTGAATCACCACATATAATTCTCCCTCAAGCCTTGGCTGTGGGAAGAAGGCTTCTGGTTTCTATATAAGGAAACATATCCGGAGCATCTTGTGGTAGCTGAAGGACTCTCTCTACCAGAGAAGCAGAGGCTGAGTTTTAGAGAAGAGGGGCCACACTGTAGTCCCAGCTAAAGGAGGGAGAGACGAAGGATGAAAGACTGAGGGGAGCTCCTTCCCCCAGTGCCCCAGTCTGGCCACAACCTTACTGGGATAGAGTAAGGCTGGAGTGGGAGGCTAGATACGATATGAGGCTAGACCTAATTTAGATTCCTGAACTGGACAGAATTTTAATGACTATAATGATTGCTTTCTGTTGGAAAAACTTCTGTCTACAGGCATCTGCAAAGCAGTGACATTCGCTGGGATTTCACCTAGCAGAGGGAAAGAAGAGACGGCAAGAGGCTGCTCGGGAGAGAGAAAAAGCTATGTTCATATGTGCAGGCCCTGTGTTTGCTACATGCTCCAGGTTTACTGAACACATTACATATCTGATCCTCCTATGAACTCCTCGATGTCATCGCTCTGCTATTTCCTTCTTTAACAGATGGGGAAGGCGATGCCCAGAAGAAAGGTAAGTCATCTCTAGGCAAAGTGTCACACTAATGACAAGCGGAGCCCTGGGCTGAAGCACAGACAATTAATTAATGTGGAGCGGGAAGGGACCAGAGGAAGAAGTTAAATAGCTCAAGCACAGTTAAAATGCTCGTCTCCATTCTATGTGTTTCCGTTCATTTATGATACAGGAACATACAATATATGGTAGGAATATTTATTTACAAATATATAAATATTCATTAAAATATCATTTAAAAATAAATGTGTCATTTAAGTATCATTTTAAATATCATTTGAATATCATTTAAATATAAATAGCATTTAAAAATAAACTCCCAATATAAACTTGAGGAGAGTATGACTAAATAAATGTTACTGCTTTTACACAAACATTTTGGAGTGGAATTCCCTCATAGTGTGGGCTGTTTTAGAATTTGTTCCTAGAGGGATGAGAGATGGCTCAGCCAGTAAGGTGCTTGCCCCACACGTGTGAGGACTAGAGTTCAGATCCCAAATCCAGGAAAAAGTCAGGCAGGTAGGTAGCAACCTGAAATTTCCAGCAAACAGGGAATTCTCTAGACAAGCTGGCTAGCTAGCCTTAGCCATTAGCTAGCCCTGGGATTTATTTAGACCCTGTGTTAATACGAGTGGGGAGCAATTAAAGACGGCACTCGATATTGACTTGGGGCCTTCAGGCCTATGCACACAAATGTGTACCTACATGCATGTGAACGTATATGGTAGTGTATATGTGGGGGGGGGTGTGAGAATTAAAGTTGAGGGAGGAAGGAAAGCCACTGCAGTTGACTCAGAAACCTTGAGGACCAAACTTTGGCATCAAGTGACGCAGACCTGGAGGCCCAGGCAGCTGACTAGGCGAATATTAATGAACAGCCTTCTTCCGTAGTTCTTAAGAGTTTTCCTAAGTTATCAGAGGTTAGGTCAGACTACTCACAGGAAGTTTCTTTTCAATCACATGAGAAAAAGTTTATTTAAAGGGATTCCTTTGGGAAGCCGCCAACCTGTCCCCTGGTACGGTAGTAGGGTTGATAAGGCAGGTCAGAACTCTGAGCCTTCCGGGAATCTACAGCGGTGACAACTACCGCTAGCCACCAAATGGGCAGAGAATCTACGTACTCCTGGGTCCAGAGCCTTCCCGTCTCTGAAATGCTTCTAAACCCGGTGTCTGGATGCACTGGACATTTTTCAAGGGAGAGTGCCTGCAGCAGTTAGCCTGCATGGTTGCTGATAAATCATTGTCAAACAGCTTAAGCCTTATTTTCTCTTATGGTTGTTCGTTGCAGTTCTCAGTCTAGCTTGACAGGAGAACTCACATTAACACCAGGGCCAAAAGGGAACTGGTCACACCATCATCACATAATGGCTGAGAGAGGGACGATCTTTACTTGCCAAACCTGCATGTTTGGTCAAGTGTGCACCAGGATGCCAACCTTCTCAACCACCTGTCTGTATTTTATTCCAGAGCATAGTCCCACCCACCATGGGTAGGCCTTCTCCATCAGCTAATCAATCTCCTGCACATTTTGCTTTGGGCTTAACTCAACAACTAATTCTCTACAAATGTGTTCAGAACTCAAACCCTCAACTGTCAAGTTGATACCTGTGCCTAACTATGACAGTGCCTAACTATAACCCTACTACCGTACAGCTTCCACCAGATTCTGGAGTTCCTTAATCCCCTCCCCCTAAATAATGGCTGTGCTGCAGATTTATGTGAGTGGATCCTTTTCTAAAACATAACCCATCTCAGGAGGAAAAAGGTACTTAAAAGGATTTTCTATTGCGCAGCTCTGCTTGTGAGAAGGGCGGAAGTCTATCCTTCCTCCTTCCCTGTTCTCCAGACTGTTTGCTGTTGTTAGCAGATTCTTGTCTAGGAGCTCAAATCCATCTTCAGAACTATTTCACTCAGAGACTCACTAACTGTCAAGGAGAAACTAACGTTCGATGTGCAGTGGTGGGAGAGCAGAAGAGAGACCCTTTCACACAGGACTGCCCGGGGAGGGACGCCTGCTGAGGCCATCCTACACAGCTCTGGACAGGCCAAGATCACAGGGCAGAGCACAGGCATCTTCTGGGGCCCAGTGGCATAAGGGATGTGGTGAATTACTCCTGTGGGCTCAGATGCAAGGAGTTGTTTGCAAGTGCCAGGCTTTCTATCCACTGGAGCAGAGGATTATGAAATAAGTATACTCTATGTAAAGACTATGAGAAAGTTTACCGAAGAGAAGATGATCGCTTTCACAGATGGTGAACTGATGGTGCAGGCCTGTCATCCTGATGACTTCCAAGGCCGAGGATATCACAAATTTAAGATCAGCTGGGCTGCAGAGTGAGTTCTAGGTTAGTAGAGGCAACATAGCAAGGCCATGTTTCAGAATAAAATGTAAAAATAAGGCTGGGGATGTATCTCAGTGGCAGAGGACCTGCCTGATATGTGTGAACGTCTAGGTTCAATCCATAGTACCACCCGAACCAAACAAAACTAAATAAAAAAAAACATCAATGGCATATTAAAGATGCCAATTGTGACAAATCAATTACCTCAACATCACAGCTAAATATTGTTCTCAAATGAATACACAAAGGCAAAAGCTTATCTGAAGGTAGAGAGACAGGGACTACCCAAATGAGTATATATATATGGGTTGATACATCTATAGTAAGAGATGATAACAGATTTTAAATGCACACTGACTGAAATAGCATGTTACTGTCTAAAATGGAGACCAGTCAGAAACAGTCACAAGCAGGAATAATCTAGAAAACGATACAGGTGCCATCTCATCTCAATGAGAAGGCATGGTTAGCAGTAAAGAAATTTCAGACAGATGCATACTTGATAGGCTGAGGATGACTGAGCGTCTAAGGCCTATCTTGCCTTAGAAATGCTTATATAAGTCATGTATTTAAAAACGAAATGAAGAAAATAAGGTTTACCTTTCTCTTTTCCCATTTTCCATGTGTATGTGTGTGGGATACATGTGTGTGAGCACATTTGCATGTGGGCACTTGAGCATGTGTTGATTTGGGAATCATGTTTGATCATTCTTTCACCTTATTCTTTGGAGGCTGGGTTTTTAATTAAATGCATAGCTCACCTATAGGACTGGTTTGCCAGCCAGTTTGCTCTGGGGGATCCCTGGCTGAAATTATAGATTGGCTGCTACAGCCATTTTTACACAGGATCTGGGGATCTACTTCTAGAGTGGGAAAGAGTTGTAAAAAGGAAAAGGTAGCGTTGGGGAGCAAGTCTCACTGTCGGTGGTAGCATCCAAGTCAACCACACTACGCTATTTGTTATGGTTTGAAATGTGTCCTCCACATTGTGTTTCGACAGATGGAGCCTTTCGAGAGGAAGGTCGCTACAGGGGTAGGCCTTGAGGTGGATGAGTTCCCCTCCTACCTGCAGGACAGCTCTGCTTCTGCAGCAAGCAGTCTAGCAGCCATCAGCCTTCCGGGTGGAGAGATGACCTAAGCCGCCTCCAGCTTCTGTCTCTAGCCATGCTGAGTTCACCGTGAAAGACTGTATGTCCCTTCTGGCACCATCAGCTGAATAAATCTCCCTTAAGTTATTTCAGTTTGGGTACTGTCCCACGGCAACGCAAAGAGTCACCAGTACACTATTCTTTTAATTAAACATCTTTGTATGTGTTTAAGTGTGAGGTGTACATACATGTGTGTCCACACATGTGTAGACACACATGTGTGTGCATGTACATGCGTGTGGAGACCCAAGGTTGACATCAGGCTCTCGCAGTCTGACGAATCTGACTAGCCAGCATGCTCTGGAAATTCCCTGTCTCTGCGCTGCTCTGGGGTTATGACCATCCCGCCTTTGTGTGGATCTGTGTGCTTTTGCCTGCTGAGTCATTTCCTGGGCTACATGTCAAGACCCTGTCTTAAAAGCCAGCTTGCTTGCCAGTCAGCCAACTAACCAAGTAGCCATTGCCTCCCCTCCAAAAAAAAAAAAAAAAAAAAGACCCACAAAAATCAAAACCAAAAGGCTATGCTGCACATGGAGGCAGATGGTAGCTTCCAGATCATTTCCTGAGAAAGATGCAGTTCATCAGAATTGCAAGGAATGTTGGGGGAAAATTTCTAGGTCGTGACTTCAGTTTTCAGGTTTCCATTCAAATGAAATGCAGGAATCAGATCATTTCTACTTTCAATCTATGGTGGCGGGCAATATTTGTTAAAAAAAAATTTGCTGGGATTTTTGGCTTCTTAGGCCGCAGCAGCAAAACCCGGTGACTATGGATGACCTAACACGTGTCAGATTAGTTGCAGTTTAGCAGCTTAACCTCACTGGGCATGTCCTTGATCAAGTTCAACAGATTCTGTGTTTGGTTACAGTGCTCTAGGGTCACTTACAACCACTTAAAATTAATATTTAACCAAGTTATATGGATGCATGTTAGTGTGGGAACGAATTGACATGGCTCTTTGCTGTCTGATCTCCTTGGAGCACATGCTAACACGCATTGAGATTCTCATGAGCTCATTTCTTAGAGCACTGAGAGCAAGAGGTTAGAGAAAAGAGGGAAAAGAAATCAGATTACTGATAGGTACTCTTATTTTTAATCAACATAAAAAAATTTTCTGAGGGCAGACTAGCAGTATCTCCCTGTGATAAAGTCCATATCCAATATGGTCACCCCCAGCCACACATATAACCAGGTCTCCTTTCTACAGTTAAGGGGGCAGTGTGCAAGACCTAGATTACTAGCAGTTAGATCTTCCAGCCCAGTGGTGAAGCCTAGGAATGAGGAGGGAAATTATTTCAGCTCTAAAGCACATACGGGAACTGTTAGAAGACTTGCTGCACTTCCAAGTGGATACAACTTCCCAAAATACAGAGGACCTCCGTGTTAGAGAGCAAATGTTGAAATTTTTCACCATGCTCAGAGGTAGTTATTTTGATTTAACTCAGAAAGTCTCCGAGGTCACCAGCATGGAAAAGGAATTTCCCTTGGATTTATTTAGCGATCCCCTCTTGTATTTGCAGAGAAGATAAGTGCTGGGTGATGCACAGACTGTTCTAGCTGAGGACTCATCTGGCAGCAGGAGTGAAAGCAGGAGGCTGCAATTCACTGTCATGTTGGGAACAAACACAGAGTTCCCCAGCCTGCACATTCGCGCACAAAGGCAGCATTTGAAGACCTGCAGGACTCTCCTGTTAAAATGGAATCCCACTGACTGGCTGACTGATTCGCCTGTCTGCTGCTAACCGATTCCACACAAACAGCCTAAATTAAAATTTAATGAAACGCAGTCAGGGCCCCATTATGTATGTTGCACGTGTAACCACCATTCATTATACACACACACACACCAAAAAAAAAAAAAAAAAAAAAGCTGGTACTTCATTAAAAGGAAAAGGTCTGGGAGATCATTGTGGGCTGGAATGCACCCGCAACCAGAGCATTCCTGAGCACGGCCAGACCTTCCTGCCAAGACAGGGAAGCTGCTTCTTGGAGGCAAGACAGAAATCCCCACAGGTATCCTGTGACCAGACTGACCAGAGCACATAAAGCAGCTTTGTTTGTGGCTCAGCAGGGGGATGTCTGCACTCAAGGACTACCTTGCACTTAACGGCTTCACACCCCACCCGGAAGCTCACAATACTCACAGAGAAATCCTGTGTCTGTTCCCTCTCAGGTTTAAGTGAATTTCCTCTCTCTTCTCTCTCTCTCTCTTTCTCTCTCTCTCTCTTTCTCCCTTCAGAATCACATGTAGCCCAGGCTGACCTTGAACTCAATGTGTAACCAAAACTGTTCTTGCACACCTGCTCTGCCCACGTCTTCCTCCATGCCCGGGGATTGCAGGTATATCTATCGCCATGCGTGGCTTAAATGCAGGTGCAAGGAAACTCATGACATAACGCCCTGCTGTCCTCTGACTGCCTGATGCAGCATATCTGTGGCCGCCTCTGTGGGAATGTTTCCAAGACCCCATGCCTTGGTGCAGTCAGCACATGTGCAGTTCACCCTCGGGTTTCCATGAGTCAGCATTTCTGGGAGACTTCTTGACACCTCAGGGGCAGCGTGTGTCCTGGAACCTGAGTCACCTTTGCATTCCTTGACATTTAAGACCATGATTATGAACAACCCCTGAGCGTCTGCCTGTTATCCCAAAGATTCCTGGCTGTGTGGTGACGTGATCCAATCAGGCTCCATCTTACAATGTCCCATTAGCTGACCACTATCTCTACTTCTAGAGCTTAATGATGACTTGTGTAACATTTACTCTGTGTTGAGAACTGCTCTAGGTGATTAACAAAATAGTAACTTGCATGTGGTATACAGGTGTGTGCGTGCATGCATGCATGTGTGTGTGTGGGGAGGGTATCTCATTGAATCTGGAGCTTACAGATCTGGCCAGACAGAGTGGCTCTGGCCAGTCCTGAAGATCCTGCTATCTCTACCTCCCCAGTGCTGGGATGACAGGCATCGTTCACTGCAGGTGGGTTTTTATGCGGACACTGGGGATCTGGACTTGAGAGATAAGCACATCACTGGCTGATCCATTTCCTCCGTCCCACAGATATTAACTTTTGAAATCCTCACAACTGTCTAAAAGGGAACTGCTATTTCTCACATTCTTAGGCTTCCACAGGCACATATCCTCAAGTGCCCTCTTGCATACACACACACACACACACACACACACACACACACACACACACACGCATGCATGCACACTCACACACATATACGCAAAGAAAGTTTTATCAGTACAAAGTCATGACCTTCCAGTTATGTCTTGCCTAGTGCTGCTTACAAACCCAACAACAGACTTGTGATTGAGATTTTATATTCTACAAATCCCAAAATACTTACTACTTTGTCCTTGTCTTAGTTTCTTTTCTTGCCACTCTCATAAAACATCCTGACAAAAGCAATAAAGGGGGCTGGAGAAGTGGTTCGGGGTTTAAGACCGTCTCACAAGCAGAAGATCCTGAGTTTGGATCTTAGGTCCTACATAAAAACACGAGGCAGAGACGGCAAAGGCCTATACTTCTGGCCCTGATGGACAGAGCCTGGGAAATCCCAGAGTGAAGCAAGCAGGTAGAAGCAATTCAAGATGATTCCTGAAGTCACCTTTGGTCCTCTACAGGGACACACAGTGCCCTCTGACACACACACACACACACACACACACACACTAAATAAATAAAATATTCAAAGAAACAAAGAATGAAAAGGCATAGCAAATGAAATCTACTTTGGGTCAAATATTCTATATTTAGAATATTGGCAACTGTATAGAGCCACATAAACAGCTAAGAATGTTGTAGCCACTTGTACACAATTACAGGAGCTACTCAGTGAGTGGGAAAAGTACAACAGAGGAGAGTCTTACCATGTAGTATGTTTAAGTACCAAGCAAGTAACCAAATTGAATGAATGTTCATGGTTACCCCAGAATGCACAAGTCCCATAAATAGGCCGAATACACTGAACACACTAACTATATTAGGAACTTCCTTGTTGTCTTAAAACAGCATATTTATCATTTGAGTCACTTCTTCAGAGAGTGGGAAGTTTCTTAAGAGATGATTGGGCGACACATGTCTGGCTCAGAGATGTCCAAACTCTTAGTAAGTCATACTTCCACTAGGCATAAAAGATCCTCTTTAAAAAAAAAATCAGAGACTGGGGCTTTTGGAGCCTCATCCAAAAGACCCGTTTGGGAGAGATGAGAGAGGAGTCTCTGGACAGCAGCCTCCTGCTCCTCCCTCGCTTCCTGTCTGGCTCATCCCTCACTGTGTCCTCCCGAGGTTCACAAGCTTCTCCCTGGGACAGAAAGTAGATGCACAAGGGTGTCTGTAGTTGAGAAATGTCTGGTTCTCCTGAGTTCTTTAAGGGTGATCACTAAACAGTCTGAGATGGCTACAAAGCTGTGGGCAGGCATTCTTTTTGTCTTTTTAATTTTTTTACTTATTTAATTTTGTGCTGGTGTGTGTATGTGTGTGTGTGTGTGTGTGTGTGTGTGTGTGTGTGTGTGTGTGTGTAGAAGAGGGCATTTGAGTGTGTGAGCCTGTGGAGGCCCAAGGGTGACTTTGGGAATCATCCTGGATTCTTGTATACACTTAACTGCTTTGCTCTGTTGTTTCCCAGAATTTGCCTTCAGGGACAGAAGTGCCAGTGCTGCCATTTCCTTCAGGATTTTTTTTTTTTTTTTTTTTTTAATGTGGGATCTGGGAACTGAACTCAGGTCCTTTTACTTACAAGACAGAGACTTAACCCCTGAGTCATCTTTCCATCAGGGAAGTGGAGGAAGGGGATCAATAGGGTGGAGGAGAGGCATATTTCTTTTCTCCCAACTCAGCTGGCTCCTGAATTCTAGTATAGGGCTACTGATTCAAGGAGCAAGTGAGCTTTCATAGTTAGTGAGCAGAGAGGAGAAGAGCTGTTGGGGAAAGCGCCCTGGTTGTTAGAAGCTAAAATCCAGGTTAGCTCAGTAAGGTTACAGATCTCTACAGGTCTCCACATTTCACAAAGCACAAACAATCAGAAGCTGAAATTTATTGTTTGTTTGTTTGTTTGCTTAAGATAAGGTTCCATTACACAGCCCTGACTGTTCTGGTATTAGCTCTGGAGCCTAGAGCAGTCTTGAACTCATGGCAATCCTACTGCCTTATGAGTACTGGGATTACCGGTATGTGCCACCACACACAAGACTCAAAAACTCATTTCAGAGAGCATAAATTTATGAAACAGAAATAAATGCAGCAAGAGATATGAGAGGCCTCAACACTGAAAACTATAAACATGACAGAGAGAAATTTTAGAGAGCTAACTAAATAAATGGAGATACACTTTGCTCATGAGATAAAAGGCATTGATTTTAAAATATAAGATCCCCTCTAATTGATCTGCAGATTCAACAGGATCTCAGTAATTGAAATCTGGCTTTTGTGTGAAAGTTGTTCGGCTGACTCTAAAACTCACACAGACATGCAGAGGGGTTCACAGCAACCCAAACAACTTTGACGCAAAGCAAGGGTGAAAGTTGAACATGATTTGATTTTCAGATGCATCATAAAACTGCAGTAAATCTGGACTATTTAGTGGTAGGATTCCCTGTCTCCCAAACTCCACATTCAGAGCAAAAGCTCTGCTTCCTGGTCACTTCCCTCAGTCACTTAGAAGGCCCTCACTTGATCACATACCTCACGGTCACCTCCCTCTCTCCTTTTCCCTGCCCACATTCCCAGGGGTACAAAAACTCCATTCCACCTTTAGATTCTGCTTCTTTTCCCTTCCGAGAATGAGTCTGGCTGACATGTAATTCTGTAATCAACAAACCTTTTCCATTCCTTTGTCTGTGGTGTGGCGAATCTGCCCTTTTCTTTTTTGAAACCTCATATCTAGTGTCAGCTTAAGGACATTGAGGATGGACATAGACTTATACATGTATGGACAACTAATTTTTGACAATTATAATTTAATAAAGAAATGATAATATCCCCCCCAAAAAAGAACATGTAAATACTAACCATGAAGTTCAATATCTCACATCATGGACAAACAGCAACTGAATGTAGAATAAATGTCTAAATACAGGATGTACTGGAAACTTGGGAAAAACCTTTGCTGGCCTCAATTAAGCAAGCATTTCTTAGATACGATAGTCGAAAGCCTAATTCACAAAGGTCAATAAACTTGATCTTAAAATTAAAAGCTGCTCAGTTATAGAGGAGGAAATTGCAAAGTGGGGAATCACCCCCACTTCCCCACTGGAAAGATGACTCAGGGGTTAAGTCTTCGTCTTGTAAGAAAAAGGACCTGAGTTCAGGTCCCATTTTTAAAAAAATGCCAGGAGGAAATGGCAGCCACTGGCATTTCGAGAGTGGAAGGCAGATTCAGGGAAACAACAAGGCAAGGCAATAAGTGTGTAGAACAATCCAGCAATTTACAGACCAGGAGAAAATGTTTGTAAAGCACATATCTTACACAGGATTCATACTGGACTCTCTGAATGATGCAAGAAGCGACTCAGTAGGAGGCAAACAAACATCTGATTAAAATACTGGGGCAAGAGTGGGTGTGATCAGGGTAAAAGGTCCTTGCATGCAAAAGTGATGACCTGAGTTCAAGCTGCATCACCCACGTGAAGGCAGAAGGAGAGAACTGACTCCTGCAAGTTGTCTCTGATTACTATACACACCTCCATCATGCACATAACAGCAATAATGAAAACAGTAAAATTGTATATGTACAATGGCTTACTAAGGAATACATATGTGAAGATGCTCAGATCATCATTCATTAAGAAAATGAAAGTGAAAACTGTTATGAAATTCCATTTCATACCTACTAAATGGTTATAGCTAAAAATAGCTGATGAGGCCACATGTGATTGGGATGTAGAGAAGCTAGAACTCTGTAGAACTCTCATTCCATAATTGTGGGAAGGCAAAATGATATAGTCATTTTGGAAAACTACTTCGCTAGCTTCTTTTTAAAAAGTTAAGCATGCCTTGGATATAGCCTAGGCATTCCAACCTGGGTGTTAACCCAGGAGGAAAGCTTAAGTCCATTCAAAGACTTGCACAAGGAGAGCTTCACTTGTGGCAGAAAGAAAGTGGAAAACAAAAACATAGAGAATAATTAGCTGCAGAATGCTCAGCCCTAACCCCACAGACATCTAAATCATTCTCTAGAGGATCTCCTGGAAGAGGGGGTGGTAAGAATGTCAAGAGTCTGAGAATGGGGAGGGATGTGGTCAGACAGAATCTTCTAGACATGACAGGACTGTCGCATTCGTGAATCCACTGTAACCATGTCTACTTTCTCAAAACCTGCCCAATATTTGGTCTATCAACATTTCACCATGAAAGGGGAAAGTTCTCAAAAAGGCACATCTCTCTGAGAGACTGAGGCTTAATGCAGGATAAGCACAGGGGTGGGGGGATTTCTTTAATTGCATCCGCACTGAAATATCATCCATACTCAAGTGAGTACTCAGGTACAGGCCAATGACCAGATGACCAGATGAAACTCAGTGGTCCACACTCATGGAAAGAATGAAATTAGGAGAGAGACTGGTTGGGAAGAAGGTTAGCAATGGGAAACATGGTGGAGGTGGGATTAAATAATAAGGGGTGAAAATGACATAAATTCATTGTATTCACATGTAACACTCTAAGAGAATAAAAATAAAAGGGAAAAAAGCAGGAAATACTTTGAATAAGAGCTAGATGCAGACAATGGAATACTATCTGGCTATAGAACACATCAACTTTTAAAGTCATTACACTGAAGGAAAGAAATCAGATAAAAAAGAAAGACATTATATAAGCTGATAGAAAGTGTATTATAATGGAGAACAGATCAGTGGTCACTTGAAGGGGTCTCGGGCGGGAGGACAGCTTACTGCTGCTCTGACTGGTGATGTTTCTGTCCCCACATGCTGTGTCTATAATGAAGATTTCACAAGCCGGGATAATAAGATGGCTCAGGGGTTAAAGGCACTTGCCGCCAAGTCTGATGACCTTAGTTTGATCCCCATAACATGTAGAATAAGAATATAGCCTCCCACAAGTTGTCCTCTAACCTTCACGCTCACATCCTCGGCATGGGAAAAATCCCCAGAGGGATGTGAACAATATCAGAATGTAGAGTAGCACTAACAACGCCCATGTTGAGGGTGCAAGAGGTAGGTCACCATCAAGAGCTGGGTCACTGTGTTTCTGAGGTCTGTGTCAAAGTTCTATTTCTTGAGCTGGTGGTCATTAGGGCAACTTGCTTTACATTCATTCATTAATTATGAATCCATTCTATATAACACACACACACACACACACACACATATAGCATTGTTTATTTTCTAAGTTTTTCTATTTGCTTTTAAAATAAAAGATTAAAAAAAAAACACTAAGAAAACAATGGCTGGAGAGGAGGGGACAAGTAAGCTGTGACTCAGCTTGTGATAGGCACATTTCCAACTTATTCCCAGGGCTGCACAATACTGAGAAAAGGGAAATTGAAATGATATGCGCTTGAATTGAAAATGAAGCTTAATAGATGTGTGAACACTTCCTCAATGTTAGAAGAAAAGCTAATGAAAATTCTGTCTCGAGTTGGGTGTGTACCTGTGACCTTTCAGGCTCAAGGAGAGAGCGGCCAGAGAAGTGGGTGGAGAGACAGGGTGTACTTGGCAGATACCACTACAGCTAAGGAACAGACATTTTTAAGAAAGACCAAGGTGGGGAATGTCAGAAGGTTCTAGCATAGTCTGAATGAAGTCTGTCCTGAGAGTGCACCTGAGAAATGCTCATGGCCCGGGCTCTGGGCTCAGCTTCTACTTCAGTCTACCGGTGAGGTCATGCGTTCGTGTGTCACCACCTTGCTTCTGTGATGCAGAACACGTGATCCACAAAGCTGTGAGAACAAAATAAGACAACAGCACCCACCCAGCACTAGCCATCATGCTCGACAGGCAATAAACACTGTCTGTAATTAGTGCTGACATTGGCAACATATAAACGTCAAATCTTAGTATCGAATCTTTGCAGTCCAATAAAGAGATGCGATTTTCAAAAGACCTTATTGTAGTCTAGGCTGTTTCTAGCTCACATTGGTGAAAACCTGCCAGAATTTGTTTGGAGGATATTTTCAGCCTGGGCTTCTGGGCTGCAAGGACTTGAATGGGTCATGGTGAATGCATGCATTTGGTTTATGTACAGTTTTATAGCAACGTTTTGTGGTATAGAGTCCAAACAATACTGATTTCACTTGGTCCCATCATCTAAAAATGATTCTCTTGCTCTTTAAAGTCTTGGGAGACCATCATGGATGGAAAGATAGGTCGGCTTGGAGCCATGGGCAGTGCCCTCATTCTGAAACCATGACGTAAACCAGACCTTGCAGACAGGCACACCTAAGCAGCCATCTCCCAGTGGAGGCTCCTCTTCTCTCCTTTCTCCCTTCTTCTGTCTGTTCTTCCCTCACTCACACCTCCTTCTTGCTTTTCATTCTTTTCTATTTTCTGTGTGCCTGTGTGTGTGCGCCCGTGCACATGCATATGTTGTGTATGCACCCGTGCTCATGTATGTGGAGATGTGTGCCTTGTATATTTTGTTTGAGATGGGGCCTCTCACTGGCTTGAAATGCTACCTCGCAGGCTAAGCTGATAGGCCAGTGAGCTCAAGAGATCTGATTTACCTTCTCCTATCACTGGGATTACAAATACACATCACCAAAATTTGTTTTTGTTTTGATAAGGCACTTCTTGCTTTTATGTGCATGTTCCTATGTATCTGCATGTGTGTCAGAGACAGTACGTATGTGCATATGAGTACAAATGTGTGCGGATGCATGTGGATCTGGAGACTGAACATATCTAGGGCCTTGTGCATGCTAGGTGGGTGTACTGCCACTGAGTTATATACCTCCCCCACTCATTTATAGTTCAATTTGATCAATTCATTCATGTGTTTGTTCATTCAAAATATCTATTGAAGGTGGCCTATCATTAGGCCGTGGAAATATAGAAATAGATGGTACATGTGCTTTCTGCTTTCACTTTGCTGGGTGCCATGTTTACAGGACAAGGGCGTAATGAATGCTGCAGAGCACACAGTTTAAGCTGCATGTAGCTTACAGGATATACATTCTCTGCATTTGTAAGCTTTTCGTTAAGAACCTTCCACAGACAGACAACTCAACTGTGGTGTATGTTGATTGGTACAGTCAAACAAGTCTTGGGCATCATCAGTTCACTGCCATTTGGGCATCTGAGAAAAGTTAATCATTATCAGCCCATAAAGTGAGACACTTGAAAATACATGTTAGGAAGCCTACAACTAAGAAAAAAACAAAAGCAGAGATATTTGAAAATCAGAAGAGAGGGAAACAGCAAATGCGATTTGTGTGGCATCGCTGGGGTTAACCTCAAGTCCCACAGTATGTGCCACCTTTGTGTTTGGTTCCTCACTTATAGAATAGGAAGAAAAACATATTCAGCTCCTAGTGTTGTCCATGGATGCAGCATGGACTAATTCCTTGCCCAGTAGAGGAGACTAAATCAGCCACAAACTTATGGGATATGTCTCTGCTGATCTGTTACCCAAAGACAAAAAATCTGCTCATAAAAAGCATGTTATTCTTTCCCACATTATCCTCAGTGATGCTTCAGCTGTTTCCCTTGATTGACAGCTGACAACAATCTGCTAACTTCCTTCTCTAGAGTCCAGGAGCTGTGGCCTGGCTCTCCAGATTGGATGACAAATGGAATCTTCTGTCTATCCCTCTTTGTTAGTCCTTCTCTGTGAACAAGGATGACTGAAGGTGCAACTGAGAGAAATTGGCAAAAGGAAGGTGGATGGTCCCGAGGAAGTGACATACAAAGAACCCCGGTTGGAGGTGATGACTTGGGAGCAAGTGCAGGCAAACTCTTATGGTGGGGTTCTCAAAGTTAGAAATAATCTTGTTCACAACATTAGCTGTGGTATACCCACTATATACACCCACTGTTCAAATGAGGGGCAGAGTCAGACTAGTGATCTATGGGGCATGAGATTGTGTATCTGTGTGTACGTGTGTGTGCATGCGTGTGTGTGTGTGTGTGTGTGTGTGTGTGTGTGTGTGTGTGTGTATGAATGGATGGTGCATGCCTTCCACTTCTGCAAGGAGACACTACTGAGCAACGATAGAATTAGCAGGACTATGCCTGCAGCAAGGTCTGTTGAGCACAGCTCCTGAATATCACTTCTGAGTTCTAAGCAACTGTGAGCTTCTGAAATTTAGATGAAGGGTACATGATCACATTCTGCTTTTAAAATCCTATACACTTGTCATAGTTAAGCACAGGTGTCAACCTGATAGTTGAGGCTTTGAGTTCTGGGCACCTATGTAGAGAATTAGTGGTTGAGTTAGGCCCAGAGCTGACCTGTAGGAGATTGTCTAGTTGATGGGGAAGACCCAGTCCATGGTGGGTGGGACTAGGCCCTGGAATAAAATACAGAGAGCTGTTTGAGAGAGTTGGCATCCTTGTGTACATTTGGCCAGACATGCTGGTCTGGCAAGTAAGGATCATCCCTCTCTCAGCCATTATGTAGAGATGGTGTGGCCAGTTCTTTTAGCCGTGGAGTTGGTGTGAGCTCTCCTATCAAGCTGGATTGAGAGCTGTAATGACAATTGTAAGAGAATAAACCCCTTGTTCCCTTAAGCTGGTTGAAGGTAATTTTATCAGCAACCATACAGGTGAACTGCAACAACACTATTTCAAGTGCCATGGTCTGTTAAGCTTGAATACTCCATAGTAAGGCATATGTACTTTGCTTGTGTATTTGCTTGTGTATTTTACAAGCCCATGTCTAGGGATTCATGCAAGTACAAACCTATGCTAATTATGTATTTCCAATGCAATAATATATGCCTTTTTTGGCATAAGAACTTCAAGATTTTTCCAGAGAACTATTTAGTAGCACAAGGGGTTTTGGACATGGTATTCTGATTCTTAGGAACTTATTAGATGGTTCCTAGAGTTCTGGCTCCGTTTGAAGTTTACAGAAAATGGGCTCAAGTCACACTCTACAGCTATGCATGAAGAATCACTAGGTTTACAACTGACTTTTCAAAAATGTAGTAGGATCCAGTTCAAGGTAAGAATACAGAAAAGACTGGAAGCTCTGTGAAAACCAGATGTGCTTTCTTTTTACAGGCCAAGCTTAGAAAACTGGTTTTTACTGGACTGCCCATGCTCCTGTTGCAGACATACCCCTCTCGTGACAACCTGTGGCGTGGGAGGCTCTCGCAGAGCCGCCTGTGCACTTCGAGCAGCAAAGGCACGCGAGTGAGCTTCCTGTGGGTTGCTGCACATGAAAGTTCCAGAAAGACCTTCACCTGGAAACGATGCGAACTCTTGACTCTCATCTGCTGCCAGGCATATATGCAGCACCAAACTCTACCCAAGTCTGAGTATTAGTGGAAAGGACATAACATGAAACAACTGTTTTAAGAATATGTGTTGCTAGTAAAGGAAAAGACCCAGCAGAATATGTTCACCTTTTCTGTCTCTTGCCCCCAAATCACCTTTGACATTTCAAGAGGGCCATTCCCTCCCCCCCCCCTCCCCCGTCCTCTCTCTCTGTTGGTGTCCTGCCTTGCTTCACTTCAAATGCAGCACATACAGATTCTGGATGCCTGCCTGTGCTTTGTCGGGATGCTGCTGAAATCTGTGCACATAGAAGGAAATTCATGCCGAGGCTCATTTGGGAGAGATGAAATATTTTAATAGAAGTGTTTATGTTCTCAGTCTGGAGATAACTAAAAACCAGTGAGATTTTACATCAGGCTTTGAAATGAACAAATGTCACCCACTCAATGGAAATACAAATTTCATCCCTTTTTGCCCTTCGGCCCTGTCGATGTTATTCTTCCTGATTCCCCCGCTCTCTTTGAGATTTCTGAGTCACCACGGAGGGAGACCCATTGCAGTGTCTGGCCAAGTCTTGCCGGTTTAGCATTCTCCAGAAGAAAAGCAGACTTGAAAGGCTTCCTTTCAGGACTCCCCGAGCTCCTCAGACAGTCTGGAGCAAAGCTGTCCTGGGACCCATGATGGAGGAGACGATAGAACTGTGGCAGGCAGAGGGAGTTCAAAAGGTGACCGCCAGCCCACGGCTGCGCTGGGCTGAGCCCCCAGGCCCGCCGAGCCTGCTTCTCCCAGGCCAACTTTCTAGACACAGCTTGCTCAGCCCCTGACAAGTCCTGCCCTTTGAGAGACTCAATCCTGAGGTCCCCGTTCATTTTTTTCTCTCTCTCCCTCAAGAAGCGAGCGCTCCAGATGAAGCAAACTTTTCAACATCACTGTTAGTGGGCAGCCTGTACACTGTAATACCCTCCTGGGACTAAGCAACTTTGCAAATCTAATTTATGGAAGCAAGAAGAATAGCTTTTTTCCCCCTCATAGTCAACTGGATTAAAATAGATGTTCTTCACTGGAAAAGTCTTCAATGCTTTCAAACAAAACACGGAACATTCTAATGAGCTGCCTTGGCCTGATTTATTTTCATATTAACTTAGTCAATGTTCTCCAAAAATAAACAGAGTTGATGCTACACATGCATAAGGAAAATGAGGCCTATGAATAACCAACACACAAGAACATTAGAAAATGTTTTGGAACCCAGCACTTTGAAACTACCAAACAGAACATGCATTTCTTTGCTTCCTCCTTCTGCCTTCAATCTTGACTTTTATTCCAGTGCCTGATCTGGCATGTGTTGGAGCAATTTGTATCCCAGCACAGGGTCATGAATGGGAACATCAGAAGAGAAGCCATTGTGGAAGTGTTTTAGCTCTTCCTCTTTTGACACTGTGTTGAAGTTCTACTGCTGGGACAAAGGTTTGTCCTTTGGTAGTGACTTTTTGGGTAGGACTTGATCTTGGTCAGAACTAACCTTAGAACTTTTAATTTCATGTGTTTTAAAAAGCAGTGATGGGGGCTGGAGAGGTGGCTCAGGGGTTAAGCCTCTGCCTTGCAGGCGGAAGGTTCTGAGTTTGGATCCTAGACCCCATGTATAGATGCCGGGTGGAAGTGGGGGTGGTCTGCGTTTCCGGTCCTGTGAACGGTTTCAGGTCTGGCGGAGCCTGTGAATCCCGGGGCAGAGTGAACAAGGAGGAGGTGGAGGCGTCCATGGTGGTTCCCGAATTCGTCCGTGGTTCTACATACACACACATACATACATACACACACATACACACACAGTTGAATAAATAATAAATAAATTTAAAAAAAATAAAAAAATAAAGAGCAGTGATGAAGAGTAGCAGAGTATGTGACTCATGCGGCATCTGTAGCGCTCAGGAGGCTGAGTCAGGAGGGTCACAGGGAGTTAGAAGCCAGTTACCAACAGATAGCAAGACTCTGGCTCAGAAACAAACACGAAATTGTTTCAGCAACAGATGAGAACAAGGAGCTGGGATGGAATGGGTTGTGAGATGAAGTCAGATAGATTTCAGGAAGAGGTGACATTTGAACTATGACTCGAAGGATGAGCAAGCCATCTCAGAAGGATCAAAGAGAGAGATAGGGAAGATTCCAGAGGATTATATGGAGTAGGAAGTCCAAAGCAAAGTGAATACAGATAACAGATGGTCAGCTGTTAGATCAGCATTGGTTTGAGGTCTTTTATAAAGAGGATGTGGGATGGTGTGGTAAAGTCAGAGCATGGGTGATATAAACTCAGGAGGTGAGGAAATAGTAACTGATGATTTTGATTTTGCAATAAAACATAATGTAATTTGGAAAGCCAACAGTATTGTCTCTGGGTGCTGGAATTATGCACGTTCTGTTTCATTTTTTTTCCTTATATCACTGTGAAATATAAGCTCCTCGGAAGTCACTCAATAAGCATGTACAGACTAGGGGAAAATTGAAGAGTTGTTGATATGGAAAGGACCTGTGACTTAGGGTGACTGTGAATACAGTCCCTGGCAAAGCTTGACTGTGGTGACTCATAGAATAAAACAAATGTGTCTTCAACTACAAGAAGCACAGTGTCTAGATCACATGCAGGCCTGGAATGGTTGCTTCAATCCTTCCTGTGCTTATTACAAGTATTACATCAAGGGGGCTGAAGAGATGGCTCAGGGGTTAAGGCTTTGGAAAACAGAAGGAACCTAAGTTCAGATCCCAGATCCCACATAAATGCACCAGGCAGAATGGTGGTGACCTGCACTTCTGGCCCTGGAAAATCTCAAAGCAAAGCAATAAGGATGATTCCCAAAGTCATCCCTGGGCCTCCACAGGCACAGATAGTGCCCTGTGATACACACGCGCATGCACACACACATGCACACACGCACACACACACACTCCTACATATACCTTCCACACATACACACCAGCACCTACACACACGCAAAAAAAGAAAAAAGAAAGAAGAGAAAGAAAAGAAGAGAAAAGAAAAAGAAACACTACATCCATTTTCCAGAATCCACATCTCTTTTCCAGAATCCACAGTTTCATGAGCTGAAGCTATAGAAGTGTTACCAGTGAAGCCTTTGAGATTCAAGTCATAAAAAGGGGAGTCATGCGCATTGTCCAACCCACTGTGGACCTCACAAAGTCTAGCATCTGCTAAAGGCACCATGAGCCTTGGAGGTAAAGGATTGGCAGCCACAGCAGTGTTCCTATACCTAAGGGGAACACGGGAAAGGGTTCAGGGAAAGGCCACTGGGTCCTTGTACGTCATCGGAGAGGAGGGCCCAGAGGAAAATCAGGCATGCACAAGAAAGGACTCTCTGGGAATTGGGGCGGGAGGCACTGGGGGATGGGGAGGGAGAGGGGTGGGGAGGAGGAGCAGGGGGTACGGGGGAAGGAGGAGGAAGGGAGGGAACTGGTGTACCTAATAAGTTTGTATGAGCTGAAATAAAAAAAAAAAAAAGGGGGAGTCATGATATTCCTACATGTTTATCCTGAAGAAGAGATAACTTACATGGTCCTCCTAGCCGCCTTCAAGTGATCAAACTTCCTCACCAATGAGAAAAGAGGCTATCTTCTATCTTTCTCCAAGTCATTGTTAAAACAGTTAGCACAAATAGGAGATTGATTTTGGTTGGACACAGAGAAGAGGTACAATGTTATAGCTAAAAGCAACTGAGGTCATAGTAAACAACCTCATAGTTGATAAAAATAACTTATTTTGAGCCATTGTGACTCATTCCCAGGATTTTCCAAGCTGGCAAACAGGAGACTAGGAGCTAAAGCAATTCTCGTACCTTCAAGACCAATATTTCCTCCAGGTCTCTGGACGTGCCTGTCCATTCCAGCTTGCATGATTGATTGCTCAGAGATATTTGTCACGGCCAGAATGCTGCTTTCAAGTTGAAGCTGCACACACTGCTTACAAGTCTATATAGTATACTAGGAATTTCAGAAAATAGCCTGAAAATTAGACTCCTGTCTAATCAACAACACAGCTCCAAATGTGAAAGAGGCTAAAAACAGGGGGACAATGGCTGGCATTGAAAGGTGGAGGAAGCTTCTTAGTTTCTGAAGAATAGATAATGGTTATTATTGGTGTTATCATGTTGATATGTCCCTCCCGCATCACACATTTGGTGGGTGTGTTAGGTAGAAAAAAGATTAATTTTCTGCTTGGGTCCCTACCCTGCTCACTAGGAACTCTGATATCCTTCCAGAAAGTCCAAACGGGTGTGCCCTGAGCCATGGCAGAATGCCACCTGGAAACTGTCACAGGACAGATTATAACAACACTTGGAGCATTTTTATTCATTTTGCTCAATGCCAAGAAAAGACTCACTCCCTTTTCCTCCTCCCCACCCCCACCCACCACACTTAAAAAAATCTACACACCCATCAGTAACTCAGCCATTTCTTTGGCTCACAATCAGAGGAAAAGGGCTGAATTGCTTACCTCACTAGCTGCATATCCAGATCCCAAATCTACACTTAAAAGAATGTACAGTACAGGATTTCCCTCATTACCCGTGAACTGGAGACGATAAATTCATTAATTACAAGTCATTTTTTTTCTGGCTTCTGGTATGTCTGGTTTTTTGAGAAATAGATTAACATTGGTGTTGTGCAGTAAGTAAGCCCATAAAGACAGAACTGGGTCTGCAGTACAAGTCAGCTCTGAATTTAATTGTCCGTGAACACTAGGCTGAATCTAAGAGCGAACTGCTAACTAGACAGTGCTGTGACGGGTATACGATCTTCTCCTGCTCCCAGGAGCATCTGACTTGCACAGTGGGGGGCCTCAGGGTAGATTTTCTCATCCCGGTGTTCCTCTTCCTGATTGCACATGGCTGGGCCTGATCTCAGTCCCCAGGGTCAATCCCAAGATTCTCCTATGTCTTTTTTCTTTTCCTCCCTCTCCTCCATCATCATCATCTCCATTTGCTGAACATCCCTGTGTCCTCCCAAAGGTGTTGCTCACCATTTAGTGATCCTCCTGCTTTTAGTGATTGAATTTAGGATTCTCCTGCTTCCACCTCCTGAACGTTAGGATTATAAGGATAAGTCCCCACTCCTAATATATGAGGTTCTGGGGTTCAAGCCCAAGGCTGCAAGCATTCTATGCAGTTACTTTACCAGGTGAGCAACTTCTTAGCTCAGAAACAACAACAAAAATCAGAATTGCATGTACATTTGACTCTGAGGTTATTTCAACAATGTTTATAATTATTATGAAATGAACTCTTATAAACAGGTAAAAATAGACTTATCCTTTCTTTTCTTTTCCTAAAAATGAAAGTCATAGGAAATAAGACTTTAGAAAAAATATGAGAATAATACAAATACTAAAGTTGGAGGTAGTTTAAGTCATGTCCATCATTCTCAAAATAAGAGAATATTACAAAATAACAAAGCTAGGTTCATTAGAAAAGAATGACCAGAATCCCAATCCTTTGCAGATATAGAATGATAACAGAAGAAAAAGAATGTTGCATTACTTTGCCAACAGTAGAATACAAATAATTCCTCTGGCTGTTCCTAGCTAACCTACAAAAAATGGTGCCAGATATGATACTGCAATATTGCAATGCATGCGCATCTATCAGCAGAATTGCTACCAGAGGCAAAGAATCTCAAAGTCTTCCTTCCTTCCTTCCTTCCTTCCTTCCTTCCTTCCTTCCTTCCTTCCTTCCTTCCTTCCTTCCTTCCTTCCTTCCTTCCTTCCTTCCTTCCTTCCTTCTTCTTTTTCTTTTAAATGAGGGGGCTGGGGAGAAAGGTCAGCGGGTATGGTGTCTGCCTGAGAACATGACCTTGGAAGCCCTCAGGATGGAAGGAGAGAACCGACTTCCTCTCATGCCCACCAGTGTAGCATGGCACGTGTTTCTTCTCTCTGTCTGTCTATCGGTCTCTCTCTGTCTCTTCCCTCTCTCTTTCCCACCCTTTTTCTGAAAGAAAGAAGAGAAAAGAAGAAAGGAAAGAAGGAAGGAAGAAAAAAAAAGAATGAAAAACAGAGACATACAGAGGAGCCTGCTACAGAGGAGCCAGAAATACAAAGGACTTGATGCTGAGCGTTCTGTTGTGGCTGAGAAATGCCATTAAAGACTAAGGCCTCCGGAAGCGTCCTGAGGAAAGCACATTCTCTGGCGTCGCAGTTAGTGTTTCTGCTGCTGTGAGATAATGCTCATTCAAACAGCTTAAGGGAGAAAAGGGAGATTTATTCGGCTTACGGTTCCACAGGGAAATATAGTCCATTACGGCGAAAAGGCATGGCAGGGGGCCGAAGCTGGAGGCTGAGAGCAAGCTGTGCCTTCTAGAGCAACAGAAACAGGGCAGGGCTATCCAACCTCAAGGCCCACCTCCTGTGACACCTCTTCCTCCGGCAAGGCTCCACCTCCCAAAGGTGCCATGACCTTCCTAAATACCAACAGCAACTAAGGATTCAAACACACGAGCTCATGGGGAACAGTTCACGTTCAAACCATATGTGGCAATGTGTGCTTTAAACTTTTTTGTATGAAAAAGTGAAAACTTTTCTTACTACACATCCATGCTCTCCTGCATACACAGCTTAAAAAGAAGAGAAAGAGATCCATTGAGACCTTATTGGTTTGGGTTCAGAAACCTCACTTTGGTCGATCCTTGACTTCCACCATTCTCTAGTTGAAAGACTTGATAGAGAAGCTGGGCACTGTGATGCATGCCTGTAATCTCAGCACTTGGGAAGCTGAGGCAGGAGAATTGTTGCAAGTTGGAAGCCAACCTGGGTTACATAATGAGTTCTAAGTGAGTCTGGTTTATGCAGTGCCACTTTGTCTCAAAGGCAAAAGCCAAGTAAACAAAATTAGAAGGATGGCTGAGAAGAAAGAAGGACTCGGATATTTTTAGGCTAGCCTAGAGTTCGTGATGAGCCTCCTGCCTTGCCTGTTGAGCCCTGAAAGATTCAGGTGTGAATCAGCAAGCCTGGCATGTGCGAGTCCCCATGCCAGGCTGATAGATTTCTGCTTACTGACGGGGAGTCATCCTTACGTCACCAGAGGAGCAGAGCTCAGCGGATGTCAAGAAGATCGTTGCTCAGCTCTGAATTTATAAAGAGATGCTAGCATTTGGGAACATAAGTGTGAGGGTTCTAGATTCCAATTTCAACAGCCAGCACTTGGAGGAGAAAAGAGAAAAGAGTTTTGCTCACAGTCGAGCATTGAATATTCAGAACTAGCTCTGGACACAAAGGTCATGAGATGCTCCGCAGGCTCACGCGTGAGGCATGGGCAGCTCCTTTTCTCAGAGAAAGGGGAATTCTATAAAGTCTTCCTTGCTGAGGGGATATCTTTCTTCAGAAAGATTTTGGAGGGAATAAGAACATGATTACATTGCTCAAGTCCCCTCTCAGCCCCACTGCCTCCTACGCCTCCCATGGAAGAGGAGGGCACCATGAAAGGGATACCAGATGTCTAAGACAGGCCAAGGGAAACCCCAAATCAGGGATGCCCAGTGTTGCAATTGGGTTCTAGAAAGTAGGTCACTGAGCCTCCTGCCAGCAGCCAAGGGGATGGGTGTGACCAGACCAGCCGCCTCTTTCTCCCCGCTGCCCGCAGTCAGATCCCCGAGTGAGGGCAGAGCAGATGGTCGTGCTCCAACAGCTGTGGGAGGACAAAGCCGGGAAGATGTTGAGGATCTCAGATTCTAGGTGAGGAAGCAAGGTGTGCGCAAAGGCTGGAAAAGAGATGTGCCACAGGCAGGAGCTGGTGGACTGGACGTGACATATATGGGAAGAAGCCTGTCTGCAGAGCCCCTGGCAAATGGGAGGCCTCAGGACCTAGAGCTGAGCCCGGAGCTTTGTCTTCTAGCATCTTCCCTGGTGGAGGCAAGGGTGGGTGGGGCCATTTGAAGCTGTGTGTGTACAAAATACTATAGAGATTGGATTAACCTAGGAAAAGGTTTAGAAACAGGTAGAGGCTCAGAGACCTCAGCCAGGAGAGTTGAGGTCCAAGGAGAACAATCATATTCATATACAATCTAAATAAAGGAGGTTTTCTGCATTTCAGAAGTAGCATGCATTTTAAATGTTCATTACATACAAATTATTGAACTGGAGAAAATAAAATTTGTAGTATCAGTAGAATGAAGTAGATACTGTTTTACTACCTTTAATGTAAGAAACCCATTGCATAGACTTAGCCCACTGATTTGTAGTCTAACATGTATTAAATTTTTTTGGTGAGAGAAACCAGGGATTTAAAGTATGCACAAGTGGGGGAGGTAAGAGGGGAAAAACTTTTTAAAATATTTTAGATTTACTGTTCGTGGTTACAAGTTTCCTTAGGAGACATAATATTTTTTTTTCGCTTGTCTAAAAAAAATAATTTGGACTAACCTCAAAAAAGCTGGGTTTAATGTTTCTCAGACTATTTCCAAGCAGACTAAAATACCAACAAACTCATATCCACAGGGAGAGGTTTCTGGTTCACCAAGTTTGCATGATTCATGCCAAAGGGCTGACAAACTTAAGGCATATGATTTGGGCCTTGGAGGGCGATGTATGGAGCAGACATACCAAAGTGTGCATTCCTTACTAAGGCTGCCAGTTCAAAGGTCACTGAGAGGGGGGATCATTTTGAGAAGAGGGTGGCCAAAAGGAAATCTAAGCAGGAGAAGGCAGTTTCGCATCTGCATGGGAGAAGCAATCTGGTAGCTTCCTCAGAAATCCAAGTTGGATCAAGAGCTGAGCAAACACCTGAGTTGCTTATTCAAATCCATCACTTGCAAGGCAGTTAGTTGCTCATGAGACTGAAAATAGGAGTTACAAATATTTCATCTGACTAAGACAAAGGCAGGAGGGCATGTAGCTGCATCATCATCCACACTCTGTCCAATAACAGACTTTATGGATGCAAGACCATGTGCACAGGGTGTTATGATAAAACAAGTTGGTTTTGGTGAAAGCCCTTTGTGAAATAAAAAAATGGATTGCCCATAACAGTTATTATTTTTACCATTACTGTTGCCTTCAGTCACTGAAGGCGTCAGCAACTATACAAATCAGAGGTAATTTGTCATACACCCAAGTGGAGACATGTCTGCCAAAGAGAGAATAAGAAGGCTCTGAATTCTAAATGTAGATGTACGAATCCAATGGTCATGAGGTTTGCTTCTTTGCATGAGAGAATAATCTAACTATGCACATGAACCACACAAAAAGCTATAAGATAAAGAATGCAAGGTGTTCTCAGAAGACAGCATTCAAATTGTGTGTGGTATGCATGCATGTACGCATGCTCACATATGTGGGTACCCATATATGCAGGTACACGTGTACATGTGTACATATGCTTGTAGAACCTGGGGTTGACGTTGGAAATCTTCCTCCCTATTTCTCCACCTTATGCATTGAGACAAGGTCTCTCAATTAAAGTCAGTCCTTGTCAGTGCAGCTAGGGTAGTCAGTCATCTTGCTCCAGGAATCTTCTGTCTCTTCTTTTCAAGTGCTGGAATTACAGGTGGGCCTACAAGTCTGCTAACTTTTATATAGGTTCTGGGAATTGAACTCTGCTCCTCAAACTTGTATGGCAAGTGCTCTAACCATTGAGTCATCTCCCCTGCCCTCAAACTGCTTTTGAAATGTTTTCATTATTATTCTAAATTATTACCCAGGCATATGTGGGAAAATGAGGCTAACAAGACTCAGTGCCGACCCTATTGTCTCTGGATCATTGATGTCTTAAAAATTAAACAGTGTTTCTTTGCAATTTGGGCTTTTAGGCATTCACCCCAATAATGTTTTGAACTTGGAATCTTTGGAGTAGAAAGGATCTAAAACCTCTTACATTGCAGAAAAAGAATTTAAAGAAGTGATGTTTTCAACAAGGGATCAAGCATTATTGTTTTGTCTGTCCTAAGAGGAAATTCCTTGAATATTTATTTATACTCACTTTTTATCGTGTCTGCTTTTCTAGCTTCCATTCCTACCTTTCCTCCACACACTTCACTTAGGCTTTGGTCCATACTACATGGCGGCGTCTGTTACCCAGTGTCAACCTCGTTCCCCATGTTGCCAAATCTGAAAGATTTGTCCCAGTTGATGATAGGACACTATGGTCTAAGTGGAACTGATCCCCTTTTTCTTGACATAGTTTCTCACATGGCCTCCCACTCTTCTTGGGTTTCTCTCTCTTTGTATCCCTTTCTCTAAATGCTGAAGATCTTCCAAGCCCAATGTGAACATCTTCTCTCCCTTTCTGTCCACTCCCTCAGGAGATTACAAATGCTCTGCTGGCCTTGTGCTGATAACTCTTAAATGTAGCTTGCTAGCTCACCTTTGCTTGCGTTTCCTGTTGCTAGCGTGACATTTCCATATGGAAACCTACCAAAAAAACCCTCAGAAATATACCAGGCTAAAATAGAACTATTGCTTTTCTTGCCTCTTCCCAAATTGTTTCTTCCTATTGTTCACGATGTCCATAAACAAGACCATTTGTTACTCAATACTTGGGCCAAGTCAGGAAGTCATTTTGGTATTTCTCTTTCCATTGGAAAATCCTACCATTGGTATTGGAATTCCTATCACATCTTACTGCCTTTACCAACTACTAAGGCCTTACAAACCTCTCTGACTTCTGCCTGAAAATAATTCACCAAGTGGCCTTGCTCTTTTTCTTACAGTCACCACATTAGTCTCCATGCAGCTGCCAGGGGGAATAGTTTAAAAAGGAAATTAGATCAAGTAGCTTGGTTGCTTGAGTTTTATTGTGGCTTTCCATCATACTTGAAATAAGTACCCAACTCTTCCCTGATCCAAAAGCTTTGTTTATTGCCCAATCTCATCTTCCATTCCCACTCCATTCTCCCATCAGGCTCTGCCCACTCTGAATCCCATTCTCTGATCCCTAAACTCCTACATGACAAGCTGCTTCTCACCCTCAATGTCTTTAAACTTGGTCTTTCTCTGTTAGGAATGTTCTTTCTTGGGTATTTGGTTTGTTTGCTTCCACATGACTCAGTTTTTTGCCAGTATCTCACTTCTTTGAGTTATTATTGAGAATACGATCCTGTCTACCACCACTTTACCCTTTCCTTTGTAGCACTAATCAATATCAAAAATTTTAGTGCTCGGTATTTTTTTTTCCTAGGGATTGTTCACTGATTAAAATATGAGCACAAAGTCAAGGCCTTTTTTTGCCTTGTTCACTGTTTGGTCCCTGTGTCTACTATTGTACGAGTACATTTCAGCAATAAGCCACGTAAAACAGACATTCTGAATATTGTGTAAAGTACATTGAGTGATCGGAGCCAAATGTTGAACAGAAGGATGGGAGTGAGTGAGTGAGGTGGAAATATGATATTTTACCCTGAGGTACGCTGGGAAATCTTGGTTGAATCTGTGTTGGGTTTATCTAATATTGTTCAATTGTTTTTCTTTAGACAATTCACATATAGAAATCATCACCATGCAATGAACTTATGAAGCTGCAGAATGGAAAATACTAGTCAGCATAATTCTAGTATTTGGATAGCCACAATTATGATCTTATCTCAGATTTGTTCTGGAAAATGTTAATAGCAATTGTACTGTGTAGCACTGTGGAATTTGCATTCAGATCTGCTCATTTGAATTACCAGAAATCCAATCATTATGTTAGGCATGAAATAAACCATACAATAAGAGAAAGGAAACTAAAAGGCATTCATTCATGAATAATCATTTAAGCTCAGTAAAACTGATTAAAGCCCTAAAAACATAGGAAATATTAATACTGCTATTTTGAAAAATGGATGGATAGTGATTTATTAGAAATTTTTATACATGTCAATTGTTTAAAAGCAAAGAAACAAATGAAATAAAAAGAAAATATTTATCCATCTTTATTTATTATTTATGGAAGGGCAATTCCTATGGGTTCCAAGCATTTAAGGGAAATAAAGTTCTCAACCCAGAGGCACTGGATTTCTTTACCTTTAAATTTCTGACTTTTAAAGAAATTTGAAGTATTTATTTTATCTTATGCTATCACATACTTATTAATAATACATCTTGCATGACACATGAAACAAGAAGGGGTTGGCTTAGACTAAGGACAAACATGAACTATCTTTTCTAATTTCTTGGGGCAGGAATTTGGCAAGGGACTAGCTGCCTGGCTGCAGTCAAGATGGAGGCCATGGATCCACTTCCACGTGGCTCAGTTAGATGGCCAACAAATTGATTTAAGCAGGAGGGCCAAGTTCCTTTCCATATGAGCTTCCCCTAGGTCTCCTGAGTACTCTTACACAATGAGGCCGATGTATCAGGAACCATCCAAGATGCCAACCAGGAAGCCATAATGCTTTTCTCTTTTAAACCTGGTCTTGGAAGTGATATGCTGTTACTGTTCTACTGTCTGTTGGTCAGAAAAACTGACTTTTCACCAGTGTGAGAGAAAACTGCTGAAGCAGATGGTAAGATTCATGAAGTGCTGTTGTGAATGCTGGCTCTGCACTCATCTCTTGCAAATTTCTCCCAACTCACAAGAGATAAAGTATGAAGAAAGAGAAAGAATGGAAGAATGGAAGGAAGGATGAAAAAAGAAATAAGAGGAGGGAAAAAAGGAAGGAAAGAAATTAGCAGTAAAAATGTTTCAGATCAAAGTAAATGGCCATTCAGTTACTAGAATTAGCCATATGTATATATCATATACTTTCTTCTATGTAAAACATTACTATAGGTGTCAGAGAGATAGTTCAGGGGTTAAGACTCTGCCTCAAAAGCAGAAGGACCTGAGTTTCAATTCTGGATTCTAATTCTGGCCTGCCCTTCTGGCTCTGGAAGGTAGAGCCTGGAAAATCAGAGCAAAGTAAAGAGGAGGTAGAAAAATTTGATGATTCCTGAAGTCCCCCTTGGGCCTCCACAGGCACACATAGTATCCTCTGACACAAATACACACATACACACAAACACACACACACAAACACACACATTAAAAAAATTAAAAATATAATGTCACTACAAAGTGTTAACAAATACTAAAAATCTGAAGACTATTCTGGCATAAGTTTTTTTTTTTTTTTAATTGTTTATTTCTTTAGGGACAGGCAATGAAAATACATTTAATTTCAACTGAGATTCCTTGAAGCTCCATCTCTTGACTCTTGCTTTTCCTCTTTCTCTTCCTCTTCTCATTTATTCATTTGTCACTGAGGTCCTCTAAATTATTTTGTAACTTTTTATGCTATCAGCTTTAAGCTACAGTAGATACTTGACATAATAATATCAATATACATTGGAAATTCCTTGAGTTTTGCTACTAAAAACTAGCTGCAAGTTATGGAAGTCACTAGTTAGCATTTAGCTATTTACTTATTCATTAAATAGAGACAGGGTCTCATGTATTCCAGACTGATCTCAAATAGAGCTAAGGATCGTCTTAATCTTCTCATCTTCTTGCCTCCACCTCCCGAATGCTGGGATTACAGATATCTATCTACACACCCAGTTTTACCAGTAAATGTGAGTGACAGAAAACAAAATAAAACAAAGACCAAGCAACCTTTGCTAGTGAGCTGGGGGTCTAGTTGCCAAAGGCCACTTAGAAGTATCTCAATAGATTTATCTATTGAAATCAGAAAACAAAAACAATGAAAGTAGAAGTACCTCCTTCCTGATCTCAGATCACAGAGCTCACCAGCAAATAGAGGAACCCCAAATCACCTTAGGACCACTCTAACAGAGAAAACTGTCAAACTTCCTGTACTTCAAACAGGATAGTCATATTTACCCCGTAATTAAGAAATTAATGGGCTCTGATTAGGTTGCTGGAAGGAATGAAAAGAGCTGCAGTCTGTACTCTGGAAACCCACTTGCCAGTTGGAGCCAGACCTGGGGTGGGGGGTGGGGTTCCTGGGACAGATGGTGGCACAGCCAGAAAAGCAGGAATCCCCTTGGTCTTCTAGCCCCAATCCACTGCCTAGACTTCTCTGGTTCTGGTTCTAGAGCAGTGTTTAGGAAACTCTGCTGATTCTCTCTCTCTAGGTCCCATGAAAGGCCAACTTTCCCATACTGCTAATTCCAAAGGAGTTCCTCATTTCCTGTACCCCACCTACTCTTTCTCTTGAGCACCCTAACCACGAACTTCACAAGCAAAGATGGAGACTATTTATAAATGACTGTAGGCATGACGCAGGTTTATTTAGTCTATGTGTGCTAGCAAGCAACCCTCCTATCTAGTGACCATGATAAACATGCAAGTTGATCTTGAGCAGACATTGAACAGTCAGATTTACCTTGGTGTGGACCGTGCTGAGAAATTTTACTACTTTCAACATGATGTTAGTATCAATATGCTTAATATTTATTATTGATAATAATAAGGCTTAATATTTTTTTAAGAAGCCACTCTTGAGACTCTTGAAGAAACCAAGGGAGAGAAACAGTGCGCACCTTGCCCAGGGCCACCCAGCCATCCATTGAAGATTCCGAAGCTGGAAGTCTGGGGATCAAGCACCAAAGCTCTATCATACAGCACTTGCCCTTCTGATTTGGCCATTATTATTAAATAGCTTTTAGTAAGTCACACACTTAGCATGAGCTTCTTTTTACAATTCAGCCAACCTTAGTATTGTTTCCAAATATGTCAAGTAGGATCTTATCAGTGTAACAGACAGCTACTTGGAGAGTTTCTCTCGCTGTCATTACCGTCAGATGTTTTAATGCTGTTGAAAAAAAGTGGCAAAGGCCTGTGCGTGAGGATCTTAACATCTAGTCACAGAGAAATCATCTGTGCGAGCAATAGTAAACCAGAGAAGTACCACCATCCTGGTCTTCAGTGTGCCAAGGCTGTAGTTAGATACAAGATTGTTCTTCTTCAACTGTGCTTCATTTTAAAAGAGAAATGCCCTAAATGAATGGTGGTTACTTTTTTAAACATGATAATGATGATGATTTTGGCATGTGTTGAACACAAATTAAGCCACAGATCATGCGCTTGTGCAATCCCCTTGTCACTGAGTGTGGGAAAACCTGTATCTTGTTTTTGACCAACAGACTATGGCAAAGATGACTGAAGCTCCTTGATTTTATTACGTTACTGTTATGATTTGGACGTAAAATGCCCTTTGTAGGTTTATGAATTTGAGCACTTGGCCCCAAGCTGATGTCTCAGGAAGGGGTGGAATCTTAGAAGATGGGGCTTATGTGGCACAATCAGGTCACTAGGGTTTTGACAGTTATAACCTAGCCCTGATGATGAGAAATGACTTCTGCTACTATATAATCCCCTCCTGTACCTTCCCTGCCATGAGGGGTGATATGCCCTCAGATTGTAAACTAGAAAAAACACCCCTTCCTCCCTTGAGCTACTTCTTGTCTGGTATTTTCTCAAAGTGAAGAGAAAAGTAAAGAATACAGTTCTATTATGTACTAAGGGTGAGTTGAGATCATATTCACAATTATGCCATGCTAGTTAAGCAGAGTAGAGACACTCTTACTACTTATGAAAATCATGAAGAGGCAACTGCCATTTGAAAATTGCTTTTTTGGGAAGGACCAGATGGCAGAAACCTAGGAACAGTCTCTGAGTATGAAGGGGAGATTCGACTCAATGGCCAGAAAGGAGCCAAGACTCAGTCAGACTGCCGGGAAATGAATTCTGCCAAGAATCTGAGCAAGTTTAGCAACCAGCTCTTAGAAGCTGTCCCCCAAAGGACAGCACAGCCACAGGACACCTAAATTGCAGTCTTTTGAGGACCCAGGTGCATCTGGACTCATAACAACTTGTGAGACTCATGTGTTTAGTCATTTGTCTTTCTATACCAGTAGACACCAGTACATTGCAGAAGTCAACAAAGCATCATACTAGCTTTGGACCCGCGATTTCTCTCATAGGCTCAAACGCTGCAGGATCCTGAGAACAAGTTCTTCTGGTGGAACTATTTTGGGAGGCCATAAAACCCTTAGGAAGTGGGGCCTAGCTGGAGGAAGGAGGCCACTGCAGGTGGACCTGTGAAGGGCATACATACTGTACTTCTGGTTCTTACTTCTTCTGCACACCAGCCTCTTCCTCCTCCTCTGCCATGAATCTAGCTGCTCTGCCCTTCCTTCTTCTGTACAACGTACTAAAACTCTGTGAGTCAATATAAACCTTTCCCTAAGTTGTTTTTATTAGGCCTTTTGGTCACAGTGATATGAAAGTAACTAATACAGTTTATTTGATTTTTATTTTACCTTAAGGATATGAAGTATTCACTCCTATATTATTCAGACTAATTTCCAGTTATACTTATCTGAAAGATTGTGATAGGTTTACTCTGCTTCTATTATGTAAGGGGAAATACAAACATATGGAAACAAAATTTAAATAAACTTTATGCCACAATTCTAGTATTTTGATGTAATGACTTTCAAAAATCTCTTTCTAGTAACATTTCCCTTTTTAAAAAAGAGAATCATCATATGCCCATATCTCATAGTCTTTAATTAGTTTTGTACTATTTATTCTTTAATTAATGGGGTAGCCCATGCAGCACTATCAATGCGTGAATGTAATTCATAACAATATAGTAAAGTGCACCAGAAGAGTCAAGCAGACACTTGAACCAGAAGACTGCGCCCTGGGTCCTGGCTTTGACAGTAACAATGATGATGATGACTTGTCATGGTGATGGTAACAAAGACCAATAATTGATACTGATTTTTAGATACTGGCTGATTATAGAGAGTAGTCTAATTTCCCTATCTGAATTTTCTTCAGTGTAATCATTTCAGTAGTCCTGGGTGCATTATTTTTATTCTCAGTGTGGAGGTGCCAAAACTGAAGCTTAAAGAGAGTGACTTCCTCCCACCCATAGCCAAATGAAAGGGGTAGAGTTAGTGTTCAAGCTGATATCTGCCTCCAGTGCAGATACTGTCCTCTATACCACGCCTGGCCCACATCTGCCACATTGCAACAGTTTTATGGTCTTCTCTCACTTCCTACAATAATGGGAGGCTGGAATAGATGATCTCTGAGGATCTCTTTAACTTTGAAATGTTGATTTAGTGCCGAAGGACCATAAGCTTGCACTTGTGTTTCCCCACACTATCACCTTATACATTGTCTTGGGTTATGTCTCCTACTGATCTATACCCTGGACCACTGTATGAATGGCTTTAAGGTTGTGGAGGCTGATCAGGTAAGCTGTGGATGGGCAGCAGTACAAACGATGAAAGAACGTGTCCTCCCTGGGATTCCTTAGTTTTATTGGTCCAGATTCTTAGGCAAGCAGATTCAGTGCAGCGAATGGACGCAAAGTAGGGTGGGCCTCCAGGAGCCGTTCCTTCACAGACTCGTCTCCTAGCATACATGATAGTCACACTGTGGAATTAGTCACCACACTCACCCTAGAGCTTATTCTTTCACCTGGCTGTTTGGAGAGGAAATGCTAACTGGAAGGACACATTCTAACATAGAAGTGGCTGTCTCTAAGGGTTCTCTCCTGGTTGAGAGCGTTTACAAGAGACACAGGCCCTGCAGACTTCTATCATCTGTCTGCTGCCCTCTGCCCTCTGCCCCTTTGCCTAGGAGCACAAAGACAAAACCACACAAAGCTCTGGGACTGGTTTTCCTCAGCGATTCCCTTCTCTCTGGAGCAAAGACTTTGCAGGCAATGGAGGCAAATTCCCAACTGCTACAGTTTGGAAACTTCCAAATTCCCCTTATTTCAGTTGTGCGTGTTTTGAGAAGTCTGGGAGATGTCCACAGATAGATATATGGGCAAGGGGGTAAGAGGGGTCTTGAAAGATGTTTTTAAAAGATTGCAAAACTAAATAGCAGTGAAAGTCAAATTGCAAGCAAGCTCAAATTTTCAGGCTCCAAGCCAGACCTAACCAAACAAAACAAGCAGAAAATAAACAAGGACAGCAGGCTAAAAGACCCAGTCAGCACCCTGACTCAAACTCCTGGGATACCAGAGACTGAAGTAAGTATCTCCAAAGTCCCAAGTTTTATTTGCAGCTACTCTAAGACCTAGATTCTGGCTCTGGAAGGTGGAGCCTGGAAAACCCCAGAGCAAAGCAAAGAGGGGGTAAAATAATCCAGATATTAATCTGCCTTGTCAGAGGTCATGTGTTGAAGGCATGCATGGCTCCTAACTGCTGGATCCAATCATCGAGAGGGGGGCTGGGTCATGAGGGTACAAACTTCATGACTGGGTTAACCCACAGATGAGCTACAGACTGTTGGAGGTGAGGCTTAGTTGCAGGAAGTACAACAGTCACTAGAGATGTGTCTTTAAAACATGTATCTTGTCTTATATATAACTTCTGTCTGTCTGCTGTGTTTCCTGGTTGTCATGGTAGAAGTGGCCTTCTTCCTCCAAGTCCTTCTGCATGACGTAGTGCCTCACTACAAGGTCCATAAATGTGGAGCCAGGTGACAGTGGACTGAAATCACGAGTCCAAATATATGACATACTTCCTTAGCTTGATTTTCTCAGCTATTGGGTCCCAAGCGTCAAAAAGCTGACCAACACATTCTCCTTACAAACTGAGTGAGATTTTTGAGGAAAGGAAAACCATTCCCTAGGACTACCTAATAGGCATCGTTTAAATCATACAAAATCTATGAGGGCTGAAGAGATGGCTCAGAGGTTACGCATCTCTGCTTCACAATCAGAAGGACCTAAATTCAAATCCCAGATCCCATGTAAAAAATGTGGGGCAGAAACTTTGGCCCTGAAGGTGGAACTTGGAAACCCCCAAAGCAAAGAGGATGTAAAATAATCCAGGATAATTCTGAAGTTACCCTTGCATCTCTGTAGGCACACGCAGTCCTTCTGATACACACACACACACACACACACACACGTGCGTGCGCAGGAAAAAACCCACAAAAATATATATGTATGTATGTATATAAAATAACTCATAGAAAAATCTGTAATGTCTCCATTAAAAAAAAATCTCCGTGATGATTAAACTATATGGCAATCCTATCCTACACTCTGTGCTGATTTTTCAGGGTTAAAAATGATGGATACTTGCATAAATAGAATGTTCCTTTGGCTATCAGCCATAATTAAAGGCCAGTGGCTAAATCAAGCACCCAAATGCGTAAATGCCACTCAATGAGGCAATGACACTACCCAACTCTTAAAGAAACAAGTATGTATTGAGTGTATGTATTGGGCATGGAGGGGAGGAGTTGGCACAAAGCAGATAAATGTGATATGAATGCTCCTGTAGCCTTAGGGAAACCACCTTGGAGGGCATGAAGGTTACCATGGATACAGGACAGAGAGGAATCCTCTCCTACTTTGTCTTCCTGGAAGACTGAGCACAGTGGTTGGACTGAGAGACCAAGGAGTTACTAGGGAAAATGGAGAAGAGAGGAGACCACATCAGGTGGAAAGGCCAGTTGTCTAGACAGAGAAAAACAAAATCACTGAAAACAAAAAGGAGAGAGCAAGACTGCCAAGGAATTCTTTAGTGTCTGAAGGAAATTCAACAGTGTCAAGCAAATTACTAAAATTGTCTCTTTAGAATTAAACGGAAACTGTGTAATTGCTAGTCCCAGTTTAATGATCAATGTACGTAAGACTAACAAAAGAAATGAATATGATTGTGGCTAAATGCAAATATTAGTCATGTGAATTGGCTTAGATATTTTGAAATACTGAAAAGTACGCAGTCATTGCATTATTGATTTTTCTTAAACCCTGCTTGACAAACACTGTTTGGTTAAGTTGGTATCAGAGCAACAGAGTGACTTTAAAAAGTGAACTTGTGGGTTAGGAATGCTACAGGGAAGACACTGTTCTTATCCTCAAAGCATCATGCATTTGGCCTACTATCCAAGTAAGTTAGCTTTAAGGTATAGCTTTAAGGTATTAAGAGAGCTGCTGATTCTAGCACAACACTCTAAATAAACCTGCTTAGAAATTCTCGGCTTGTCTCCTTTAAGTGACTATTGTCAAATGTATTTCCTTCTCCAAGATCAGTTCAGCCTAAATATCAGGTTCGAGAATAGCTAGAACTAAGTCAACCTCTCTGAGAGTTGAAAGCAGGTGCTGGAAAAGGTGCACTAGCCTAGGTTCCAGGCTGGGTAAAGAAGATAGGTTTATTTTGGAGATCCTGGGTGTAGAACTCAAGGAAGATGGAAAGATAGTCAATATGAGTCAAGCTGAAGTAGAGAAGCCACTATCTCCATGTCAAAAGTCTTTTTTTATACATTTTTTATTATTATTTCCGCTTATACAAACTTAATAGGTACACCAGTTCCCTCCCTCCCTCCTCC
>JALPQD010000148.1:0-60962 GCA_023101885.1 Typhlomys cinereus | reverse complement strand
ACAAGAGGCATTCCGCACCCCAAACAGATACGACCAAAACAGAAGCACCCACAGCAAATAATAGTTAAAACACTCCCATTCAAGATAAAGAACTGGTGCTGAGAGCTTCAAGGGAGGAAAAACAAGTCACTTTTAAAGGTAAACCTATTAAAATAACAAATGACTTCTCAGTCGAAACAGTAAAAGCAAGAAGAGCTTGGAGAGACATACTTCAAGTACTGAATGAGCAAAAATGTCAACCCAGGCTGATTTACCCTGCAAAACTATCAGTCATGATCGAGGGAGAAAGAAAAACTTTCCAGCACAAAGACAACTTTAAGGGATACATGTCCACCAAACCAGGCCTTCAAAAAATGCTAGAAATGATACTCAAGCATGAAGAAAAAAACAGGCATATCCAGGAGAAGAGAAGGCAAGTATAACACCATTAAAAGCGAAGCAATATACTTATAAAAACTAAACATAATAAATGTCTGGAATTAAAAATAGTTTCTCCATTATAACATTAAATGTTAATGGAATTAACTCACCGATCAAGAGACACAGATTAAACTTGGATTAAAATCACAATCCATCAATCTGCTGCCTGCAGGAAACCCATCTCACCACAAAAGATAGGCACGCTCTAAAAATAAAAGGCGTCAACAATTCTACAAGCAAATGGAAGCAGAAAACAGGCAGGGGTAGCCATTATGTTATCAGACAAAGTGGACTTCAAACCAAAGAAAATTATAAGAGACACGGATTGATACTACATTTAGTCACAGGTACAATTCACCAGGAAGACTTCACAATACTGAACATATATGCACCCAATACGGGCCCCTCCACATTCATTAAGAAAACCCTACAGCGTCTAAAGCAAGAAATCAACCCCCAAACGATAATTCTTGGGGACTTCAACACCGCCCTCTCAACATGGGATAGATCAACAGGTCAAAAGCTTAACAGAGACACTTTGGAACTTAATCAAACCCTGAAAGAAATGGACCTTACAGATCTCTATCGAACTTTTCACCCACGCACCAAAGAATACACATTTTTCTCAGCAGCACACGGAACTTTCTCCAAAATAGATCACATATTGGGCCACAAAATGAATCTACACATATACAAAAAGTTGAAATTCTAACCTGTGCCCTATCAGACCACCATGGCCTAAAGCTGGACATCCACAACACATCAAAGAAGAGAAAATACACTAACTCCTGGAAACTTAACAACTATGATGCTGAATGAGAACTGGATTCAAGAAGAAATTAAAAAGGAAATTCAAGATTTCCTGAAAGTGAATGATAATGAAAATACAACTTACCAAAATCTCTGGGACACAATGAAAGCTGTTCTAAGAGGTAAGTTCATAGCTCTTAATGCCTACATCAAAAAAATGGAAACATCAGAAATAAACAACTTAACAATGCAGCTTAAAGCTTTAGAGAAACTAGAGCAATCTGATCCCAAAAGTAGCAGAAGAGAGGAGATTAGCAAAATAAGAGGAGAAATATCTGAAACCGAGACTAAGAAAACGATAGAAAAAAATCAACCAGTCAAAAAGCTGGTTCTTTGAAAAAATCAATAAGATTGAGACACCCCTAGCTCAATTAACCAAAAGAAGAGAGAGAAAACCCAAATTAACAAAATTAGAAATGAACATGGAGTTATCACTACTGATACCCAAGAAATCCAGAGAATTATAACATCATATTTCAAAAACTTATACTCCGTGAAGTTTGACAACACAAAAGAGATGGATGAATTTCTAAGTAAACACAACCTACCTAAATTGAATCAGGAAGTTGTGAATTATTTAAATAGTCCTATAACATATAAGGAAATTGAAGAAGTAATCTCGAATCTTCCCACCAAAAAATGTCCTGGACCAGATGGATTCAGCACAGAGTTCTACCAGACGTTTAAGGAGTTAATAACACCAATACTCCTTAAACTGTTCATCAAATAGCAAAGGAAGGAACACTACCAAATTCCTTCTATGAAGCTAATATCGTTTTAATCCCAAAACCTAATAAAGATTCACTTAAAAAAGAAAACTATAGGCCGATCTCTCTGATGAACACAGATGCAAAGATTCTCAAAAAGTTTAGCAAATCGGATTCAAAAACATATTAAAAAGACTATTCACGGGGACCAAGTAGGCTTCATCCCCGGCACACAAGGTTGGTTCAACATACGCAAATCAATAAATGTAATTCATCATGTAAACCAGTCCAAAGTCCAAGACCACATGATACTCTATAGATGCAGAAAAAGCTTTTGACAAGATCCAACAGCCTTTTATGATCAAAACGCTAGAGACAGTAGGAATGGAAGGAACCTTCATCAATATAATAAAAGCTGTATACAACAAGCCCACAGCAAGGATTATGCTCAATGGGGAACAATTGGAAGCATTCCCACTTCGATCAGGAACTAGACAAGGCTTCCACTCTCACTACTTCTATTCAATATTGTACTTGAAGTCTTAGCTGAAGCCATAAGACAAGAAAGGGACATAAGAGGGATTCAAATCGGCAAGGAAGAAGTCAAGCTATCCCTATTTGCAGATGACATGATCTTCTACCTGAGTGATCCCAAAAACTCCACCAGGAAGCTCCTGGAACTAATTGAGAAGTTCAGCAGGGTGGCAGGATACAAAATAAATGTGCAAAAATCAGAGGCCTTCCTATATGCCCAGAATGAAAGAAGTGAAAAAGCCTTGAGAGAAACAATCCCATTTACTATAGCCCTAAAAAAATGAAATACCTTGGTATGAACCTAATCAAGGAGGTAGACCTTTACAGTGAAAAACTTTAAAACGAGCCCTAAAGAAAGAACTTGCATGAAGACACCAGTAAGGATGGAGACAGGACCTCCCATGTTCCTGGATTGGGCAGAATCAACATCATAAAAATGACCATCCTACCAAGGCAATATACAGATTCAATGCTATACCAATCAAATCCCAAAGCAATTCTTCAAAGAAGTTGACCAAACAATCTCAAAGTTCATATGGAGGCACAAAAGACCCAGGATAGCAAAGACAATCCTGAGTAACAAAAACACTGCTGGAGGTATTACCATACCAAACGTTAGTCCATATTACAAATCCATAGTTTAAAGACAGCCTGGTACTGGCTCCAAAATAGACACACAGATCAATGGATAAGGATTGAAGACCCAGATATAAGCCCACAAAGTTACAGTCATTTGGTCTTTGACAAAGGGGCCCAAAGAATCCAATGGAAAAAGAACAGCATCTTCAACAAATGGTGCTGGCAAAACTGGATCTCCACATGCAGAAGATTTAAGCTGGACCCATACTTGTCACCATGTACAAAACTTAATTCCAAATGGATCAAGGACCTTGATATAAGGCCAGAGACTATAAAAATCATAGTTGAAAGGATAGGGAACTCCCTTGAGCTGATTGGGCTAGGCCAACATTTCCTAAACAGACATCCAATGGCACAGTCACTGCTACCAACTCTCAACAGTTGGGATCTTGTGAAATTAAAGAGCTTTTGTTCAGATAAAGAGATTGTAACACGAGCTCAAATGCAACCCACAGAATGGGAGAAAATCTTCACTAAGCACATATCTGATAGAGCTCTACTGTCCAGAGTGCACAAAGAACTTTTCCTCCTTGGTTAGGTTTATACCAATGTATTTCATTTTTTTAGAGTGCACCAAGGAAACCAATGGCCCACTTAAAACATGGGCCCTGGAACTTAAAAGAAATTTTACCAGGGATGAAATTAAAATGTCTAACAAATATCTTTAAAAATGCTCCACTTCCTTAGCCATCAGGGAAATGCAAATCAAAACTTCCCTGAGATATCATCTCACCCCAGTCAGGATGGCAAAAATCCACAATACAAACAACAACAAATGCTGGAAAGGAGGTGGAGAGAGGGGGAACTCTCCTACATTGCTGGTGGGAATGCAGGCTCATACAGCCACTCTGGCAAGCCATCTGGAGATTCTTAAAGAAATTAAAGATTGAAATGCCATATGACCCTGCGATTCCACTTTTGGGTATAACCCCCCATATAGCAGAGGTTTACCTCGATAGCACAAGCGCAACCATATTCATAGCAGCACTGTTTACAATACCAAAGACATGGAATCAACCCAAATGTCCAACAGTTGATGAGTGGATGAGGAAACTGTGGTACATCTATACAATGGAGTACTACTCAGCCATCAAAAATGATGGATTACTGGAATTTGCTGGGAAATGGATGTCATTAGAAACAGACATTGCATGCCCGGCACAATGTCCAACACACTATTGACCTCACAAAGTCTAGCATCTGCTAAAGGCACCAAGATCCTTGGAGGCAAGGGATTGACAGCCACAGTAGTGTTCCTATGCTTAAGGGGAACACAGGAAAGGGTTCAGGGAAATGCCACTGGGTCCTTGTACGTCATCGGAGAGGAGGGCCCAGAGGAGAGTCAGGCATGCACAAGAAAGGATTCTGGGAATTGGGGCAGGAGGCACGGGGGAATGGGGAGGGAGGGGTGAGGGGAGGGGGAGCAGGGGGTTTGGGGGGGAGGGGGAGGGAGGGAGGGATCTGGTGTACCTATTAAGTTTGTATGAGCTGAAATAATAATAAAAAATGTATTATAAAAAAAAAAGAAAAAGCTTATGGAAGCTCAAGGTTTTCCCTCATCAGCAACCTCTCCACCCTTCCTGAGGCTCCAAACCCCACCCCCATCCTCCCAACCCCCTCTTACAGTTCAGTATGACAACAGTCCTCAGTATCTAGGGAACCAGAGAGAATGGTACTGTTCTTGAGGATTGAGTCTTAGCTATCTTCGCAGGTGACATACAAAATAGATAACCAGGCAGGAAAGAAGGCTCTGTTGTCTGTGACTGACCTCACAAAGGGAGTTCAGGCTCACTGATTCCCTTGAGTTGTTGTAGAGGAGCCTCAGATACCCCAAGAGTTATCTTTGAGCTTTTGAAAAACTTAAATTAGTTATGAGAAGCAAAATAGGAGGAAGGATATTGTATCAGTTACTCTTTTCTATTGCAGTGAGAGAACACCCAAAATCAAATTAAAAGGAAAAAAGGGAGATTTATTCAGTTTACAATTGCAGAGGGGAGATACAGTCCATTATGGCGGAAAAGGCATGGCTGGTCACATTCTTCATCTTGGAGCCAGTGAGCTGCTACCAGCTCAAGAGCAAACTCACTCAAGCAGAGATGGGCTGTGGTCACAGCCCTATAGCTGCCTTCTTCCAGCAAGACTCCACCTCCCAAAGGTGCCATGACCTTCCCAAACACTGGCAGCAGCTAAGGAGTCAAACACATGAACCTGTGGGCGGGCACCTCATATTTCGGATCATGACAGATGTCAACTCCCACTCTAGTGTCAGAGAAAATCCAGAATGTTCCTCCTGCCTAAAAACCTGGAGAAAGATTCTAGGCTTTCTGCCCTCTCACACTGTCCAACCCTGCTGCAGCTGAGCCTTTCCTTCCCTCTCTGGAGAACGGTTCTTTTCCTGATTCTAGATCTGCTCGTTCTAACTTGGAGCATCATCTTATATGGATCTGAAGACTTATGAGGATATCTTTCTGACTGTTTCCTTTTCCAACATTAACTTTAATTTTTTAAAATTTATTTATTATTTATTCAATTGTGTGTGTATGTGTGTGTATGTATGTGTGTGTAGAACCACGGACGAATTCGGGAACCACCAGGGACGCCTCCACCTCCTCCTTGTTTACTCTGCCCCGGGATTCACAGGCTCCGCCCTACCAGGACCAGAAACGCAGGCCGCCCCCTCTTCCGCCTGGCGTCTATATGTGGGGTCTAGGATCCAAACTCAGGACCCTCTGCCTGCAAGGCAGAGGCTTAACCCCTGAGCCACCTCTCCAGCCCCAACTTTAAAGGAGTTCCATACATCTTCATTGGCGAAGCGATCAACATTTAGAAATGCATGTCAGTGTCTTTTCCAGAGAGCATATTTTTTTAACATTTTTTATTATTATTTCCGCTTATACAAACTTAATAGGTACACTGGTTCCCTCCCTCCCTCTTCCTCCCCCCTACCCCCCTGCTCCCCCTCCCCTCACCCTTCCCTCCCCATCCCCCAGTGCCTCCCCCCCTAATCCCGGGAGAATCCTTTAATGTGCATGCCAGACTTCCAGAGAGCATATTGGTGGCTGATAATGCCTGTTCCCCTCCGCCCTCCACTCACCATATCCCTCCCCCCCGAAACACCCATGGGTCCCAGTGTTAAGGTCTAGATAGGAAATGTCCCCACAGGCTCATGTGCTTGGACACTTGGTCCCCAGTTGCTGGTGCTGTATCAGAAAGTTGTGAGAGGCTCAGGAAGTGGCATAAGTGGGTCACCAGAAACAACCTTGGGGTCTTATAGCCGGACCTTACTTCCTGTCCACTCTGTTTCCCAGTCTACCAAGATGTGAGTGAGGAGCTCCATTTGAACCCTTCTGTCACCAGGGAGCCATGCAATACCATTTTTCCCCTCTGTCACAGAAGAAAACCCTTCAAACTGTGACCGGAAAAAAGCCCTTGCACACTGAAGTTGCTTCTTGTCAAGTAGTCACCGACCGGAAGAAGCATGGTACCTCACACACCCAGGGAGGGAACGGAAGGCTCCTATTAGGAAGGCAGTAATACACTAACAACACAATATACTTGTCGCTACCACTTCCCAGCAGGCCTTGCTGTCCCAAGATTTCTATGCAGTGTTCATGCTGCCTGTACTTTCTCCCTCCTGCAATCTCTTTGCTTGCCAGTCTCGCTCACCCCTCAGAACCCAGCTCATGGGTTAACTTCCTTTGAGACGCTTCCCTTGCCTTGCACCTGTCCTTTGTCTGGGCCACCCCGTTTCATACTGGGGACTCTGGCTCCCCACTTCTCTGCAGCCTGTGTCCTGGGCATTAAGGAGGACCTTAGATCCTGGGGAGTTACCTCCAGGTGGAGAAAGCTCGCACTGGCTCCTTACTGCGGCCATACTGCAGATGTGAGACTGCACCGTCAGTCATGATTCCGCACCGACAAGCGCTGACCCTCACCAGTTGTTGGAGTGGGAAGCCGGTTGTACAAACAGGCACAATTAGAAAACCAAATTATGCACCACATGGGATCTATAAAGAGAACCATCCTCAATCACTGCCCTCCTGCCCAAACAAGATGGTAATATATCCACGCGCAGCCCCCAAGCTCTGGAGGAATCTGCGGCTGAATGTACAGTCGGTATTAATTAGGAAAGGATGCAGCATGCAGCGTCTTTACACCTGAAAGGGATTCTGGGGTCACTGCTTCCTCTCTTGCAGGGAGACCTTGACACTGCTTTGATAGCACATCGCAAGTAGCAAGTTCTCTTTTCCACTGGTGAATACTAATGAGCCACATTATCATTTTCAGTACAGAGTGATTTGTGGAGCTTTTTTTTTTTTCCTTGGCCTGGGCTTTGGCAAGCTTAAGCTCGGAGCCTGGAGAAAGAGTAGGCTACTTTCAGCAAGGCGTCATGGTGTGAGGGATCACGTAAGCTGGAAGGGAGGTAAGATGGATTCAGGCAGCTGCCAAGAAGCCATGCAAGGTACCTGAATATGACAGGTCTAAGTTACGAGCAGGCAGGATCCATGCCAGCCCTGATGGACGAGTGCCACCAGAGAGACCTTTAAGAAACACAGCAGGAATGATGAGAACCACCATCCAAGTAAGAGATGGACCCCCCCAGCCTCAGCTCCCAGCATTGGGTCATGCTGTGCGGATGCGGTGGTCAGCAAGCACAGGGCTCTGCCCTCAGCTGAGTCCAGCTCTCAGGGCTCATCAGATAATGACCCTTCCTTCTTCAGCCATCCTTCGGCTTTTGCTCGAGCTTGGAGCACAAGCAGGTCACTGGTTTCCTGCTATGTTATACAGAGCCTCCCCTCACCTCTCTGTCCTCTTTCCTTCCCCACTCCCAGCTGTGTTGCTAAAGATCACCTTACTACTCCCCGTGAAAGGTCTCCCCACGGTCATGGTAAGTGTTGGAGGGATGCCATCATTACACAGCATGCCATGATAGACACATGTGTGGCATGTATGGTCACAAAAGCATGGCTCCAGGAAAAACTAGCCCACATGTGACTCTGAAGGGCTTCTAAGATCATTTCATAAAACAGCATGGCAAATAGTTATCAGAAGCAAGCAGGTGGATGTAGCCTTTTGGAGACAACTTTGAATGCAATGTGGGATAGTAAAGAGAAGGTTGAGTCCACACAGCCCTACCCCCAGCCTCTCATGAAGCCTAGACAGTTACCAGGTTCCTAATGACTTTGGGCCAGCTTCCTTCTCTAAAGCAGGAAAGCCAGGGCTTTACTTAAAACAAAATCAGCACACGGCGAACAGCAACTGTAGATCATTGGTGGTATTACTACCTCTCCTTCTTTTCCCCAAGTTACCACATCCTCTTAACACCTTGGCTGCAGCTGAGTGGATGTGTGAGGGCAGGTCTGAGAATCATCCAGAACTGAACTTTACTCAGATCTTTATAAGAATAGGAATCTTGAGATTTTCAGGATCAAGGCGTCACCCTAGTATGTTTGCCAATTAGATGCTAAAGATGTAAACATATAGACTATAAAGTAGAACTGAGAATGGCAGAGACCCTCAACTGACCACTGGAGATGTTCAGATGGCACCATCAGCAGAAAGAGCCAGAACTCAAATCTGGAGAGGAAACACAGTTGAAAACATCCTTGGATGAACACCAACCCTAACCAACCCAAAGTTGCAGATCCTTGTTGGAGAGAATCAAGGGAGAGGTGGCCAGAAAAGATTTACCAAAAAGAGGCTCAATCATCGATCAGATGTGGCTTGAATTACAAGCCACAGCTCAGTAAACTTACTGGATTAAACCAAGCATCCTCTTCCCCTCTGCTGCCCAGCAAGGAGGGGCTTCTCAGGACCAGAGCACAAATCATAAAGATCACAGACTTGGCATTGTGCTAGCTAGATGCAGGTTATCAACTTGACCGTTGAGAGTTCAGTCTTCGGACACATCTTTGAAGAATTAGTAGGTGAGGCAAATCCCTGAGTAAGCCTGTGGCTGTTTATCCAACTAATGTGGGGAGACCCAGCCCCTGGTGATAGAACTAGCCCTGGACAGATGGACAGATGCATAAGACAGAAAGGGCTATTTCAGTATTTTGGTATGCTTTGGCATGCAGGCGTTCTGGCAAGTCTCTCTCTCACTCTCTCTCTCACTTTCTCTTCGCTCACTTCTTCCCTACCTTCCTCTCTCTTTCTCTCTCTCTTTGTGTAGATATGGCAGAGTAATATATCATTTTCCTTGGATGCGGATGTTGATTATACACTCTCCTGCCAAACTATGCATTGTTGACAGATTCATAAACAAGAATAAACTCTCATTCCCCTAAGTTGTTGGATCCTATATTCATTCAGCAACAAGAATAGAAAAGTAGCACATGTGTTTTATAAAGTCTTGTTAACCTTAGAGCACTTACTGTAGGAAGTGTAGGGGGTACTTAGGGAAGTCACTGAGAAGTCTGGGTGCTCAGAAGTAGCTATGAGGCCTTTAAGAGTTAAACTTACTGACATGTCAATTGGATTTCACTGCTCAGAAAGAATGAACAGCAGAGGATAAAGCAGGAAGATAAAGCAGGCTCAGGAAATTAACAGAGTCACATCAACACAAGTTAATTTATAATGTGCTTAAGGCTGTTCTAAAGCAGAAGACTCTGATTTCTAGGAGCTCCTCCATTTAGTGAGGCTTTATAGACCACCTTGTCTTCTCACAAGGTAGGTTACTCTTAACTATTGCTGTCAAAGTCAAACAACTTAAGGGAGAAAGGGAGATTTATTCAACTTACAGTTCCAAAGGGGAGAAATAGTCTTTCATAGCCAAAGGTGATATGGCTGGTGGCTGAAGTTAGAGGCAGGCTAAGTCACAGCAGTCATCTAGTAGGCTAGTGGGTGATGACTGAAGGCTGGAGGATTCCTTGAGAGTCTCTCTGCTTCCCAGTCTTCTGTTCTGTGTTTCCTTTTATCTGGTCCACTACTAGGAGGTTCCAGTAAGATCTAAGGAGGTTCCAATCGGATCTAGGGTTGGTCTTTGCATTGTAAATGTATTGATCCAGATAATCTCTTCAGGTGGTCTCAGCTGATCTTGACAGGTATGGTCTCAGCTAATCTTGGTTAATGCCAGATGCGTCACCCAGATGTGTCACCCAGGTGTGACACCCAGGATTAATTATCACAGTGAAAATGCAGTGGTGTGCTGGGGTCTGAGTCTCTTCCTGCCTTCTTGCACCTGTGATGGGCTAGAGGTGGACAGGTTATGGGGCCCGCCTCTTCCGAGCAACCTTGTTTCTTCAGAAGCTGCAATTCCTGAGAACACTGTCAGCAATCACCCAGACACAGAGCTCTGTCTCCACTACCTGGAACTCAGGCAGCGTAGGTGGTCCATAACCTTCAACTACAAATGAGATTCTCAGTTTTCTCTCCTCCAACCTTATCTTTTCTTGCCAAGAGACTACACAACCAGTCTATCTCTGGGACAATCAATGTTGAATCTTTTGTCTCTGTGATAGTTAATTTTATGTTTCAATTTTTGTCACATTCAGTGTGCCAAGAGAGCCTAAAAAAGATTCCCCCTGGGTATGTAGGAAGGTATTTTTGGAAAAGGTCAGCACTTGAATTAGTAGACTGAATGAAGAGGATCCACCTTCAGTGTCAAAGGTATTCTCTCATCCTTTGAGAACACAAAGGAAGAAATATAGGTTCTCTTCTTTCAATTTTTATTTATTTATTTTAATTTTTAATGATGGATACATGAACATAGTGAATTTATAAGATTTTTCACTTATATACAGATGCTAGCAATGATCTCCTGTCCAAAGTATTTGGCTTGGAATTTCTGTAAGAGTCAGAAAATTTGAAAGGGACTAATGAGTGTGAGGGTGGGAAGGAAAATTAGGGCAAAACCTTTGGAGATGGAGATAAAGGATACCATAGTTGGCAGGGTGAGGGAGGGAATAAGGGACAAAAATACTTAAAGGGGATGAAGAAATAGGATGTAGGAGGGGCTTAGGGACTAAAAGAAAAACACTAATATTGTGGTATGGAACCAGATAGGAGCCTCCTATGAATTAATATGTCAAAAAATTCTTTTTGAAAAGGATTAAGAATGTATAGTCTCCATGTGGAGCACAGAGAGAGGAAAACAGGGCAAAACAAAAAGTGCCCTGGGTTGCTCCACTTACAACTCAGTGACATTTAAAACCATGCTAGGAGTAACAGGTATGTGATACTTCTTGATAAGCTATTGGTCAGAAAGGTACCAAAACTCCCCTCCCAAAACAGTATAGGCTTTTGCCATTACTCTTGGTTCCCCTCCAAAAACTGACAGGAAGACCTTATTATTGAAGATGCAACAGTACACATGGATCATAGAACATGGACAAAAAACACCAGCTATAACTGGTTTGGAAGCTTCCTCCTTGCTGTACCAGAGAATACTATGGAAGCTACTGCAGGAGAGAAACAATCATCTCATCAGCCTATGAGATCTGTAAGTTACAATAATAATCATCATGGTAACAGGAAACCACCAATGCAATAGTGGCACGAGTATCAAGAAGACAACCAACAGACTTCTGATTGTATTTAAGGCCTGCTTATCAGAATGGAATACAGTACTGTAAAATAGAACAAGAACCTATGAACGAGAAGAACAGACTATGAATGTTTAGCCAGGAAAACAGTACACCAAACTGCTTTGTAAATACCTGTTATTATACCCATAGATAGAAGAGCACTCTACAACAGAAGATGTTTATTACTAAAAAGCACCACTTAACAAAATGCAGAAAATAAGTGATTATGGACTGCTTGTGCCTAAACAGTAAATATAAGCCTCACCCATTCCTACCCCAAGACTTGGGGACCATCAAAGTAGAGGAAGTGGTAAGCTTGTAATAGCCTGTAGTAGTAGGTCAGACATTATCTCCTGGATAGGACATAGTTGTGATATACAAGATTTCATAACAAATATGTATGCTCATATAAAAACTGCATGGGAAATGGTTTAACAGTGTCTTACCATGAAATCAGAAAGATCTCACGAAGCCCCACACCTCTCTGACAGACTGATGCTGATGGAGAAGTAAAGAAGGATGCTTTCCTTAATGGCATATCCACTGATCTGTGATTCTTGCTAGAGCATTGTCATGTAAAGTATATATCATCAAAGATGGACTAGATGAAATATAGTGGGCTGTGCAAGAAAAAGATTTGAAAATAGGAGTGAGTCTGGCAGGAGAGTTGAAGACTCCTCTTGAACTCAAACATGTCTTTCCCTTCCCTCTGATTCTGAAGTTCCCACAACTCAAGCCTTCAGTCCTGGAACTCGTAGCAGCTGCTACTCATGGTTTGCAGGCCTTTCGGCTGAACTATACCATCGGCTTTCCTGAATCTCCATCTCGTGGATAGTATCTTATAGAACTTATAGTCTCCAAGGTCAAATGAGGCTTTTCATAACCAGTCTCATCCACCTATCTACCTCATCCATCCTCTGTAATGTAGATATCCATCTATCATCTCTCTTTCTTTCTCTCTCCTATCTATCTTATCTTTTATCTATTACTTATGTATCAGTAATTTATCCATCCACTATCTGTTCATCTACTATCAATCTATTATCTCCTATCATTTATCTATCACATATCAATCATTGAAAATCTATCCATCAATCATTCATCTATCTACCCATCATCTATCTACTTATGTGTCATCTTCCTGTCTATCATCTATTATATATCACCTATGCACCTATCTATCATCTATCAATCATTTATCACCTCTCTATCTGTCTGGAAGGATTTCCCCTCTTGAGTTATGGGGTTTGCAGTTTCAGATCCAGTTTTCAAAGGGAGACATAGAGTCAGAATGATTGGACCATTACAAACTTTTGGGTACAGTCCACAGCACCCAAAAACAAGTTGTTCTGATAAGCATCTTAATCAAGAACATAGGGGAAACACTGTCCCCACCCAAAATGGAGAGATTTTCGTTGAGCTTCTATTTGTTCTTGGACTCCATCAGGGCCTTCTAACATTGAATTTCAAATATTCTGAAGGAACGTATGTGGAAATATTAAATGCATGTCTCCCAGAAAGTTTCAAGGTCCTATATCAATGTGTCTATTTTCTATCCAAGAATTCATCAAAGGTTTTAAGATTTTTAAAAAAGAAGCCAATTTCTCCTATTTGTATGATTAAGAGACCCTACCCACACCCCAAATGATAGTGAGGCAGACCTGTGACTAGAAAAGTCTTTGTTTAAAAGCAATCGTAAAGTCCACCAAATCAAGCAACCCACAGCATACTAAAAACTGAATTGTGGTTAATCACTAAAGTTTTAAATGTCAAGCAAAAAGTACATTAACTAATCTGCTGCTTATGTTGGATTTCAGCTGTCTGTAAGCCCAGCTCTGAACAGCTCTGGGAGTTTCCAGTAGAAAATAAAGGCAGAAGCTTCTCTCTGGGAAGAAATCAAAAACTTACAGAACACAAACACAACCTACCTGGGTAATGGACGTGAATGTCCTCAAACAAACTCATCATTTTTTTTCTGCTGACCATCAATGACTATGTTTGTTTGACCTGTAGGCAGCAGTGAGCTCATGAATACATTTGCTGTATTTACACCTAAAGTGGGTGTAAATCCTTAGACTTTACTTGAGTTTTCCACCTTAAACCACTAAACAAAAGCACAGTGAATGAGAAACAGTAAGAAAGATGTCTGTGCTTTAGCTTCTTTTTCAAGTTAAGGTCTTGTGTTCATTCCATCACCCATTCCCACCCAACCAATTGGACCATTCTCACGCCACAGACTCGACCCTCCCCGTCTTCTTCACTTTAATAAACAGCACTTCTGTCCCAAGCAAGAGACGTAGCAGCCACTCCCAGGTATCTCCCTGACACATCAAGTTCTCCACCAACCTCTGCCCACCCTGTATCCACAAACCTTGGCTCTTCTTCTCCCTCTGGATCCTTTTTTTTCCTCTTCCAGCTTCTCCTTTCTGCTCAGCTGTAATATTCTTCTAATTGTTTCAAGCAGTTCCCCCCCATCTTTCCTCTCTATTGCCATCTGGACTGATATTTTATTTAATTTTTTATTTGTATTGCTTTGGAGTTTCATATATGAATAAGATGAATTTATGTTATTTTACATTTTTTCTATAATCCCATCCCCTCTGCAGCTTCTACCACAATTTTCTTCCCCACCATCCTCCCTCCTACCTTCACATCTTTCTGCATGTGTGGCCCACTGAGTTTTGTCATAGTTAGGCACAGGTGTCAATTTGACAGTTGAGGGTGTGAGCTCTGGGAACATTTGTGGAGAATTAGTGGTTGAGTTAAGCCCAGAGCAAACCTGCAGTAGATTATCTAGCTGATGGGGAAAGCCCAGCCCATGATGGGATTAGACCCTTGAATAAAATACAGACAGCTAGTTGAGAAAGTTGGCATCCTTGTATACACTTGGCCAGACATGCTGGTCTGGAAGTAAGAATCGTCCCTCTCTCAACTGTTATGTGGTGATGGTGTTCCCTAGGCACTGGTGTTGATATGAGCTCTTCTGTCAAACTGGACTATGAACTATAACCAGACTATTGTAACAAAATAAAACCCTTGTTCCTTTAAGTCATTTGATGGTGGTTTATCAGCAACCATGCAGGCTAACTGCAACAAGTTTCAACTGGGTTGCCTGTGTTGGTATGTGCCTGAGCCCTCGATAGAACATGGATGATATAGCAGGGGGTATAGCATTGAGGAAAGCAGCCCCTATTTGATATTAATCCTTAATAGTCTCTAAGGTATATGGCCTCTTGTGATCTTGCCCCTTCCATGATAAAATGCCAGTTGGCTCACGTCCTGAGGAAGCAGACACAGCTGCAGTGAGTTCCTGGGTGCATGTCTCCTCATCTCTCATCTGTCCACCACATGATGAAGACATTGTATACCAGACCCAGGAGACAAGAGTCAGAGAATGGCTTGGGCTGCTGAACAAACATCAGTGTACCGTCTAACTTACAGCTAGAGAGCCGGGCACCTTCCTTCCTCGGCTGGCTCACGTGCAGCCTTGCACCCACTATGGTCACTGATTACTTCTCATCCTCACATTGAGCCTCTGTTCTGTTTGCTTGGAATCCTTTTCTATACACACAAGGAATAAATCATAACTCACTGTCCACCCAGCTTGTATTTTCCTCTTTGCCACCAGGGTTTGTGATTGCAGCTCATGACTCTGTAGGGCACTGACTATAGTTACCTGGTTGTTGTTGGGCATTCTCTCCTCTCGTATCTACAGTGTGGAGGCGTCTTCATTATGGTCTTACTGGAATCTTGTCTGTCTATCTGTCCTTGCACTGACCATCCTGACTTCCTAAAACTGTGGTATCAATCGCAGTGCCTTGTGGTACATGACCTTCAGACTCCTTCCAGCCTGGAAAATATTCCACAATCATCTTTTAAGGTTTTTTTTTTGGGGGGGGGGAGGTTTGCGCATGTTCCTACTGCTGTCTTTGAGTTCTGTAAGCAAGAAGTGATGGCTTCATTTCCTATGAGATTTAATTGGTCCCTATTAGTAATTCCACTAAATGGCCTCATTACCTGGTGGAAGATTGTACCTTTTGGGCAAACTGTGATAAAGTTTGCGAGGCCATTGGTCTTCTCGAGACACCTTTCTGCTCTTTGATCCTCTAATGGCTTCCATTAGTCCTTCCTCTGTGATATACTTCTCTAATTTTTCTTTATTGCTCTGTAGTTGGTGGTGCATGGCCGTTTTTGTAAGACTTGCTATACCCTACAGGTTTTTTGTTCTGATTTATATTCATTCTCATGAAATGTTACTAAGGCAGAATTAATTTTAAATTGGACCATTTGGAGCATTCCAAGGCCCTTCTGGTAAAGCTGGAATGGATCCAAGTTTTTTCACTTAAACAAACACACACACACACAAAATGGGGACTGTCATTTCCATGTCCCATTAATAAAATAACCAGTGGATCAGTTTTATGTTCGATGATGATTTCAACATTTCAGTATTTACAGCGTGACTCACTTCAGCCAGCATTCCTGGCCCAGTAGCAGGAATCAACTTGAGTAATAGACATGATATAACATCAACCACTGGTAGTTGCCCACTCAACAGCTATTACACTCCAGTGGTCAATGAGCCCATGTAGGAACTATAACTCCCAGATACCTTTGCTGATAACCCAGTTGTGCCTTTCCTCCTGGATTAAAAAGCATGATAATTACAGATAACTACCTTCCTTGTGTCCTCCTTGAAATTATACTAAATACTGCTCATGTAAAAGCAAGACAGACCAAAGTTCCCTCCCCTTCCCCCATGACATCACGTCCTGCCAGGCCTGCTCACTGCATTACATGAAACAGATGAAATGACAAATTCATTCCACCCATTATGTGTCAGATTTCTGCAACCTAGAATCTAAAGATGAATTTAAGAGTTGCCTGGTTAATAGTAGAATCTTCCAGTCTACAAACACAGATTTGTCTCTTTAATTTTCATCAGCAATGTTTTATAACTTACATGCCTTTCTTTTGCTTTTGGACATAAAAATCTTGCTATATTGCCCAGGCTGACCTCAAACTCATGAAATCAAAAAATTCTTCGGCATCAGCTTCCCAAGTAGCTGAGACTATTATAGTGCAATGTTGTGTATACCTAGTTTGAAATTGCAAACCAGTAAGCTTCAGAAATAAGACATATTGCATTAATCCACAGAGCCAGAGGCCCACCCAATGGGCTTTCACCCTCTGCCACAGAATCTGTGTGTTAATAATAAACTTCTTATATTGTGCTAAGATGTTCCTGTTGAGACAGTATTGTTATATAGAATTAGCTAGCTAAATAGCAATCTTCCATTCTTAGAACAAATTCCAGTCTATACCGGGGTATAATCCTAATGTGTGTCTAGATTCAAATGGTTAATATTCAGTTGAATGCTTTTGTGTCTGTCTTCAAGTGACAATGGCCTGCAGTCTTCCTGAGATGTTTTGGTTTCAGTAGCTACCAGGGTCAGAATGGCTTCAGAAAAGATTAGGGGGATTTTTTTTCTAGAACAGTGTGTGAGTCAATGGCATGATACATTCTTCAAGGACGTGATACAGTTCACCAGTGAAACTTCATCAAGACCTGATTAGAGCCTTGTGGAAGGATTCGTAATGACTGATTCATTCCCTTGATTTTTGAAGCAGGATCTTCTTATGTGGCTTTAACAGGCCAGTACCTGCCTTTGGATATTGATATTGCCAACACGTATTACATGCCTGGCCTCAATTCTTCATGCCTTCTAGAGCCTTTTCATTTTAAGACAGTTGTGTTAGTTTAATGCTTTTTAAAACAATTTCAGTACGTGTTTTTGACTTTTCACTGGTTTTCTTTCAAATCATGGCTCAGATCCTCAAACACCACCAGGAGAACAATTCTGGAAGCCCACAGTGCCAGTCCTCATCCGGTACTGGTACCTGATCCAGCTTCGTGTACTAGACACCATTATCAACCTCCCGAGATTTCTGGGCTGTCCTAGTCTCCCCAAGTTGAAGTAGTTGTAAGTGAAATCGTTTTTCTCTATATATGTAAATAGAATTACAGATGCTCACAGTCCACTTTTGCAAACAGAAATTCTTGGCACTTAAAAAAATCTTTATCTTCAAAAAAACATAACCTTTTGTTTTCAGTCTATTCTGGGTATACTATCCCGTAATTTTGTGATTTTTTTTAATGGGGTGTTGGGAAATATGTCAGGAAGCTAATATTCTGAGAATATATTATAGAAAAAACTAGATTGTAAATATATTGGTATCATATTCATGATGTAAATACTATTAACAAGCATTATATTATTACTGTTTTTTAATAGCCCATATTAGATCAAAGGTATCAAATAATTATGTGCCCCCCCCAAAAAAAAATCTGTCTAAGCCAGGTATGGTGGCTCATACCTCTCTATTTACGGCACTCAAGAAGCTAAGGCAGGTGAATCCTCCACTGTTGAGGCTAGCACAGTGAATTCACACAGTGAATTCCCAGGCCTGACTTGCAATTATAAATTCAAAATATAAACTTGAGGAACTTCAGAATAGTACAGTCTTAACATCTTAAATTCTCCACCTAGTAGAGAAAGCAATTCATATGTTTTAATGACCAAGGAACATTGACAAATGGCTGGTAAAATGACATACAGTGATGAAGGTCTATAATCACAAAGTTCAATTTTTCCTTCATGCTCGTTTCAAGATTCCAGAATTCCCCAGGGAAATAAAATTCAATTTCAAAAATAAACTTTGCCATTTAAAGTGAAAGCAAACAAGTTTTCCCCTGGTGTAGAAAAAGCTATTTCTAAGCTGCGGTGGAATTAATCAGCTTGTCAAAGACATCATTGACAGTCGAGACAGAGACTGGCTGAGCAAATATCTAGGACATTTCCTCACTGTGGGACTTTCAACTTAGTTACCCGACGGTCTGTCTGGGAAGTTTGAAGAACAGAGTCAAGGAAGGTGTGGCTAGTGCTTTACACCTTAGATGTGCTGAGTGAAGCAATAAGTGGATCGGTGGGCGAGGAGGGTAGGGAGCTGTCTCAGAGGCTAACAAGCTTGTCACTCGAGTGTGAGGAGTAGAGTTTGGACCATCAGAACCTGTTTGATGCTGGACAGGTGTGGCAACTCACTTGAATCTCATCACTTGGGAGGCAGAGACGAGCCTTGCTGAATCCAGGTGACTAGCTAGACTAGCCGATTGACAAGCTGCGGGTTCAATAAGAAACTCACCTTCAATACAGAATGGAGACCGATTGAAGAAGACACTGACGTCAACCTCTGGCTTCCATACATATGCGTGCACACATGCACACACACCCCCACACCCGTATGTGCCCCATGAATCCCATCACACCTAATACTCAAGCAACTGGAAGAGCTTCCTCACCGACAGGGCCCATGAAATGCACAGTAAGTCACTCAGGCAGGAGTCATAGAATCTCAGGTTTGGGTCCAGAAGTAGCAAAATGGATTCCACACAGAGACTGAAGCCAGAACGGTGGGGGGTGCCAAGGCTGCAGTAAGTGCTGGTCAGTGGCTTGGTCCACTGGGGAAATTTGTTTTTATCACTCACAGATGTTAGCCAAAGGGACAGACCCGTCTTTGCATCATGTGGGCGAGCCGTCTGCTCTGCTTCCTCTGCTTTCAGAACATCTGCTCCACACTCTCACATTTCCTAGTCTGTCCTGTGACTCACCAAATGCTCAGCTGCCTTCAGCTATCACTCATCTTCTGGGGATCTCTATGCCTGGTAAGGAAAGATCTGCTTCTTGCCAGGTGTTTGTTCACGCCAGTAAGAAATGGGGCTGACACAATGCTTACATGCTGAAGAAACTACATAATGCAAGGTCATTCAAAGAATGGGAGGAAAAAGCAGCAGAGGGCTGTCACTTGGCTTTAAGTTTGAGGGTCTAGGGGTCTGTTTCTAGCTGAACAGTAGAGCATGTTTCTGAGCAATGGATGAAGGAAGTGACCATCTCAACTCCCAGGGACCATCCCTAGTTGAGAATGTCATGCTTTTTTTTTTCTTTTTATGTTATGTGTATATGGTGTGTGTGTGTGTATGTGTGTGTGTGTGTGTGTGTGTGTGTGTGTGTGTGTGTGTGAGGTTGGGTATATGTACTCATATGCACTTGAGTCTGTGTGCCTGTGGAGACCAAAGGATGACAATGGAAATCATCCTCCCTCCCTCACTCTTCCACTTTACTGTTGTGAGCCTGGGTCTCTAAACTCAAAGCACACCATTAGGAATAGAATGAATAGCCAGCTTGACCTGAAGAGTCCAGGCTTTGCCTTCCAGGGCTGGAATTCGAGGCCAGTTGCCACATCCAACCAACATTCGTATGTGGGATCTGGGGATCCGAACTCATTTCCTTTTGCTTTTGAGACAAAGTCTCTAACAACTTAGCCAGCTCCTGAACTCTGAATGTTATCTGTCCTAAATCTGTGGTTTTTGGGGACTTCACCTTCAATGAGAGACTATATTCCTCCTTCATTAATATTTTTTGTAGGAATCAATCTTGTCAAGTTGACCTTACTGCATTATAAAAATAATAACTTATTCCCTTTCAGTCATGGAGAGCTGCCTTATCAGAAGTTTTGTCCCACTCAGAGGTTATTCTGTGCCTTATAATTAGCTTATGCAGCAATGCAAGATTTAGTCTCCTTATCCTGATTTTGGGACAATTCTGTTATTGCTCCAGCAAGAAAGACCTGAAGAAGATTTGAGGACTCAGTTCAACAGTATTCAACGTTACTGCCTTCCTCCACCCTATCCTATTATTGAATATTTTTGAGGAGATGTGTCTCACTAGAATACTTTCTCATAAAACATCTCTGCATCTTTTTATATGGTAGAATTTATTTATAAGAACCCAATTTATTTTTTTTTCAAAAACTTTATTGCTTCTAAAGATTTAAAATAGGAGGAGGGTACTTTATAAAAAGTTGTGTAAGAAATAAAATTCCTAAACTGTAAATAGAAATGTAGCATTACAGAATATTTTACAGCATACAAACATGGAACTATAAAGGGACCATATAGCATCCAAATTTATAGATCTTACAAGTCTAAGACACTCAGCTTTTGGGACTTACTCTTATGATCCATTCAAATAAGGATTTTAAACAAAAAGTCTTTCAAAGTTGTTGTGGGGTAAAACTTGGCATTCCTTTGAATTATTTCCCCCTTTAATAAATTGGTACAGAATAGGAGCTAGATCCCTGGGTAGGAACTGAGAATAGCAGAGGGCCTTTCTCCTGACGATCTCCGCAGTGGGGAGAATAGGAGATATGGCAAAGGAAAGATCCCTTCAGTGTTCTTTGAAGAGAAATGATGACCCATGGATTCCTCTGTGTTGGTTCTCTGTGCCTAGTGAGATTCTACCTAGCCTTCTCCTAGAAGAAGAGGGTGAACCAAGAGGTGTCAGGTGTCTACCATGTCCCTCCATCTCTCAGGAGCTGCTGAGGCTTCAGAAATAGCTGTGGATGGAATTAGAAGACATGATGTTGATGTGAAGAGCAGAGGTGCTGCTGCAAGTTCATTTTCCAACAGAAATCGACAGAGATGTACAAAATCTAGTTTGGGCAGGAGTTGTCAAGTTTTCTCATCCACCCCAGCCATGAGGCATGAATATCCTGCTAGGAATGACACTTTAATAATCTGATTCTCCAGCCTTTCAAATGTCTCTGTGATCTACTGAAGAGGTAAATTTCTTTTTAAAAAAAATTATTAAATTTATTTATTTTACATGGGTGTGTGTGTGTGTGTGTGTGTGTGTGTGTGTGTGTGTGTGTGTGTGTGTATCAGAGGGCACTGTGTGTCCCTGTGGAGGACTAAGGATGACTTTGGGAATCCTAGATTGCTTTCCTCTGGGATTTTCCAGGCTCTACCCAATAGGGCCAGAAGTACAAGCGATACCATGTCCACCTGGACTTTTTACATGAGACCTGTGACCTGAATTCAGGACCTTCGCTTGGGAGGCAGAGTCTTAACCCATCTCCAGCCTGAGGTAAATGTCTTAATAGCCTTCTTTTATGATTACTCAGTAAGAACTGTCTGCAGCCATGGATAGATTGATATCATGAGGATTTCACAGTGCTCCATGTGCAGAACTTTCACAAAAATGCAAAATAAACCCATGGTAAGCATTCAGTATACTACAAGGATTTGGCTGTGACCTTTCTGGTAACTGTGTAAAATTCGTGGCATGGTTTTGGCCTTTGCAAGGTGTTAACTGGATTAATAAATGGAAAGCACTAGAACAGTGCCTTACGCTGGTGGCCACGCTGTGTAATTAATACAAATGCAATAGCAATTACACTCTAATCGCAGGATCTTCCATGTGTACCAAGCAAGCAAGGTATAGTAGTGAGGGGTTTGGAGGGAGCAAGATGGCCTTGTGTGATAATGGAATGATGGTGTGGAAGTGGAATGAATCTAAAGCCAGTTCTCCTTAGGGGGAAATCTTCCTTTCAGAAGCAAAGTATTTGCTTTTAATTACTTTTAAATATAGGTATGTTAGTGTCCAGCCTTGCTGTCAGTCTTTAGCCTATGCGCATGAAACTGGAAGCAGTATATTTAAAAAGAAAAAAAAATAGTTGATCTCTGGTTTAGCTACAATGTCATTAGGTGGAAAGAGAGAGATTCTGATGGTCACAGAAGTACACATATCAAGATATCTGTATGGGGGTTGAGAAGAGGGCTCAAGGGTTAAGCCTTTGCCACTCAAGCAAAAGGACCTAAGTTCAGATCCCCAGATCTCACATAAAAATACCAGATGGACATGCCTTCAGTCTGCAATTGCACCCCAGGAACGCAGAGCCTGGGAAACCTTGGAGCAAAGCAATAAGGAGGTAGAGCAATGCAGGATGATTCCCAGTGTTATCTTTGGGCCTCCGTGGATACACACATTCAGGTGTCTTTTTGTATACCTGCCAGTACGTACATGTCCACCTAGCCACACGAAAACACATACACACACATAAAAACAAACCAACAAGCAGGAAAAGAGATGCATATGGCTCCTATGCTTCCAGATTGGCCAGGAAAAGCTCAGAAGTGCTATTTTCCCTCACCGTGGGGCTAGTCAAATACCACATGCTTTGCTCTGCTAGGCAAGCATGCTACCCACTGAGCTACACAGCAGCCCGAGTCACGATTTTTCAGCTTACAACAAGAAAGCTCATTTAAGATCCCCTGTAGAAAATGAGCAAAGCATACGGTCCGAAGCTGTGTCTATGAAGGTTGCCCTCCTAGATCTCACTAAAGACAATTTTCTGTTTCCTGGAAGACACGCCACATTTATTTTTGCTTCTCCGAGGTCTGGATTTACACAGGCACACACTCCCCCAAGGTCAGGAAATTAATCTACTGCACAGGCCTGGTTCAGCAGACATGATTCATCAATCTCTATTTTTAATTATACGAACAGGGGAAAAACATCAATTAGAAGAGAGGGGAAAAATCCTCTCCAATTTAACCTGCTTGTCTAGAGTACTCAAGCTGAGGAAATGCAGAGAGAAGTGATTTTAAGTGTTTACTCTGCTTAGAAGTAGAGATTTTAATAATCATATGTGTTTTTTGGAAATACCAATACAGGGAAGCAGTGCACAGCTAAATATTTCAATTGCATTTCACTTGTCAGGTGTCGTGCATGCTTTGAGAATGGTGTGACTATTTTCCCAAAGTAATTATGAGATGACTAAGCAATGGGACCTTCCGCTCTACTTTGTCTGCTCACTCAGTGACTAGATTTGGTGCTACAGACCTGGCTCACCCACAGATGAGATGGTCTGTTTCATCAGGTGTATTAATAAAGCCATGACTATCATTCATCTGTGGCCTATTTTATTCAGCAGCCATCAGAAGAGGAGATTTGACTTAGATTTGTCCAACTTCCAGGAATATTTCTATAAACTAAAAAAACTCCAGTAGCCAACAGAAAGTATAATTCATTTTTAATTTTTTATTCTTTGATCTTTTTATACATGCATGTAGTGAATTCATGGATTTTCATCCCTTACTACCCAATCGCACCCTGCCCCTCCTGTCCGACCACATACTTTTTCCTTTCCAGTTTCCCTCCTACTTTGGTGTCTTTTGACATGTGTGGTCCATTGTTTCATCTGAGATACCTGAACTGGCAGCCTGAGTGCTTGCTGGGGCATGGACATCTCATCAGTGGGAAATCATCCAGGAAAGTAGCTATCCTCCTGTCTGGCATTAACCTGCAGCAGTCTTTCAGGGAGGTGTAATATCTCTTGAGACCCTCCCCTTTCCACAGTAAAATATCGGTAGGCAGACCTCGTGCAGGTCTAGTGGAAGTGGGCATTGCCGCTGTGAGTTCTTGGGTGCGTTCCCATGCCATGGGGGTATTGTCTGATGGCACCTCTCCCCATCCTCAGACTCTTTCAGAAAATGCATAATTTTTCCTTGACCTTGAATCCCACCAGGGTTCTCCATCACTACTGCGGCCTAATCCTGCTGAACTAACCAGGTCCGGCTCTAGACTTGCACAGTCTGTGCTGTTGAAGTACGCGAAGCCAGAGCAGGTGAGCTGAAGCACACGCAAGGCTCCGTGTCGCCCTCACGCCTTGCTCTCTGCCCGGATTCACAGTACCCACCACACCGTTCCTCCCCCCATCTTCTACTTCCCCACGCGCCTCCCCTTTCCTCTCCCTCCTCCTCTTCAGGGTCTAACTCTAATTTACACTGAACATGGCGAGCTACCTCAAATACCACTTGGTCTGCTGTCCAGTCCTCTAAGCTTCTTTCCTTTGTTCTAAAAGACAGCAAGTCTGTCGTCACGTTATTCAAATCTCTCCTTCTTACCTGAAAGTCTTTGTGCCTAAATATATCTTCAATTCGTTAGTTATGTTGTTCAAATCCATGCTTCTTACATGAAGTCTTTGTGCCTAAATATATTTTTGAATTTCCAGTCTCTTATAGTTTGGAATGGTGATTTGGACATGTCATAGGACATCATGCAAAACCTATGGCTGGATCATTAGCACATTTGTACCTTGTAGTCAATTAGTTCATCTGTCAGCATACAGAAATATTTACACTTGTTTAAATAAAACACAAACACCCGTATGTTTTATTGCCAGGAGCATCTGCAAAATAACTGTCAGTCTGGGAGACTTTTTTTATTTGAAAAGTGTAGGTAAGGCCTGGCAGGTCAGTCATCTTGATTGGTGAGGCCGCCCGCTTGTCCCCTGGATGCTGAAGTCTTTGAATTGTGACGTGCTGCTGCTGATACATCCCTGTGCCTGAATCATTATACATTCTTTAAGGAAAAAAAGACTAATTCATCACATGTACACACATATCCATACATACACGCAGACACACACACATGCACCATCACTACCACCACCACCACCACCACCACTACCACCATCATGCTTGAGGACACTAAAGCAGCCTACAGTTCTAGAACAATATTTGCTCTTGGAAAGGCTACTGAGCCAGGAATGACCTATGCCTTTGTCTTGACCAAGTATGTGATATTTGTTGGTCTGTTTGTTTGAGACAGGGTCTTGCTATGCAGTCGTGACTGGCCTCCATTTGCTTCGTAGCCCAATCTGGCTATCACATTTCAGTACTCCTCCTACTTAGCCCAAGTGCTGGTATTCTAGACATGCGCCATATTTCCAAGCTTCTACTTACTTTTAATAAGATTTGATGATGGGGTTGGAGTTGAGGAGTAGAATGGAATTGTCCTAAATTATTGGTGAAAATCTAAACCCCACGTGCAGGCCTAATCTGGTGGCACAGGCCTGTGATCCCAGCTGCTGAGGTGGCTGGGACAAGAGGATTGTTTGTAAGTTCAAGGCCTGCCTGGATTGTAGAGTGGCTTCACGGCCTACCTGGGCAAGTTAGCAAGACCTTGATTCAGAAGGAAAAGCAACAAGAAATTCTCAGTAATGGAGAGCTTGACTAGTAAGCAAGAGGCCCTGAATTCAATTCCAGTCACACATATGAAATGACCATATATCCATGAGGTATCTTCAGTACTATTTATTTCACATTCTGTATTCTATTTAAACTTCATTTGTAAATCATGGTTTAGACAATAATTATAAGTTAACAATGTCTCATTTATCCGTGTACCTCTGTAATCATTGGTGATAATACTGAGTAATTTCTCATTTAGAAAGTGTTCCTGTGAAGAAAATCTCAGCTCTAGTTCTTCTGCCTGGATTAGGGCAGAGTATCTGGGAATTAAAGGGAAGACACTGAATTTTTACCATGTGAGTATGGATTATTGCGGAACTCAAGTCCTGGAATTTGCAAGGTCTCCAGATCGTTAACCATTAGTCTGATTTATTCACTAAAGAACATTCTATTCTCTGTTTGAGTTGTGTATTTGAATAACATCGTGATGACCAAAGTCATGCGATACTTTTATTTAAATTAACTTTTTTAATCATTTGAAGCACAAGCAAGAAGGCAAAGGATACGGATAAGGAGTACTTAGGTGCTAAATGTTTCTCACTTCCATAGCTGACAAGTTTGGAGAATTCAGAGGGAGGGGATGGTGTGTGCTACCAAATTAAAGCAGCTCCCACTGAGCGTCCTGCAGCAGAGAGCCGGGATGCAGACCAAGCTTTCTTTCTTGTAGTCTTCATGGAAATTTCCATTTCAACAGATCTTCTGGCAAAATCCGATCAATTGGTCAGCATCCTTGGCAAGGGGTCAGTTTCAGTATTCATGAATGAACTTCTTCTGGTGCTTGGTGGGGCTCTGGGGTTTGTTATTCTCAAAGTTACAGGTGGGTTTTTTTTAATGATGTAAAACCATTTTCTTTTTAAATTTACATCAAAAGGGTGTTTGGAGCAGCCTCATTTTTCTCTATTACTTGAATAGTCACATTTTTACTTAAAATTGATAAAAAAAATCAATCTTGGAAATGATTTCTATAAAAAATCACAAGCTCCAAATATCAGCTTTGTATCAGAGTGGAAGGAGAAAACGCAGGCATGTATGCTCACAGCGAGTCATTTGTGTGGGCGAGTCATTCTGCGTTAGATGTCATGCAAGACACATCATGATTCAAGAAAACTTTGTGTTTAGATTAACAAGATTAATGCACATTTCGGCTTGAATTCACTTCACTTTTAGACTTCTAGGATTTCCGAAGCCACTTTGAGATAGAGATAACCTTGCAAAATACGAAGTGTTGGTTGTGAGTCAAGAAGATAAACCAGAAGTTGTTAACATTATTCTAGCAAATTATTTCTATTCCATGATTCTAGAATGAGTTTCTGCCTGTAAAGCCAGATGCTACTCTTTCCTCTACGCTACATAACCCCGATCTGTAAGCAGCTCGTCTGACCTCAGTCAGGAAGGAAAGCCTGATGTGCCTGCTGTCTTTGTTCTACACCGCAGACCACTGGACCACCTAAGTCCTTATTAAAACAGGAGCTGGAGTGTTTAAGTACAGGAGACGCCTGCGTGAGTAGAGACGGCCACTCACAGTCCTTGGCTATGAGCTCCTGCATGCCACAGCACCAACTGCCTGGCAGGATGTGCCTGCTGGTGCAACAGTGGCACAACTATTGTGGCCACAACCAGCATCTTTACAATCAGATTGAAGGCCCGCTCCATGAGAGAGAATCCATGTCTGGTGGCATAAGCCAGGACAACATTTTATGGCTGCAAAGGAATAAGTCCCATTAGGAAAACAACTGCTCTTGTTTTGCAGAATGGATGTGACGCGCCGGTCAAGCTGCCTTCTAAACCTTTGTGCTTACGTCCACAGATCACAGATTCTGGCAATACTGGGTTATGGAAGGAACCTTTTCTTTACAAATCATTCTGTACCTCAGACTCATAACCAGTGGGGATGAGCCTGAGAACCACTGACTGTTGTTGTGGACAAGTGATTGAATGCTTAACCACAGTTGGACATGTGTAATCCCCTCTATGTTGCCCCATGAAACATTACGGAAGAGGGGGTGGAAAGACCATGGGAGGCGGAGGAAAGGGTGAAGTGTTGTAGAGTAAGCTCCTGAGAAATGAAGACTATTTTTTCCCCAGGAGAGAGGGAGAGACTCAGGAAGTAGAAAACTCCTAAGTCTCAAGAAGTTCTTGAAACTAACAAGATTCACAAAGTCTCTTCCTGAGGTAGGGAATATAAAAAAATGACAGCTGGAGGAAGAGACTCTTCTCAAGTCGTGCAGACAGCTGTCAGTTGGCAGATTTCTTTTAAAAAAAAAAAACTTTATTTATTTATTTATCGTGTGTGTGTGTGTGTGTGTGTGTGTGTGTGTGTGTGTGTGTGTGTATCAGAGGGCACAGAATGTCCCTGTGAAGGACCAAGAGTAATTTCTGGAATCATCCTAGATTCCTTCCACCTCCTTTTTGCTTCGCTCTGGGATTTCCCAGGCTCTGCCCATCAGGCCAAAAGTGCAGGCTGCAGCCATTTCTGCCTGGTGTTTTTACATGGGATCTGGGATCTGAACTCAGGACCTTCTGCTTGTCAGGTAGAATCTTATCCCTTGAGCCATCTCTTGAGCTCATGCAGCTTTCTCGAGTGCTCATTCATGCCAGTGATGTGGCTGCCTTGGAATGAGCTATGATCCTGTAAGTAACCTCTTACCTATATTCTCATAATCAACAAGAAACGCATTGATTCATCAAGTTGGACTTTGGTGCAATCGTTACTTGAATGTGTTGTTAGTTCCCTATTTGGGGTGAATAGACATTTGTGCTATTTTCCCTAGGAAAAGTGTCCCAACAGACAGGTGCCTTAAAAGTCCCCAAGACATTTGTGGATAAGGGACATCTGGAGCCCAAAGCAAAATTAAAATGTGACTTGGCAGTGGTCACTTCTGTCTGCAGCCCTGCTCCGTGTAATGCTTACTTTCTAGAAGGGGAGGGGAAGGGACAGATTTCCTTCTGTGTGATCTGACTGTTATTTACAAGTTCTTGCAAACCATGCCTAGCCCAGCCACAGGAAATTGACCATCATTCTTCCATTTTTAAAAAAGAAGTCATGAAACACAAAAGAAAATAATAAAGAGGAATTTATAGAAACTATTCTTATGATTATTGGGTACTGTGTTTGTAGAAGGTTTCCAGAAAATGAGAAAAGCCCATGAAAACTTGGATGGGGGGGACAGTTATTCCCATGAAGTTCAAACATTGAAAGGTGATATAGTCTTTATTTATTTTAGCTATTTTATTCTTTAATACCTTAATACATAAATACAATGATCTAATTTTCATCCTTATGACCCATTCCCATCCCCTTCCTATCCAGCCGATCTCCTTTTTACTTCCGTGTCTTTTGCATGTGGCACACTGGGTTTCAGATGACAAAGTCTTAATGGAATTTATCATGTGAAAATAATCTCCAACATGTATTTCCAGGATCTGACATTTAAAATTTAAACTTTACTCTTTTTTCATCGTCAATATAGTCCATTTAGTTCACTGCCTCTGTGTATACAGTGATGATCTTAGTTTTTTGTTTGTTTGGTTGTGTGTGTGTGTGTGTGTGTGTGTGTGTGTGTGTGTGCGTGTGTGTGTTTCGATGCCTGTGTGTATATGTGTGTGGGTGTAGAAGAGGGCATTTGAGTGTGTGTGCTTGTGGAGGCCCAACAGCAACTTCAAGAATCACCCTGAATTGTTCTACTTCCTTATTGCTTTTTTCTGGGGTTCCGCAGGCTCTGTCTGGAAGTACTGGTTGGAGCCTTTTCCACCCAGATTTTTTTTACATGGGATCTGGGATCTGAACTTGGGTCTTTTGCTTGCTAGGCAAAGGCTTAACACCCAAGCCATCTCTTCAGCCCCTCAGTTGAGTTTTTATGAACTGTTAATGCTGGTGTCAGCACTTGTGCATGTAAGATAATAAAGACAAGGAAGATGAACTATCCAGTTAGCCACACAATCACTGTTTCAGAAGGATAACTAGTCATGTATTGTGTGGTGCTTAGCAATGCTCGAACCATGCTTGAGTGCTGGAGCCAGGGTGGTGGGAATCAGTGCGAGAGGGCAACAGTGCAGCCTGTTTCAGAGAGGAGAAGGGAAGCTGTCAGTTCAGCACATCAGTCTGTGCAGCGTACCCTGCTGGATGCATTCAGGGGATTTGTTACTTTCATAGGAAATCTTCTGAAAGACACACATCAACTTTATCTCAGAATAGGGTCATAGCTGTATATAGGTGGACCAGATCTCCCCAGGGCTTTACCTAGCAAAAAATGTTGAACCCTTTTTTTCTTAAAAGTTCTATTTTATTGTCTATGGTTGGATGTGCACACATGTGAATGTCAGTAGAGTTGGTTCTCTCCGTCTACTTTTACATAGGTCTCGGGGGATTGAACTCGGGTTGCCAGACTTGTGCAGCAAGCCCCTTTACCTTCTGAGCCACATCACAGGCCTCCAAAAGACAAATTACTGACAGCATCTCCATCATGAGATGCTTTCTTGTTAATCCCCGGATGCTCACTCAAGACTCAACCTCAGGAGCTTGGAGTGGCTGGGGCTAGGTTTGGAGGGCACCCTGTCAGTACATCAGACCCCAATACAGGATGGGGTTTGAAGACATGCGTACTGAAGTAGTGTTCGCTGGCCATGTTACTTGTCCCACTATGGGTGTTCCCTGTGTGTGTCAGAGGGAACTCTCCACGAAGAAATGCCGAGAAGTACAACGCTCAGGTGCCTGTCTGTGGGAGACATCAGGTGCTTAGGTGCTTCTGAGTTCTAGAAAATCCACTGTAGGCCAAATATCGTATAAGTCACAGGCATGCCCAACCTTTAGATATTGCAATGTACGTTGTCACAAAGTTCACACCAAGAACTGTACAATCAAGTTACAAAAACATATACATACATACATATATATACACACACACGCACACACATATATATATACATACACACACAAATTACTGTATATATATCTGGGCAGACAAGATGGTTCAGAGGGTAAACGAGCCTGCTTACAACCTGGTGGCCTAAGTTCAATCCCCAGAAGTCCACATGGTGGAAGGAGAGAACTGACTTTGAAAGTTGTCCTCTGACCTTATGAATGCCGTGACACATGAACACCTGTTTCTCCCACTCCCGCTCCCTCTCTCTTCTGTCTCAAATGAGAGGATATTTTTTAAGCCTCAGAGTGTGTCAAATAGATTTGGGGCCACATTCATCCCCACTCTCATGCAGCTGTTGGGCCTCTGGTTAGACTCACCAGAGAGAAGCAAGGATAACATGTAGTTTATCAACTACTCTACTTTTAAACTGGTGTCTCCCCAAGCTTAGGGAGGGAATTATTCACTTAAGCAGGAGCTGGGGCTTTGGCATGAGGACAGGATGTGCTGATCACCCACTGCTGGGAGTATGAGAGGTTCAGAACAACACTCACTACTCTGTGGCTAACTGAGCAACATCCTCTGGGAGGAGGCAGGGCGGGGGAGGAGGAGGCGGGCTGGGGGGCCAGGAGAGCAGGGGGCAAACGGATCAGGGGGTGGGTGAGGAGGAGGTGGGCAGGTCCATTTCCTGGAGCTGACCATGAACACCTGTTTGTCCCTTCCTCTCAGTCCTTTGTGGAGTTCTCTTATATTCAGAGCCCCCCACACACCCCTCATGCACACTTAGGAACTGTTCATTTTAAGCACATGTCCTCTCTCTCTGACGGCAGACCCCTGCAGTACTGCCTCCTCTGCTCCTTAGTGCCCCCCCCCCCAAAGAACTCTTTATCCCTTTTGCTTACTGGCAGATGTCATCATCTCTGCTCTCCTGGTGAACCTAGCCGTGCTCCCCTCCATTGGTTTAGCTCTTTGGGGGCCCCCTAAACAATCCTGACCCCAGCCTCACTGTGCACTGCTCCCCTTCTCTGGCTGCATCAGCAGAAACAGATGGTGGGGACCCAAAGCCACGGACTCCAATCTGGCGCGCAGGGGGCAAGTGTGTTCTCTAATCAGGCCCCTTTCGAGCGGCATCTGCTTCTCTCTCCTCCAGACACAGGGAATGATTCAAACCTTCTGTGCACTGCCTGGGGCAGATGGGGGCAGCGACATGCCCACAGAACAGTTTGCGGTGTGAGGTGGGCCAGCGCACCCAGGCTGTCACAGACAAGCAGGCCGTGGGGCTTCGTCTTTGAGTCCTCGCCCATGTGGAAGAGGATGTCGCCTCTCTGAGCGTGGGGCTGGAACGAAGCGGAGAGGCTATTACAAAGTAGTGTGATATGGTTTCCGCTAGCTCTGCTTGAAATCATTGGAAACTTACAGGTTCCCCATCACCTTTGAGCAAAGTTACAACTACTTCTGTCCTGGCATGCAGCCGTGTGGGTAGAGTGCTTGCATCCCATGCACAAGGCCCTGGGTTCCATCCTCAGCAGCACCACCACACAAATCAGGTATGATGGGGAGGCAGAAGGACCAGGTGTTGGTCATTCTCAGCTACACGAGGAGTTTGAGATCTGCCTGGGTTACACGAGACCCCGATACACAAACTAAAAGCAAAACATACAAACCAGGAAAGCCCCTTCCCTGGGTTTGTGTTGTAACCCACTTGCTCTTCACCCCAGAGATCCAAACCCAGCACCTCTGCATCTGCTGACTGGATGAAGCTCATGGGCATCCCTGATCATGCAGGCTCCCCTTGCAGGAGGGTTTTCTTCAAAGCAGCTGACCCTTGTGGCCTGGAGAAAGCTCAAATAAATACACTTGTGACCTCGTTAAAGCTGGGGTCCCTGACTCTCTGTGGGCCTTATTGAAGGCTGGGACCCTGGCTCCTCTCTTGCTCTTCACTTGCTAGCTGCGGCACCCCAGAACATCCCAATGACATCTGTCAGCACCAGAAACTGTCTGCAAATCCGTAAGTAAAGAGTTTCTTCATTTTCTGTGCTTTGGTTTGTGTCTTCTTGTGGTTCACCTGAGCAGCCTGGAAGAGATATTATGCTTTTGAATGTGGCTACTTTTTTTTTTTTTTTTTTTTTGCCAGGTGGAGATGCAGCTAGAGAGGGCTGTGCTGACATAGGTCAGCTCTTAGCTGACAGATCCCAAGAGCAAATTAGAAAAAACCAGATTTATGGTTTGAATGCTCATGCATGAGCTTGTTTGGGAGAGTTGTGGCACCTTTGAGACTTGCTGGAGCAGATGTGTTGCATGGATCAGTCTTTGAGTCCTTGGGAATTGGTAGCCCGGCCCTGCTTCTGGGGTTTGCTCTTGCTCTCTGCCTTCATGGAGGCTGCAGTGACTTGAACCAGTTGCCTGCAGGCATTTGTGGCTCTGGAGACTCAGGCCTGGCCCGCTGCAAGGAAGGAGGGAGGAGAACAACGTAAGGTGATTCTTTTCCATGTGCTGTGCAAGGAGAGGAAAAAAATCATTCTGCACTGGTAGAAATCAGGGCGCTCCTTCCTGAGGTTTGGAGAGAGTGATGAGTAGATGTGTAGACCTGCCTGGGTACCCTGAGCACTCTGAGCTTATGTGGATATGTGCAGCTGCACAGATTCATGGGATTGGAAACTTCGACCAAGGCACCTTGATGTGAGTCTCAGCTTATGTGGACACATGCAGCTGTACAGATTCATGGGATTAGATGCCTCAATCAGGCATCTTGACATGGGTCTGAACTTATGTGGATACATGTAGCTGCATAGACTCATGGGATTGGACACTAGGTGTCTTGACGTGTGCATCTTAGGGGAAAAGCTGTTGGTGTTTTAGCATGTTTTGGAAGGATTTTATCCCTTTCTATAGAGAGTAGAAAAAGGCATAGGGTTTGGACTGAGCATGTACACACTTGTTCCACAACATGAAACCACTGTGGAGCTGAGTCATGCTCACTGAGCCTGGTCGGCTCCAGAAGGACCTTCCACCTGTTAACTGGTCAGACCACAAGCCAGCTAACCAGCTGAATTCTAACCAGACTGTTGGCTGATGTTTTTAGGACTTATTTCTGCTTTTCTAGAGATGAGCTCATAGCACAATGTCAACCGGAGTTTCCAGAGCCTGTGTGGTCCTGGGTCTTGCCCGATTTATAAATTGTTTGCATCTTTTCAAAAAATACCAACTTTCATTAGCTTAAAGAATTTTTGACATGGTCCTTTCTTTGGTTTTTAATGTGATGATAACCACATGTGTTTACGGGGGCTTATGTGCTGTTTAATATGTTTACAATGTAGAATGAGTCAAGCAGACTTTTTCAGTGTACAGGGCAATAATTTATTGGATCTTTGGTGAAAACATTTAAAAATCTACTCTTTATACATTTCCAGATTGCTAAAAGTCCTGTTTAATGTGTCAGATGGGCCACACAGATATAGTTCTTAGGATGGATCCGTGGATGCAGATTTTAAAGAGAACTTATGATAGTTGAGAATGCCTTATAGTTTCCTGTGGAAAACTTGCTAACACTTCGAACCTGCATTTCTTGCTAAAAGATGGAGGAAACAAATGTGTATTTGTGAAATATTGAGGTGGTTTCTGCTTTGTTCTAATAAGGATAAATAAGTCCTATTTTCTCTTTTCCGCGTCTCCTCGGTCTTCGTGTACCTCTCTCAACAGATGCAGGAGGAGGAGGGAGAAGAGATCTATACCAACTGCTTGAGCACCTCCCTTGGGAGGAGAACTTGAGTGAGTCACTAAAGAAAAGCCTGGCCCAAGATCCCCTGCACCCCACAAAGGAGCAATTAACATTACTCTGTAGGAACAGTGCAGGTTAGGAGCAGCTTCGGTCTTGAATATTCAGATCTTGGGTTTTGGTTTTGACCATAACAATGCCAGCAGAAGCCAAATTTCGTATAGATCTGTCCCAGAGTTCTTGGGAGCATGTCAAAAGGTCATTTCACTTAGAAGCTGAAGTTAGCACTGACTCTGTATTGTCTCAAGTTCAGTAATTTGATAGCAAGCATTTTCTAGAACTCCAAATTCCTTTGTAGATCACCTGACTCCATTTTTTGCTCATTTCATTGGTTTTCATTTCATTTGTTGGGAACTTAGAAAAAAGAAATTCGATGTCATAAACCTGTACACTCATCCTCTCCCCTTTTTTCAATGAACAAACTGATTCCATGGTTTTGGGGTGCCTGTGGAAGTATTCGGTAAAGCAAGACTGGGCAGCCAGTCAAGCTGTACAATGAGCCTCTGGCCCTCAGACTTTGAAACCAGGTAGCCTGGGTTCCAATTTGTACTCCATTACTGATTAGTGGTATGAATAGACCAACTCTCTGTATAATATAAGTCAAAGAATGATACAGTGTAGGAGGGGAATCTTTTTGGATGTCTACTGTGTTTTCCATATATCATAAGCCTTGGTGGAAAAGATAAAATCCACCCACCACAGGACAGTGATTAAAGCAGCCGAGATAGACAAGTGAGTGGGCACTGTCGCCCGCCCGCACTGTCTCTTCCTGGTCTGTTGTCAGAGCTGGATGGACAGGCATGGTCAAGGATATGTGGTTGGACAGGCATGGTCAAGGATATGTGGTTGAAGTCAAAAGTCATATTTAAGCTTTAATAACAGGCTTTAGCAGGGTAGATGGGAAAAAGGAAATAGGCTCTGATAGGTGGTATTCCTTCTGAAATAGAACAGAAGTATTGAAAGAGAGGGGATATCTGGATTTGTGAGTGACTAGGACTCAGAAGTCAGACTGAGGATGCAAGCAGCGAAGCAAGAGTCTTTAGAGAAGTCCTGGGTGTGAAAGGTGCGGTAACAGGAATTGAGGTGAACACACAGGAGGTCATGAAGAGAGGTCAGAGAGGCCAAACTATGATGAGAAATGAATCGGGCAGGGCAAGAGGGCAGGGCGACTGTCAGGAATGGGTACTGCTGGGCTGCTTGGGGACAAGGGGTTTCCTGATCCTTTGGAGGAAAAAAACTGGGCATTTGAAAATCTAAAAAATATATGAGTTAAAGGGAGCAAGCACAGGGTGAGCAAGGTGAGCAAGGGCAGGCACAGGTGCAGAGGCTGAGGTCACAGGTCAGGCCTCTCCTCCCACCCTGTGGGCTCCAGGGATGGAACTCCAGTCACCATGTTTGCGTGGCGGGCTCCTTTGTCTACTTAGTCATCTTACTGCCCCCTTAACAAATGTTAGAGGAAGGAAGCAAGGAAAAACAAATGACAAAAATCAAAAAATAATGTGTTGTGGATAATTCAAAATGATGGCACTTACCTTTAGAAAAGGAACCGCAATGTCTCAACATCAGTTAAGGTTAGAAATGCATGTGCTTCTGGGTCCTTGTACGTCATCGGAGAGGAGGGCCCAGAGGAAAATCAGACATGCACAAGAAAGGACTCTCTGGGAATTGGGGTGGGAGGCACTGGGGGATGGGGAGGGAGAAGGGTGGGGAGGGGGAGCAGGGGGTACGGGGGGAGGAGGAGGGAGGGAGGAAACTGGTGTACCTAATAAGTTTGTATGAGCTGAAATTAAAAAAAAAAAAAAAAAAGAAAGGGCTTTAGGCAATGCTACTGAGTCCTTACACTTCATCATAGAGGAGGACCCAGAAGGAAGCTTGACATTCACACTAAAGGATGTTGGGGGAAGAGGGGGAAGAAAGGGGAAAGGGGGAAGAGAGCAAGGGGGTCCGGGGAAGGGTGGAGGGAGGGAGGGGACCAGGGTACCTATTATGTTTGTATGAGTGGAAAAAAAAAAAAAAAAAAAAAGAAATGCATGTGCTTGTGTGTGTGCACTTAATGTAAAATAACTTCTACTGTCTAGTGAACAAAGGCTGTGTATGGTAATGTGACAATGGCCCCCACAGACTCGGCCATGGCCTTTGTCACATCTCTCACAAACAGCATCGAAGTCAGCCACTGTCACTGATGTTGGTGGGCAGTACCTCCTGCAACTTGAGGCTCACCCAAGTTCCACAGAGACCCGTCTGTGGAGGAAGCAGGAGTTTGTCTTGCTGTGGGTGTGTTTTGTTCTGTCCCTGCCAGTCACATGGCGGCATGACAGAGTGATAAGAGTCTAGGCCGAGCATTGGGAAGATCTTGAACTCAGCTGTGTCAAAGGGCAGGTTTTCAAGCTCTGCTACATTGCTTGGTTTCCTCCTCTCTAAAACAGACATAGACAACTCTGCCTTGCAGACAGAGCGCTGGCCAGAGCAGAGCGGGTGACTCTGTGAGTGAAGAGACAAGGGCAAGAGGCCCACGAGGCAGGCTCCTCCCATGTCCTCCCTCCACATGGCTGGGGAAAGCTGTCCTTGGTCAGAAGATCAAAGGCCCTTGTGCTTGTCCCTCGGGCACTCTTCTGAGAACTTCCTGTCCTAGCAACAACATCCAAGCCGTGTGCCAGTCAGCCAGGGCAGAGCCAGACACTACTGTTCTTCAGTAGTCAAACTTCGTGTCTACCGTGGGGGCTCAGAAAATCCATTTGGAGGGAAGCTGAGCAAAGGAAGTTCTTGAAGACCCAGAAAAATAGTTGCAAGACAGATAATCTCAAACACATCAGGAAATTTCCTTTGGCGAACTTGTCACTAGTCTAAGACACACAGGGTGAAAGAGTAAAGCTGCAAATCACATGCACACACCTCACTGGATGCCTTTAAATTCAAGCGAACCTTTAGATTTGGGTTGAATTTCATTTCAACAGATGGGAAATCACAAAACATTAAGAGTTCTATATACTTATAATGTAATATAAATATATGATATAAATATGTAAATATAAATAGTACATAAATGTGTTTTACAAATATATAGAGATATGTGGATAAATATATATTTATATATGTATATATGTATTTAAATATAAAATAAATATATAAGTATATTACATACTAATCTATATAAATAAATTGCATCAATTGCATCAATCTATCATACATAAATCTATAATTTATCAATCTATAATAGATAAGCCTATATCAATCTATAATAGATAAGCTTATATCAATCTATTTTATACATCTATAATAGATAAATATATATCTATGCATGTACATGTATAAATAAATAACAATATCACATACACAAATTTGAGGAAGGTCATGCATCTTGGGTGGGCCAGTGTTAGGAATATTTGCAGGTGGCATTTACTCAAGGTAAACTTACATCCAATCTGAGCAGGGACTGAAGCTCTCCTTGCCTTCTCCACACACGTGCACACTCTCTTGCTCTGCGTGACATAAGCTCCAGGGGATGGGCATCATTGGGAACGCTTGATAGAGCTTGATAGGACTAGACTCATTTCTCATCTTCCATCGCGCTGCATGAAAATGAAATTTCTCCCCAAGCCATGGTTGTTTTAAGAACAGGGCAGACCCCTGAGAACTACCCACACATTGCCAGTGCCCATGGAATAGGGACCCACCACAGGTTAGCTGAGTCCCCAGCTGTATTCACACTGGCCCATGGCTGGGTTGGCAACGCCTTTTGGGATGTCAAGGAACACTGAAACCTTGACATGTGAAGCTCACATCTTGATCAGGATGCTGATGAATGTCTAAGGACCAGCAACTGAGCTGATTTTGGTTAATCACTCTGCTGTGCACCCACTCTGGCTTCTGTGGGATGAGCTATTGTCAGTCAGCTGTCATGGATGCTGAACTTCCCTTGAAGCTTTTATGTGGAATGGAAAATGTGGAGCCCTCACATACTGTGGAGTTTCAAAAGAAGTTCAAATCGGCTGTGTTTTAAAATGTCATGGGTACTCTCCAGCATTTCCTGTCCCCACCTTGCTCAGAAGCAGAAATGCGGAAGGAGTGGAACTTCCTGTCCTCACCTTTGCACTCACGTGCACTGCGTGCCAACAATGCTCCCCATGCCATACGGTTGTGCTCCTGCAGACCTGTGTTCTCAGGTGGCTTAGCATCTGCTGCTTGCGGGCAATTGGAATGCACGGGAGTTGCTGGCACGCAGAAGCGCTCTCTCCATCCTCGAGAGCAATCAGCAGTTGGAGTGCAGCAGGCTGTGATGAATGTGGGCGAGCCGACATGTGTCTAATGGTTGAGCCGCAAACATGGAGCCCATCGAGTGCTCTGGAAATGAGCTCCGTCTGCAAATACCAAATCAAATATCCCAATTCTGGCCCCACACACCAGACACGCACAGTCCACAGGCACAGCGGTGTGTCTCTACTGTTTCTACACGCACATACTGGGTGAGGAGTCTGGATTTTCAGTGAAGTCTTGAAGTTTTTGTAGTGTTGCCGAGATCGTCTAAAAAATGTGCCTTTCTTTCTGCACCTGCCATCTGTCTTTACTGAGGGATGCCAATAGCAAGGCAGGGGGTGGGGTGTGAAGAATGTCAGGTAATTGACAGTCACCTCTTGAGGTTGGCTACAGTTAGGGCTCACAGGTCTTGGAGGGCAAGACTCACTTTAGTTTCTGGAACGGCTGATAACTGAGGGGGTTCAGTTTTGGGAACTCTGAGTTGCAAGCAAGACAGGAAAGGGTTTTCAAAATAGCCTCACTCTGGCTCACAATGTCTGTTTAGTTTTGCGGTGCCTCAGCTGCTCAGTTAGGGCCAATCATGTGACATGGGCTCGGAGTCATCCGTGGGAACCTTGTGGGCTTAGCCCTGGGTTCACAACTGCTGTCAATGACTGGCCAAGACTCTATGTGTAGCCAGCAGGTCAACAGTCAGCAGTGGCGTCCTCTGAGTGAGTCCCCCTCTGAGACTTACTGTTCACCAGTAAGGTTCTGTGCTGGTCCAGTGTAAGTAACCAGAACCGGAGTGAGTTCCTGATTATGTTCACTGCAACGTGCCAACAGGATGGTGTTTTATGGCCTTCCTGTCTTCTAGCTCTTACATGCTTCCTGCCCTCTATTAGTAAAGGACCCTCTTTGTGCATGCATGTGTGTATGTGTGTGTGTGTTTTGCATATGTACATATATGCGTAGGCATGTATACAAGATGGTACTTGAATGTGCTGTGGAGACCCAAGGGTGACATCAGATATCATCCTGGATTGCTCTGCTTACTTCCTTATTGCTTTGTCCTAGGATTTCCCAGGCTCCATCTTTCAGGGCCAGAACTGCAGGCCACTACCCTCTTCTAGGGGTCCGAATTCAGATCCTTATCCCTGTGAGGCAAGGTTTTAACCCTGAATCATCTCCCCAGCCCTCACCCTCATTTTTATATTGGACTGTCCTCTATAAATTATAGATCTGGCTTCGGTTTGTACTATATATTTTAGATCCAAATGTTCACTTTTCCGTGATTTCATGTGGGATACTATAATTGCATGAGTCAATATCCTTAATAAACCTCTTGTGGAGTATCTATGCACATCATGTTCACTCTGCTTCCCAGGAGACCCCTCAACCCATCTGGGGGTTTCTTTATAGACAAGAGCAGTTTAAGGAAAGAGGCTTGTATTGGCTCTCAGTTTGGGGATACATTGCATCATGGTGGAGAAGCAGCTGGTCACACTGTTAGGAAAGAGAGAAAGAGAGACAAAAAGAGAGAGATGAGCAAGAGAGAGAGAGAGAGAGAGAGAGAAATCTCAAGAGAACTGAGGTCAGAAGCCAAGAGCTTCCCCCACTGGGGGGAGGGGGCACATGCGGGTGACCCCAGGAACACCTTCTCCACTGTCCTAGAGTCCCTCAGGACTTCTTCATATTGACACCAGAAACTTTATCAAATAGAAAGGCTTTATTGAAGCCAATTAGTGACCACACACCCCAGAGTCGGGATCTCAGGGCGTGGAGATGAGAAGTGGGTTCTCAGGGTTTTTAAACATTTTAAACAACAGACGGGCAGCAAGCCCTTTACTATAGAAGCCAGACTTCAGCAATTATGTTCTTACTTCCTTCATCCCAACTCAGCAGGAAGTAGCCAGAGTGGTCATTGCCTTTAATCCCCAGAGCAGCCTGAGTTCTCAAATAGGTTTATGGGGGAATGAGGCAGGATTAGAGCAGCTATGCTGGGTTGGGTCTCTCAAGGTCTTTTAAGGTCTTTGGAATTCCTGAAGGTCATCCCCCACTGCTGGAATCACCTTGAGGGAACACCCCTGCTGAGGAACTGACTCCAATCCTCCAGAAATAAGATGGTGGAAATGAGCTCTCCATATCAAACAACTTGATCTCTAGCCCACATGGCCCCAAGAGCAACTGGGTTGGGCCCCAATGGGAATTAACCAATGGGAAAAAGCCAGTTTCCAGGGCTTGTTTAGGTGTATAAATACACCTAGTCCGGGCAGCCATCTTTGGCGCCCTAGCCCCTCATAGTACTCAAGGTGCCATGAGTTCCTTTTCCAGCTGCCTGTTTCTCTTGGAGGCGCCTTAGCCCCTCATGGCACTCCAGTGCCATGAGCCTGTTTCTTGTTCCTCGCTCCTCATGGATTCCATGCCTAAGCACCATGAGTTCTCCAGGGTGTCCTAGCCCCTCTGGGGCTCCACATCTGGAGTCCATGAGTTCCAACCTTTCCTCTAATAAACTCTACCTTAATCCTCTACACCATGTTCTGGTTTCAATCTTCGACTCCAGAACACAAGAACCCTACAACATTGGGACGGTCCTGTCCCTGCAACATTAATGTTGGATGTTTGATAAACCATGACTGATCACAGGAATGCTTTAGGGAGATTCAACCCCAATTGTTTTTCCCAGAATTGCAGTAAGTTGAGGATAGGTGCATAAAGCAGTCAGCAGATGTTTTTTCCTGTCTAATTTAGGAGGCTGATGGATATTTTTTTTAACTTGGCTACAACAATCCCCCTCCCCCTGGGACAGATGCTCTTCTGGGACAGGTGAGGGTGACCCCATGGACAGGCGTGTCCTGACCTCCAGCCACCTATTGGTTTGTGTCTTGGCAAAGCTAAGCAGAGAGTCATCTAGAAGAGGAGAAAATGGGTTTCTAGAATCCAGCCTCAGACAGCACACAGGGCAGGTCTGGCATAGGTATACATTGAGGTTTTAAGTCCATCTTACCCCAAACTCCGGTTTGGGATGCGATACAAGACAATGGTGGAAGGAGGCAGTTGGGTAGGTCTTGTAGCAGGAATCAGTCAGGAGGGCAGGGCCATGTTGAGGATGCAGAGATGGCCCAGGGTGGCCCGCAGGCAGGCCCTCTCCAGGCACCACATCCACAGGCACCTTCAATTGGACTTGCTGAGTTCCAGGCCCACGAAAAAGAAATGTCTGTTCATAAGTCGGCGGGTCTGTGATGTGATGCTTTCTCAGCCTAAGTGGACTGACTAGCCCAGAGACGTTTCAGAAACACGGAAGGAACTAAGCTAGGTAAGGAAGGGAAGGTGAATCTTTGAAGAAAAAATTAGGAAGTGGATATAACCATACAATGCAGAAAGCCAAGTGGAGAGTGCAAAGTTTCTGAGAAGCTTAAGTTCTTTCTAAATTAGAAGAGATGATCTGAGAGCTGATTTGAGAATTGGAAGAAGAGGAGAAGGAGGAGGAGGCCACACATAGTGCTGAGAACTGATGTACTATGGTTCCACAAGTTTCCTTGGCATAATTGCCTATTCGTTGGGAAATTCAGACTCCTCGCACGTAATACATGTGAATAATTGACTTTATGCATCTAATCTTGGAAAGTGAAAATGGCTTTTCTATTAACACAACCTTGGGGTAAGAAGAAGGAAGAATGATTCAGGCTAAAAGGAAACGTAGGAGGCTTAAAAGAAAATCTTACAGGTTTTGTCTACCCAAGTTTGATCCTAAAACCCACATGGTAGAAGGAGAGAACTGACTTCCAAAAGTTGTCTTCTGACTCCACATGTGCACAATGACACACACATGTTGGTTCTCTCTCTTTTCTCTCTCTCTCTCTCTCTGTCATCCATATATCAAAAAAATCAACAGAAGAGCCAAAATATTAAAAAATGTAAAAAGGAAATGAAAATACTTAGCACATATATGAAAATGCCTTGTAATGCAAATGAAAACAGAAATGAATCACTGCTATTAGCATATTTTCCAGAGCTAAAAAGACGATATCCAGCACTAAGGAGAGTATGAGAAAGCAGCTTGAATCATTTGCTGTTAATATTACGGTGAGTTGCTATAAATTATACTTATAGCATCTTTTAAAGTTGAATAGGGATAGGTGCATGCAACTTGAGTCAGTAATTTTAGATGTATCTATCTAACAAAGTTTATCCACAGTCTTTTGTTAAAAGTGTGCCTGTGCACGTAAGTACACCCTTGTGTGCAGGTGTGCACATTTAGTCCAGAGGAGAGTGTTGGAATCCTCCTCTATCAGTCTGGTCCTACCCTTCTAAATCAGTCTCAGCCCTAATCCTAGGGTCACACTCTTCATTAGACTGGCATCCAGCAGGCCCCAGAAATCCTGTGTCTGCCCACCTTAGAGCTGGGGTTGCTGGCTTTTGTGGGGGATGCTTGACAAGAGTAGCTCTTGCCTGAGATACAAACTATAGTGCTTATGATAAGTAAAGAAGCATTGATCACTGCCAAGCCATCTCTCCCAGATTTTATTGGAGCATTGTCAAAAGCAAAAAAAAAAAAAAACCTGGGTGAAAATATCTTGAAATGCAATTATGAAAATAAATTACACCATATAAGAGACCATTGACTGTTATTTTGCAGCTATTTAAGTGAGCATGCCAGTGTATTCGGTGTGGCCTATGAAATGTCCATGATCCATTCTTAAAAGTTTTCGTGATACATAACTCATTTACTGCAAAATGCATTCATGTAAAACATCCATTAGCATATTCACCAACTGGTGTGGCCCTCAGAGGCTCTAGAACATTCCTTCACACCAAGAAGCCCTGCATTCACTAATGGCTGCACTCCATCGTCCCACACTCTTACACAACGAAGCACCAGGTGATCACTGACTTAGTTTGTGTTCGGTGACTTCTCTCTGTTCTATTGCTGCAAAGTACCATGGACCATTGGCTCAGCAACAAAAGTTCACAGGTGCCAGTCCTGGAATCTGGAAAGTCTAATGTCCAGACAGGTTCAGAGTCTGCCGAGGACCATCCACTGGTTCATACATGACATCACGGCAGGAGGGGTTGGGGAATTCTCGGGGGATCCTTTATCTGCATGCTTTATTTGGGTTCAAGAGGGCTTTGCCCTCATGGCCTAGCCACCTCCTAAATCCCTCCTCACATTGTAGATTATACATACATACATATATATATTTATGTTTATATTTATTTTATTTTTAAATTATTAATAGATAAATATATTTGTATATTATATAAACTATATGTATTATATAATATAAACTATACTATATATTATATATAAACTATTCATTTTATATATATATGTAATATAGCTTGTAGCTTTGCTGACTCTGGGCACTTTATCTAAATCAGAACTGTGGGTTGTGACTGTCACTTCATATATCTTCAAGGTTTGTGCATGTTAAAGTTTGAATCAATGTAATATTCCAATGTGTTCATCTACCAGACTTACAAAAAAAACCTATCAACTGGTTGGAAAAACTATTTCACTGCTTTTGGTTGTCATGATTATCATTAGAAGTAGGATGTTCATATAAAAGCTTTACACTGACATTTGTCTTCGTTCCTCTTAAGTGTAGACCCAGGAATACAGTTGTCAGATCAACCAACTCTGTTTTGAAAAACTAAGGTATTGCCACATGAGTTTCCAAATCAATTACATCATAGTCCATTTTTTAAGAAAAATTGAAACCAGACAAGTAGCTGCATAATCAAAGCATGTCATTTAAGAAATGCTAAAAAGTGATGCACACACTAGCTTATGGGAGTGCATCTACATCTGCGTGAGTGTTTACTTGCGATGCTGGGAATGGGTTCACACCTTCGTCTGCACCCATGTGCTCTTGTGACTCAGATGACATTATTCTGCCGCACTGTTAGCCTAACAGCAACAAGGAGTATGTCTCTGAATGGCTTGAACTGCTACAGTGAATTCCTATCACCCGTTGCTTGGGACTGGGTCCCCTGAGTCTCAGTTGACTGGACACAGCCAAAACTGAGTCACTTGAACTTAGTGTCAAATCACATGTAACAGCGGCATGGCAGTGGCTGGAAGGAACAAGCCAAGCCTGGGTGGCAGTCAATCCACGTCTCCTCTTTAACCCTGCACAGGAGAACTGTGAAACGGCCACTGCTGTGTTCCGTTACTTGTTTCTTCAGCCCTTTCTGCTTGGAAATCCAACCCTGTCCACTGAGCTCACTCATTCCGTTTTGTGTTTGATAGCGAGGTGCTGCCCAATGCTGCTACTGTAGATCAAAGCCAGTTAGTAGCTCTCTTTGTGGCACTGCTTTTACAGCAAAACAGAAACTTACCCAAGTACAGATCTACACATTGCAGGAATCCCATCTGAGAAATTTTGCATGTGCGGTGTGCTGTGTGTTTATGCAGGAGGGCGTGGTTTCATTCTAGACACTCATTATGTGGAATTGCAGGCTAAGGTCTGTGTTAGCAAGGCACCGCTGATAGCCATGGTACAATCAGACTTAATATGCTAAACACCTGATAAATGCCCTGACGCATGCATGTGCCCTGCTGACGTGTTCAAGCAAGGCCCTGGGTAGGGACCAACTATTAATAGGCTCAAACTTCAAACAGCAAGTAAACGACACTTTTGCCATACAATTTCTCCCCTGTCACCAAGAGGTTTCAACTAGACCTAAAGGTGAGACTCCTTAGCATGTGTTCTATGGCCCGAATCGGGACCCAGGGGTATGGAGCTGTCTGCATCCTGGAGTGTACAAATGAGTGTTTACCAGGTGACTAGGAGCCAAGAGGCAGCGGATGACCCTCCTTCCATTATCTCTCCTGGGATACATCACCCCGAAATGCAGCAATTCAAATGTCTCTTTTGAAGATGGTCTCCCCCAAAGGAGCATCTAGTCAGAACTTGTGCCACCTGCTCATCTGCTCAGTAAGTCCTACCTCATGTCCTCCTCTGCCCTCATTCCATGGGCAGATGAGAGTAAGTTTTTCCTCCAACTCTGCTCCCTGAAGAACGTTACTTCATCAGTTGAGTTCATTTTCTCAAGAGTCTGCGTGACCCTGTGGGAGTTAACTCAAGGGGCAGCTCTTGCTGCACCCACCTATTTCAGGCAGATACCGGATTCAGCCAGTTCTGGTTTTCATTCTTTTCTTCTTTCCACAGAGAAAGCGAGCTTAGCTAGGTTTGTTCACAAGCAGCAGTGACTTGACATGAAGCAACAGGACAGTGAAGACACAAGGTCTACCCTGTGAGGAGCCTTGGACTTGGGGAAGCAGGATTCATATCAGAAAAATCCAATTCAGAACTCTCACTGGATCAAAAAGAAAAAAAAAAGAAAGAAAATCTCTGCAGCATGGATCTTGGACCAATCATCTCAGAGAGAGCATATGCAAAGATTTTCAGACTGTCACAAGAGAGACCACAAAGACCAGATCATGGTTTTATTTCATTACATCATAATTTGCTGGGGGGGGGGATTTAGAATGTTTGGCTACATCTTAGTGAAGTTAAAATATCAACATATAATGATTACTGATGAATATTACATGAATATGTATGTGCATGTTAAAGGTGACTGTTAAAGGTGAGTGAGGGATCCACAGCATAGGAGATGTAGGGGAGCCCCTATGCCATGGAGCAGGTGGTGCTCCAGTTGAGGGGACAGACATGCAGTCTCTCCTGCCCTCCACAGATTGGACAACTCTTGCAGTTGGTGAGAGGTTATCATTCTTACTCAGTCTTGGTGGCTCAAATCTAAGTCCTTCTGGAAACATGCTTACAGACACACCCCAAAATATTTACTAATTTTCTGGACATCTCTCAACCCAGTCGCTTAGCTTACACAAGTATCCACAACACAGTGGATGCTACAGTCAGGGGAATCGTGGACTCTGGGTAGCAGGTGGGGAGACACTGAACTCCATGTGGAAGTTCACATGGCATCAACATTTCTCCTTTTTTTAAGCAACATGCCAGAAAGAAACGTCATCCTATAACCATTTCCACTATGCATGTCTACACACACCTGTCCATCTGAAATACTTCATTGCTCTTTGTCAGGTGAAAGATGATAGAATTGTGTGATTTCATTATTCCTTGAAATGGTGAAGAATAAGTGTACAAGTTCATGATTCAAAGCAAATTCCCCATATTCTTGCCCTGGGTTTGACAGGCGACTTTTCAGTGGGAATACGTAACATCGCAGGAGTTTTGCTGGGCACTGTCATCTTCAGTGGGAATATGTAACTAGCAGGAGTTTTGCTGGGCACTGCCATCTTCAGTGGGAATACGTAACATCGCAGGAGTTTTGCTGGGCACTGCCATCTTCAGTGGGAATATGTAACTAGCAGGAGTTTTGATGGGCACATTGCCAGTTCCTTTTTCTTCTTGCTCAAAGCTCTGCTGAAGCACCTCTCTGTGGAGGTGAAGCATGGATCAGCGTGTGGTTCTGAAGGGTGGCCATGCATCCTCTCCGCATGCTCCCTTCTATGATGACACATGGTAGAAGGTCAGCTCTGCCGGCTCGCTCCTCTGTGGAGGTGTGGAGCAAGAGGCTTCTCTTGCTCATCTGTATCGGCGTGCTAACGCTCTAGTCACCCAACCAGTGTTTACAGTTTTTTTTTAATAGTTAAATAGAAGCTATAATGAAACGTGATGAAAAAGATGCCTATCAGTCATGCAAATAGAGTCTTTTATGCTGTATAACACATGCTTGTATTGGTCTTAATTTTACTGTATCCGAAAAGAAAAAAACTGGAGTAGCAGCCATTTTATTAAACAGCAGTTTATTTTTTGAAAATGTGAACACATTACAGCAGAAAAATATAATCATAACTGAATCAGGTAATATAAAGATTGGGAATATTAATAGCTAATGATTGAATTTTTATTCCTACATAGTAAGTTAATTCTTAAAACAAGGCTATTTATGATCTTTTAAATCTTGTCTTGGGAGTAGGCATGATTTTACATGTAAAGCACCATACCTTATATTAATAATGGCTAAAATCCTAGAGTGGTTATAACGCATTTCTTGTGCTCTTCAAGCCACATGTCAAGATGGGATTATTCACATAGATGATGAAACGTGCTCAGAAGGACATGACATCTTAGTAAGAGTGACTCATGGGCTTTGAGTCTAATATTAACAGCCCAGTGCCCTGCTCCAAGCTCATACCACTGTGCTACAGTTGACTTTCCATTTTTCCTTTTAATTATAGATATTGAACTTCATATATGTATATATATGAACATGTAGGCAGACATGTGTATAGAAGAGAAGTATTTTCTAACACAGTACAAGTTGAACTTTATGCATAAAGAACCAAATTTGATATTGTAAGAGATGGTTCAGCTCCTAATAGTGTTCTTACAAATACTATGTCCAAATAAGTTTCTATCTAATAATGATTTAATTCAGGTAGAATGAAGCTAACTTTAAAGCACACAGTTAATCACTGACCTAATAATCAAATCAGCTGTAATTGGATTCTATTAATTTTTCTATATGGTTTTTATTGGTATTTTCATGTCTTTACTTCTCCCTCCATAAATTCCCCCATTTTTTGATGATTGGCACACAGTTTTTTATTTTGTGTTTTTTTCTCCCACATTTTAATTTTTTTCTTAATCATACAAGCTCAGTAGGTATCACCGTCCTCTTCCTCCCCCTCTTGTCTCCCATCATCCCCCATTACACTTTCCCCACTTCCCCCCTTCCTTTCTTCCCCCTCCCTCTCTCTCCCTCTCATGTTTATGTGGGCAATGAACTTCCCTCTGAGTCCTCCACCCTAGTGAGGGCTCAGGACTCAGTGGCATAGCCCAAGGCCCCTTCTTGGGCTCCCCGTTAGCATGGGAACTTATTATGACTGTTTAACCCCTTGCCTCTAAGGATCCTACTGCCTGAAGCCTTCTTCCCTGTAATCTGTAATAGACTTTGGGGGTCGTTGACATGTCAGCCATTGTACAGGTCAGGCAAAGTCCAATCCTGGCTGCTGCAACCCTAACTTGTATGGAGTATCTTGCATATCGTTGGTCCTCCCATCTTTAGGTTCTTACAATCTTGCTGCACCCTCTTCCGAAAGGTTCCCTGAGCTTTAGGATGAAAACTCACCAATTTTTATTCCCTCTATGTGTGCATGTGTGTGTAGAGGTCAGTGGCTGATGCTAGGTGTCTTTCTCAATTGCTTTCCACTCGTTGAGACAGGGTCTTCTGTCGAACCCGGAACTTGTTGATCTTCTAAACTCTCTGGCTAGTCAGCTCCAGGGAGCGCCCCCATCTCTACTCCTCCACCTCAGGATTACATAAATGATTACTGGATTACTCCTGGATTTTAGATGGATGCTGAAGATCAAACTCATGTGCAGAAAGCACTTTCACTGACAGCCACCTTTCCAAGCCCTGTCTAGACTTTTCCTTCACTTTCTAACCAGTGAGTGATTCACTTCTGAGCAAGACATGCACTTTTTACAAATTTAGTTTTTGAGAAAGGCTTTCACTGTGTAGCCCAGGCTGGCTTTGAACTCAGGATCCTCCTGCCTCTTCCAAATGCTCTGATTATAGGAGGCTGCTCCCACCTGACTGTTGAATTTTTACAACCTACTATATTGTCCCTCCTTTTTTATTCTTAAGCTTGGATTGGCTTAGTCTCATTGAAATGGTACCTGGGAAGCCAGGGAGACAGGAGGGTGCATGTAGACATAACAGGGAGAACTGACAAATGGTTGCCCCATAATATTTTGACTGGTTCGTATTTTTCCCTTCTGTTTTTTTTTAACCAATACTCTTGTCTACATGTTTGAAAAATATTACTGTAAGAAAAAGTAATTTCCAGCAAGCTTGCTTGTTTTTCCCTCACTTTGGGTTTTTTTCTTAGCACTTCCACCAAATAACTATGGGAAGTCATTTAGTTTTCAATTAAAAAGCAGCAAGCCCCATACCTTGGCGAGCCTCAGGTATACCAAGGAACAGTACTCCTGGCTTTTGGTGCCCAGTGGACACACTTCACTTCTTATTGTCTAATATTGAAATCCACCTATTTCTGACATTTTTTAAGCTGAAATGTTACAGAACTCATGAACAGGCAAGCATTGGAAAGTCACTGCTGTTAAATAAAAGTAAAACAAACTCCCAAAGAAGCATTAAGATCCTTTTTAATTCTAAGACTTTTGGCTTGAGATTTACCAATTACTTTTTTCAATGTGATCTCATGGAGAGATGGTCCATTGATGTGCCTACTAGCGATCTCAGCTGGCTCAGGTAGTGAGCTCGTGGAAACATGGTCCAGTGATGCTCCTACCCTTGCTCATATAGTGTCACAGTTAGATATAGGTGTCAACTTGATAGTTGAGAGTTTGAGCTCTGGGCACATTTGTAGAGAATTAGTGGTTAAGCCCAGAGCAAACCTGCAAGAGATTGTCTAGCGTATAGGCAAGACCCAGCCCATGGTGTGTGGGACTAGGCCCTGAACAGGTGAATAAAATAGAGAGCTGGTTGAGGAAGTTGGCATCTTTCTGTATACTTGACCAGGCATGCTAGTCTGGCAAGTAAGGATCATCCCTCTCTCTCAGCTGTTATGTGGAGATGGTGTGACCAGTTCCTTCAGCCCTAGTGTTGGTGTGAGCTCTCCCATCAAGCTGAACTAAGAACTATAACTGGACTATCATAAGAAAATAAACCTCTTATTCCCTTAAGCTGTTTGGTGGTAATTTTTCAGCAATAATGCAGGTGAACTGCAACATATAATGAGCCCATAAGACATGGTCCTTTGATGTTCCTACCCTTGCTCTCCCATGAGGCATGGTCCATTGCTGCTCCTACCCTGGCACAGGTATTCTGGGAGTTTTCTGTCAGTTTTCCTCATCCTTTGACAATCGTAACTAACCTCTGAAGGAATAGAGTCATTCTTTGAGATTGAATTTGATTTTGGGAAGGGGGCAATCTGGAATTATTTAGAAATAAATCTGATGACTAAATTGCCTAACAATACTTTGCCTAATAAATATATATAGTACTCTAGGAGAGGCAAGTACCATAAACAGAAGCACAAATTCATTTCCTGCTGCTAAGAGGTGTAATGTGTAAGAGTTAAAAATGTCTGATCTACAACTCATGATCCTTCAGCATCACTCTTCTGAGGCTGGGGTAACAGGTATGTACCAACATATCTGATTCTGAAATTGAAATGATTTTAAACTTAAAAGAATGTTTTAAAATTGATAGTAAACACCACATCATGTTATTTGAATAAAGGAGGCTGATAAATGCTTTTATGCTTTGTAATATATTCCACTGTAAGTATTCAGAAGGGAAACAATTTAGTCATTTATGGATAACTTTTAGCATACAACACACACATCCACGAATTGTCATTTCGCCCCTATAATCCCCAAAACCTTTTGCTACTGTGTGTGTCACTATCTGTTTTCATTAGATTATAATTTTTCTCTGTACATGTTTTTTTATGTTTGGTTCCTCAAATTGAAAAAAAGTCATCTAAGAGAGAAACTAGTAAGGAAATATTAGTATCAGATAAAAGGATTGACAAAGAGAGTACTTGTAATTCACTGTCCTATCAGCTCCTGAATAAGTCAGTACATACCATCCATCTTGGGTTCCTAGCATCTGGCAATACTTGGCAAACATTCTCTGTTGAATATGCACATCATACAGTAGGATCTTCCTTATCTGTGGTGTTGCTTTATGTGTTTCGGGTAATACATGGAAAGTTCCAGAAATCAGGGTTGTAAATTTTCTGCTCTGAGAGGTATGATGAAATCTAACATAGCTTCGCTGTCTACTCAAGGAGGTGAACTGTCCTGTGGCCAATGTATCCATGCTGCCCACATTACCCATTACTCATTCTACAGCCACTTTTGTTACCAGATGACTGCTGCAACACCCACATTTGTGATCAGCAAAACATCATTTTACTTTATAGTCTTAAAGCACAAGAGTAGTAATGGTTGCAGTTAAAAACTTCCTTTACGCTAAAAGTGAAAGCTCAACAGTTCACATTTGTATAGCTTAAAACAGTGTATCAATTTCTTACTGTGGTTGATTCATATTTTTCAGAGGTATATATGTATGCATAGGGCTCAGCATGGTGGCTAGTTTGCAGCTGAACTTTTCATAGGTATGTATGCATGTATAAGGGCTCAATATTGGAGTTATAAGCATCTAACATGGGTCTTAGAATATTTGCTCTACTTTTTAACAAAGTTGACTATTCTAAGGCATAAGAATGAGGTTTGGCTCCAGATGATTAAAGATTTAAGGTTTTCTCTCTATTCAATATCATGCCAAGGTTTTCTCTCTATTCAATATCATGCCAAGGTAGTGAATATATTTCTTTTTTTTGGGAAAACCAACGTACCTCTATTATGAGTCTAATTTTACATTTTCTTTTTTTTTTTTTATTTCAGCTCATACAAACTTATTAGGTACACCAGTTCCCTCCCTCCCTCCTCCTCCCCCCGTACCCCCTGCTCCCCCTCCCACCCCTCTCCCTCCCCATCCCCCAGTGCCTCCCACCCCAATTCCCAGAGAGTCCTTTCTTGTGGATGACTGATTTTCCTCTGGGCCCTCCTCTCCGATGACGTACAAGGACCCAGTGGCCTTTGCCGAACCCTTTCCCGTGTTCCCCTTAGGTATAGGAACACTGCTGTGGCTGCCAATTCTTTGCCTCCAAGGATCTTGGTGCCTTTAGCAGGTGCTAGACTTTGTGAGGTCAACAGTGTGTTGGACAATGCGCAGGGCATGCAAAGTCCAATTATGATTGCTTCAGCCCTAACTAGTATAGAGTATCTTACATATCATTACTCCTCCCATCCTTATGCTCTTACACTCTTACCGCCCCCTCTTCCGCAAATTTCCCTGAGCTTCAAGATGGGGAGAGACTAAGCTGGCCTAGTTCTAGGTGGTTGATATAGAGTCTCTGAAGTTCTGGATTGTGGTTTGTTGATTTTCTTTTGCAGTTTTGCTGCTCCTGCAATGCCCTTCACTCCATCCTGGTGGGCATTGTATGTTACCCCCCTGGCCAGAGACAAAAAGCTGTTAGAGTCTTGTGATAAAGCTCATTCAAGGTAGATGTAATAAAAGTGGGAAACCACAGTGAGGGAGGGGTCTATCACCCATTTGCAAAATTGTTACTTTTTATCTGCCAGACTATATGCCCTCCTCTTCTGGTGAGATCACTCCCCCTCAGTAGTAAATGATCAGGAACAAGAGTCTGTGAACTTAATCAGATGTCTCATTACTTATTTGGGTCCTTGGTGGAGGCCTATTTTCCCTGCTGTAACATGGTCCCTTCTCTCCTTCTTTCTGGTGTGGCCTTCCTACCCCATCCCTCCTGTTCATAATCCTTGGAATTCCTGTCTCTAGGTGGGCTGGGTGGGTTTGGTACTAGGAGCCACCTATTAGGGAGTACATACGGCGCTTAATTTTCTGGGTCTGGGATACTTCACTTAATACTATTGTTTCTAATGACATCCATTTCCCGGCAAATTCCAGTAATTCATCATTTTTGATGGCTGAGTAATACTCCATTGTATAGATGTACCACAGTTTCCTATCCACTCGTCAACTGTTGGACATTTGGGCTGATTCCATGACTTTGCTATTGTAAACAGTGCTGCTATGAACATGGTCGTGCTTGTGCTATCGAGGCGAACCTCTGCTGTATGGGGGGTTATTCCCAAAAGTGGAATAGCAGGGTCATATGGCATTTCAATCTTTAATTTCTTTAAGAATCTCCAGACGGCTCGCCAGAGTGGCTGTATGAGCCTGCATTCCCACAAGCAATGTAGGAGAGTTCCCCTCTCTCCACATCCTCTCCAGCATTTGTCGTTGTTAGTATTGTGGATTTTTGCCACCCTGACCGGGGTGAGATGATATCTCAGGGAAGTTTTGATTTGCATTTCCCTGATGGCTAAAGAAGTGGAGCATTTTTTAAGATATTTGTTAGACATTTTAATTTCATCCCTGGTAAAGTTTCTTTTAAGTTCCAGGGCCCATTTTTTAATTGGGCCATTGGTTTCCTTGGTGTTTAGTTTTCTAAGTTCTTTGTGCACTCTGGACAATAGAGCTCTATCAGATATGTGGTTAGTGAAGATTTTCTCCCATTCTGTGGGTTGCCTTTGAGCTCGCGTTACAATCTCTTTATCTGAACAGAAGCTCTTTAATTTCACAAGATCCCAACTGTTGAGAGTTGGTAGCAGTGACTGTGCCATTGGATGTCTGTTTAGGAACTGTTGACCTAGCCCAATCAGCTCGAGGGAGTTCCCTATCCTTTCAACTATGGTTTTTATAGTCTCTGGCCTGATATCAAGGTCCTTGATCCATTTGGAATTAAGTCTTGTACATGGTGACAAGTACGGGTCCAGCTTTAATCTTCTGCATGTGGAGATCCAGTTTTGCCAGCACCATTTGTTGAAGATGCTGTTCTTTTTCCATTGGATTCTTTGGGCCCCTTTGTCAAAGACCAAATGGCTGTAACTTTGTGGGTTTATATCTGGGTCTTCAATCCTTATCCATTGATCTGTGTGTCTATTTTGGAGCCAATACCAGGCTGTCTTTACAACTATGGATTTGTAGTATAGACTAAGGTTTGGTATGGTTATACCTCCAGCTGTGTTTTTGTTACTCAGGATTGTTTTTGCTATCCTGGGTCTTTTGTGCCTCCATATGAACTTTGAGATTGTTTGGTCAACTTCTTTGAAGAATTGCTTTGGGATTTTGATTGGTATAGCATTGAATCTGTATATTGCCTTTGGTAGGATGGTCATTTTCACGATGTTGATTCTGCCAATCCAGGAACAAGGGAGGTCTTTCCACCTTCTGGTGTCTTCGACTATTTCTTTCTTTAGGGTTTTAAAGTTTTCATTGTAAAGGTCTTTTACCTCCTTAGTTAGGTTTATACCAAGGTATTTAATTTTTTTAGGGGCTATAATAAATGGTATTGTTTCTCTCAAGGCTTTTCACTTCTTTCATTCTGGGCATATAGGAAGGCCTCTGATTTTTGCACATTTATTTTGTATCCTGCCACCCTGCTGAACTTCTCAATTAGTTCCAGGAGCTTCCTGGTGGAGTTTTTTGGGATCACTCAGGTATAAGATCATGTCATCTGCAAATAGGGATAGCTTGACTTCTTCCTTGCCGATTTGAATCCCTCTTATGTCCCTTTCTTGTCTTATGCTTCAGCTAAGACTTCAAGTACAATATTGAATAGAAGTGGTGAGAGTGGACAGCCTTGTCTAGTTCCTGATCGAAGTGGGAATGCTTCCAATTGTTCCCCATTGAGCATAATCCTTGCTGTGGGCTTGTTGTATACAGCTTTTATTATATTGATGAAGGTTCCTTCCATTCCTACTGTCTCTAGTGTTTTGATCATAAAAGGCTGTTGGATCTTGTCAAAAGCTTTTTCTGCATCTATCGAGAGTATCATGTGGTCTTGGACTTTGGACTGGTTTATATGATGAATTACATTTATTGATTTGCATATGTTGAACCAACCTTGTGTGCCGGGGATGAAGCCTACTTGGTCCCCATGAATGATCTTTTTAATATGTTTTTGAATCCGATTTGCTAAGACTTTGTTGAGAATCTTTGCGTCTGTGTTCATCAGGGAGATCGGCCTATAGTTTTCTTTTTTAAGCGAATCTTTATTAGGTTTTGGGATTAAAACGATATTAGCTTCATAGAAGGAATTTGGTAGTGTTCCTTCCTTTGCTATTTGATGGAACAGTTTAAGGAGTATTGGTGTTATTAACTCCTTAATGTCTGGTAGAACTCTGTGCTGAATCCATCTGGTCCAGGACATTTTTTGGTGGGAAGATTCGAGATTACTTCCTCAATTTCCTTATATGTTATAGGACTATTTAAATAATTCACAACTTCCTGATTCAATTTAGGTAAGTTGTGTTTACTTAGAAATTCATCCATCTCTTTTGTGTTGTCAAACTTCACAGAGTATAAGTTTTTGAAATATGATGTTATAATTCTCTGGATTTCTTGGGTATCAGTAGTGATAACTCCATGTTCATTTCTAATTTTGTTAATTTGGGTTTTCTCTCTCTTGCTTTTGGTTAGTTTCGCTAGGGGTGTATCAATCTTATTGATTTTTTCAAAGAACCAGCTTTTTGACTGGTTGATTTTTTCTATCGTTTTCTTAATCTCGATTTCAGATATTTCTCCCCTTATTTTGCTAATCTCCTCTCTTCTACTACTTTTGGATCAGATTGCTGTAGTTTCTCTAAAGCTTTAAGCTGCATTGTTAAGTTGTTTATTTCTGACGTTTCCATTTTTTTGACGTAGGCATTAAGAGCTATGAACTTACCTCTTAGAACAGCTTTCATTGTGTCCCAGAGATTTTGGTAAGTTGTATTTTCGTTATCATTCACTTTCAGGAAATCTTGAATTTCCTTTTTAATTTCTTCCTGAATCCATGTCTCATTCAGCATCATAGTGTTAAGTTTCCAGGAGTTAGTGTATTTTCTCTTGTTTGATGTGTTGTGGATGTCCAGCTTTAGGCCGTGATGGTCTGATAGGGCACAGGTTAGAATTTCAACTTTCTTGTATATGTGTAGATTCATTTTGTGGCCCAATATGTGATCTATTTTGGAGAAAGTTCCGTGTGCTGCTGAGAAAAATGTGTATTCTTTGGTGTGTGGGTGAAAAGTTCGATAGAGATCTGTAAGGTCCATTTCTTTCAGGGTTTGATTAAGTTCCATAGTGTCTCTGTTAAGCTTTTGACCTGTTGATCTATCCCATGTTGACAGGGCGGTGTTGAAGTCCCCAAGAATTATCGTTTGGGGATTGATTTCTTGCTTTAGACGCTGTAGGGTTTTCTTAATGAATGTGGAGGGGCCCGTATTGGGTGCATATATGTTCAGTATTGTGAAGTTTTCCTGGTGAATTGTACCTGTGACTAAAATGTAGTATCCATCCGTGTCTCTTATAATTTTCTTTGGTTTGAAATCCACTTTGTCTGATAGCATAATGGCTACCCCTGCCTGTTTTCTGCTTCCATTAGCTTGTAGAATTGTTGACCAGCCTTTTATTTTTAGAGCGTGCCTATCTTTTGTGGTGAGATGGGTTTCCTGCAGGCAGCAGATTGATGGATTGTGATTTTTAATCCATGTTTGTAATCTGTGTCTCTTGATCGGTGAATTAATTCCATTAACATTTAGTGTTATAATGGAGAAACTATTGTTAATTCCAGACATTTATTATGTTTAGTAGCTTTTATAAGTATATTGCTTCTTTTTTAATGATGTTATACTTGCCTTCTGTTCTCCTGGATATGCCTGTTTTTTTCTTCACGCTTGAGTATCATTTCTAGCATTTTTTGAAGGCCTGGTTTGGTGGCCATGTATCCCTTAAAGTTGGCTTTGTGCTGGAAAATTTTTCTTTCTCCCTCGATCATGACTGATAGTTTGCAGGGTAAATCAGCCTGGGTTGACATTTTTGCTCATTCAATACTTGAAGTATGTCTCTCAAGCTCTTCTTGCTTTTACTGTTTCGACTGAGAAGTCATTTGTTATTTTAATAGGTTTACCTTTAAAAGTGACTTGTTTTTTCTCCCTTGAAGCTCTCAGCACCAGTTCTTTATCTTGAATGTGGAGTGTTTTAACTATTATTTGCCGCGGCGTGCTTCTATTTTGTCGTATCTGTTTGGGGTGCGGAATGCCTCTTGTATATGGATGGGCCTCTCTTTTTTGAGATGAGGAAAGTTTTCCTTGATGATCGTTTGAAAAATTTCCTCAGGGGTGGTATTTTGAGATTCTTGCTCTGGTATTCCATGAATACGCATGTTAGGCTTCTTCAGGGTGTCCCATATCTCTTGGATATTTCTCTCAAGTATCTTTTTGGCTTTAACAACCTCTTCCATTGAGCTGGTTAATACTCCCACTTTATCTTCAAGGTCTGAAATTCTGTTTTCTGCTTCGTTAGTTCTGTTGGTAAGACTCTCTGTGGCGTTCTGGGTTGAAGATAACTTGTCTTTTAGCTCAGTTTTAAACTCTGCTTGAGTTTGTTTTAACTGCTCTATGCCACTTTTTGTTTCTTGCACTGTTTTTCTCAACTCCTCCAGATGTCTGTTGTGTTCCTCTTCAAAGCGATTGATTCGATTATTTAATTCCTCCCTGATTTCCTGTTTCATAGTATTGAACATGGTAATGATCATATTTGAAAGTCTTTATCCTGGGTGGGCTTTCTTGGCCTTTTTCCATGGGTTTGTTCTTGTTGGAGTCTAACATTGTGGATTAATTTCTTCAGTGGGAAATTTGTTTACTTGATTGTTGCTTCTCATGGATTTGCACTTTGACTTTGGCATTGTCATTTTAACTCTTAAGATCTCTCAATTTCACTAAACTGAATTATTTGGCCTGTGGTCCTGGTGGGCGGGGCGGGCGGAGACTTACCTAGGTCGTGGGGTGAGGCCCGGCTGGACCGCGCGCGCGCATCCCGACCGGTGGAGCGGGTCGGGGTGCAAAGGGGGGATGGGGGCGAAGGCGTGGAGCTATTTAACCCGAGGGCAGCTGGGGCGGGGCCCGGGCGCCGTGAATATATTTCTGTACTAAGTTCTTCATTGATTGGGAGGTGTGTGGCAAAGAGAACTGGATAATCCATGTGACTAGGAGTTAGGCATAGCCATGTAATTAAGTTCTATGGAAAGGCAAACACACATGTCGTAGCTTACAAAGGCCTTCCATGTGCATCTTACATCTTTTCCTCTTGGGCATGAGTTGGGATTGGCTTGTTCTGCCGTGTATGTAGGTGGGAGGATCAGCATCTGTCTGTGCCTATGTTATAAGGAGGACAACCAATCACGTAATTCAGTACCTGCTCTAGACCATTACACAAGCAACAACATTGAGATTCAAGATCTGGGAATATATTAGTTCCTTTTTTTTTTTTTTTTTTGCCTACTTCAACCCATACATAAATGTGAAGCATAAAAAAAAGTTTAGGTGATCTTGTGTCCAGACATGTAGCTTCTCAATCTTACTCTTAATTTGTGAAGTAATTGTTGAGAAAAATCATACTTCATAAACTCTTAAGATTAGAGCAAATAGAGGATTATTTATATAAGGTTTTAAATCCATTTAAAGATGTAAAGCTTAAGATATTACTAATGTAGGATTATACAATTCTTAAAAATCTTCAAGTGTCTTCCAACTGATCTGGCACAAAATAAAGTCTAAACTCTTACATAGCAGTCTGAAGACTATTGAGACTTACTTTCTACCACTAGTTAGATATATATCCCACTTTTACGTTCTTCAACTCCAATAGATGCCTTGCAAGTCTCAGCTTTGGTGTGTGGTTCCCCTTTCCCCCACAGCGAGTAATGGGTCTTTCCTGACCTATCCATTCCTTGGAGTTCCAAACCTCACCCTCTCTCCTTTGTCACTTCATTGTCCCACAGGACATCATAGTCACCTTGATAACTATCTCAGCATCCTAACCATGAACTTGGTCAAATCTTTCCTTGAGCACAGTTACTTAAAGACCTACACGTCTGGTACTGTACCATGAAATCAAGTTAAGGCAGCGAGAGAGAATTACCAAGATCCAGATATCTGTCTCAGAGACGTGTGTTACAGTTCAGGGTGTGTGTGTGAGGGCACATGGAGATCAGATTCTTTCCTCCCAACTTTATATAGATTTAGGCGATTGAACTCAGCTCATCAGGTTTGCAGGGCAAGTGCCTTTATTTGTTGAGCCATGTCACAGGACCAATCAGGGTATATTCTGTGAGTCCAAACACCTTCATAGCAGTATAGTATCTTTACATGAAAACTGCATGAAGCTAATACTTGCTGCACATCCAGAGTATTAAGAGAAACACTGCCCCTTGAATCCAAATTCCTTCTTTGCTATCTCTTCTGCAGTTATGTACAAAGTTCCTTTAAGCGTTTTCACTATGCAGCAGGGTAAGTGGAAGAACCTGTGTGACCTCCGCATGCAATGGTAGTTTGTGGGGGAAGACAATACTTTCTACCCCAGGCATGAAGGACCAAGGCAGGCTGATGAGCAGCCCGGCAGCTCCCTTCACAGCAGGATGTGTGATCCAGGCCTCCTGTGGACCGGGAACACCCTACTGGCCTCCGAATACTCTGTCTTCGGGTACATAGCCCAGGCCTGGGCCGTGGCCTGCTTTTGTACGAGAGGGCTCTCCCACTCTGCTCAGTCATGACTGTAATGTACAGCTCTTTCATACAGCTCTGAACCCCAGTCTTTGGGAGACCCCCTCCCAAGTTTGTTTGGTCTAGTGTAGGCCACTCACCTCTAGTGTGCCAAACTAAGTTTTTTTTTTTAAACATGAAAGCAAATTCAATATAGCTTAACACAACTTTAAACTTCCCCAGTTCAATAACAGTGTGGCCTGTGATTTTTCTCTTTGACTGGATCCAGTGGATACACATGATATAAAAAAAATGAAAATCACCCTTCCCCTCCACTCCTCCGCCTGGGACGCGCGCACACGGTCCAGCCCTGCCTCACCATGCGATCCAGGTAAGCTCGGTCCCCGCCCACCCCCAGAGCCCAGGCCGCCCAAGTGGACCCGCTCCTCCCACCATCCAGCTAGAGCAACGCGCAGGGCCTGGGAGGAGGAGAGGGTACCCCCTCTGTGCCCGAGCCCCGCCCTCAGGTTCCCCGGTTTAAATAGCGCCCCTCAGACGCCCCATCCTCCCATCCACTCCACTCCACGCCCGGACGGGGACAGGCCTCATCGCGCCTCAATCTAGGTAAGCTCGGTCCCCGCCCACCCCCAGAACCCCAGGCCAAATAATTCAGTTTAGTGAAAAACGCACAGAAGTTAAAAGATTAAGAGTTAAAAGACAATGCCAAAGTCAAAGTGCAATCCATGAGAAACACACTCAAGTAAACAATCTCCACTGAAGGAATTAATCCATAAGTTAGACTCCAACCAGAACAACCCATGGAAAATGGTCAAGAAGCCTGACCCGGATAACGACCTTCAAAATATGATCTTACCATGTTCAATACTATAAGGGAAATCCGGAGGAATTAAAAATCGAATCAATCGCGTTGAGGAAGAACAACAACAGACACATGGAGGAGTTGAGAAAACAGTGCAAGAATCAAAAACTGGCATGAGCAGTTAAAGCAGACTCAAGCAGGTTTTAAAACTGAGTTTACAAGACAAGTTATTTTCAACCCCAGACTCCATAGAGAGTCTTATCAGCAGAACTAACGAAACAGAAAACAGAATTTCAGATCTTGAAGATAAAGTGGGAGTAACCAGCTCAATGGAAGAGGTTGTTAAAGCCAAAAAGATGCTTGAGAGAAATATCCAAGAGATATGGGACACCCTGAAGAAGCGTAATATGCGTATTCATGGAATACAGAGAAAGAATCTCAAAATACCACCCCTGAGGAAATTTTTCAACGATCATCAAGGAAAACTTTCTCATCTCAAAAAAGAGAGGCCCATCCATATACAAAAGGCATTCCGCACCCCAAACAGATAAGACCAAAACAAAGCTTGCC